>VRYO01001477.1:6378168-6467357 GCA_009812075.1 Sialia sialis
CCTCCACCCAGCTGCTGATTTTAATAAAAGTTGTAGAAATTAAATCATGACTGGGACATCCAGATTTTGGAGTGTGGTTGGAGTGAGTCTAGGAGGTGTAGAGGAAGGAGAGCTAAAGCAGATGGATGAGCAGGGAGATTGCTCCAGGTTCCACTGTCAGGAGCCCAGCTCAGCTCTGAAATGCCTCACAAGTGTCTCTCAGTTTCAGACTTTCTTCCCAGTGTTTTCAAACTTGAGGTGTCCTGGTTTGGTAGCTGTCAAATGCTTTTTTATTTCCACCCTGAGAACCATTCGGTTTAGAAAAGCCCTTTAATTCTACATCAAACAGCACCACAGACCAGGATTTAGGTGGCTTGATTCTGTAAGAAAGAAATATTTATATTTTCATTATTCCTTCCCTCCTTTATTCTTTTTATTTATTTTTATTTTTTTAAAAATCTGGAATAGTCAAAGCTTCAAAATCATTGATGAATCAGACTGTTTGTTTCTCACCCTGCTTGAAGTTGCCTGTCGTGGAAGATTGGCCCATGGCTGTTCCCTGGCCTGCTCCTGCTGGGATGCTGCTGTTAGCTCCTCAGCACCAGAACACAGCCAGGGTCAGGCATGGGCAGCTCTGGGTTTGGGTCTGGAGCTCAGGAGTGGTGACATTGCTGCCTAAACATCAAGATGATGACACTGCTGCCATAAAGGCAAAGATTCACCAAAGGTTCTTTGTTCCTGAGGCATTCAGGGCTTGCCAAGGGTTGGGGTGAGGGATGAGGATTGCCTGGGCTGAGCCTCAGGCAGGGCAGTGTGAGCATCCTGCCTGGGAATGCTGGAATTCAGCCCTGATGTCACCCACGGTGGAGATTCGTGCCCGTCAGCAGGAGATTTCTCTAGGCAGCACCACAGAGATCGTCCCTCTCCCAGGCTGAGGGATCTGTGAGGGAAACAATGGAAACCATCACCTCCCACCCCACACCTCTCTCTTCCCATTCCCCTCAAAACCATTCCAGGTTTTGTCCTGGAGTGAGCCCAAATCCCCTGAGGGGTTGCTGAGGTGTTTATGGAAGCTTCCAGCACTCTCTGGGTATCTCCTGAACCTCTGAGAAAGGAGCCTTCCCTGGAAAGCTTCCATCCCCAGCAGCTCCTTGCCCTTCTCTGGGCTAACAGCACCTCCCAAGCCCTGCAGCAGGTGAATTACAGTAATTTCACGAATATAAGCCGCACCTTTTTCATCGAAGACTCCAGCCTACCCCAGTGGTGCGGCTTATATTCAGGTGCGGCTTATAATCGTGAAATTACTGTAATTGGAACAAGGCTCTGGCATGTGCCTGGGGATGGGATGGGATGGGATGGGATGGGATGTGCCCAGGGATCATCCCCTGACAGCCCTCTCTGGGCACTGCGGGCAGGAGCAGCCACTCCCCTGGCCCAGCCCACGAGAAGGTGAGGGAGAGGAGACACCAGAAAATGGCATTTTGGTGGAAAAGCCTCTCTGTGACTGAACTCCCCAATCTCCATGGAAGGGGCTTTGCTTTCCCCAGGAGATTCCTCTCAATCCTACCAAAGCTGGAGAGACAATAGCACTTCAGACACTTCCCAAGCACCCAGAACCACTTCTCACCATCCTTCTCATCCACCTTCTCCTCCAGGTAAAGGGGGCTGCAAACCCTAAAGACCTGCTCCAAGGCACCTTTATTGATCCTGGCTCTGCAGCAGGGGAGCTGTAGTGCCCAGTGCCGGGGGGCTGTGGTGGAACCCCAGCACTGGGAAAAATCTGTAAAACACATTTCAGCTCCAAAGGGAAGTCTGTGACATGAGAGGGCAGTGATGGGGGGCAAAATCCTTTGTTTTTCCAGGAGAATGAACTGGGGGCTGTGTGCAGGTGCTGAGGCTCTGCTCCCGGAGCTGCACAGGGGGAGGACAGGGACTCACAGCAGTACTGGGAAAAACCACAAGAGCTGATGGATAAGCAGGGCTGGGGGAGCAGTGGGGCTCCCCAGGGCCACCCCATCCTGGTGAGGAGCCACACCGAGGGCAGAGGGGCATCCCTCCTTCCCAGGGAATCTACCCAAGATCCATGGGAGAACTGGGATGAGTTTGGATCTGTGCAGGGACATGCCAGCACGTCCTTGCATGTTCAGGTGCACCCCAGCAGGCAGGACACCCCGCTGCTGGATATGAGGGGTCCCGTGGGTGTCCCCCGCGGTCGGAGCAGGGTGTCCTGTGCCCCAGGTGACAGCGAGGTGATGCCAGGAGTGTTGCCTGCAAAGCCGAATTCCCGCGCTGGGTTTACATTCCTGTGGGCTGCCTTTGCCAGAGCGCTGATTGCAGGCAAAGCTTTGCAGCTTGGAAACTTGGACGGCTCTGGCTGTTTTCACTCCCTCCCTCTCTCTCTCTCCCAGGCTCT
The DNA here is from genome assembly GCA_009812075.1 of Sialia sialis. Taxonomy (NCBI): domain Eukaryota; kingdom Metazoa; phylum Chordata; class Aves; order Passeriformes; family Turdidae; genus Sialia; species Sialia sialis. Next base: position 6,380,561 of record VRYO01001477.1, read on the forward strand.
TTCATTCATGCTTCCTCTCTCTTTTCCCCAGTGCATTTCTCACTCACGCTCTCATTCATGCTCGCTCGCTCATTCTCATTTTCCTGGCTGTATTTTTAGCTCCCTCGCCGTTCGGAGGATGTGAACATTATCCCTGAGTCATGACTTTGTGAGGAAGCAGCCAGCCAGGGCTCCCATTACAGCTCGTCAGGGCTCTTATCAGCTGCAGCACAGCCCTGCTGGGGAGGGGGCTTTATCTCTGCACTCCTCTCCCCTTCCTTTCCCTCCAGCTGCTGCAGCTCCGGCCCCTCTCCGAGCCCACGAGCCTCATCCCCCCGCCGCCGTGTCGTGATGCAGAGCCCGAGGAGTTAAATCAAGATTGGCAGCTAGGAGACGGGAGTGAAGCGTGTGGGCCAAAGAGCGTCATCCACTCTCCACCCCCCATCCTCCATCCTCCATCCTCTGTCTATGTCCTCCCTCCTCCATCCTCCCTCCTGCCTCCCCGCTCCTCCATCCCGGCTCTGGGGTGCTGCCGCCGGGATCGCAGCCAGGGAAAAGGTGTCTGGCAGGGCTGTGACTCCACAAGCTGCCGGTTATTCCCAGCCCGAGCAAAGAGTCATGAGCTAATGGCACCTGCGGGCTGAGCCCCGAGCCTGCTCCGCCTTTGCAAACACAAACCCCCCCGAGGATTTCTGGCTCGCGATCGGGTGGAAGCAGCGGCTCTGTTCCCACACCGGGACGAGCTGTGGAAATAAAGAACGTAGCAAGGATCGGAGCCAATCATGGATTCGGGATTGGTTCCCGAATGCCAGTGACACGCTGCGTGTCCTTTGGAGGGAATGAAGAGCCGTTCCCTCGGGACAGGAGCAGCCTGGCCGGCACAGGCGGTGCCCCCCGAGGGACAGCAGGGATGATTTCCAGGTGGCCCGGGTCGCTGGGGGGCAGGGGGAGGGCAGAGGGCACATTTCGCTGTGTGTGACGCAGCCCCGAGCATCACGACAGGGCTGGGCTGCTCACGGCGCTGGGCGGGAGGCGCAGCTTCACCTTTCCATGACATCCAGGCTGTTTTCAGCTCACTTCCTCTGCCTTTCCTCTCTAACCTTTCTGTTATCTCCCTGATACTCTCTCCTCCCTTTTCCACCCCTCCGCTTATTTTAGCTGCCTCTTCCTGCCTGCTCGTGCGGCCGCTGCCCTGCCCTGCTCCCCTCCCGTGCCCTCTCCGTGGCAGAGCAGGCGTCATTGTCCTGCCCTCAGCTCCAGGGCCCACTTTGGCCCCATTTTCATCCCCATTCTGCCTCTCATCCTCCCTAAATGTTGCTTCAGCCCCCATCCCTGGGAGCAGAACTTTATGCCCACTTCGCTATGCACGCTTCCAGGCACAGGGAGTCCCTGCAGCCTTTTCCTCTGGCATGGGTTGGCTTTCCCAAAAAAACCCATTTCCACATCCCAGACACCTCTTCCTGCTCATGCCAGCCAGACTGATGCTCAGCCTCGAGCTGTTCTTCCCAAGTTTAAACAGATCCCTGTGGTTCTCTGTCCCTATGGAGATACTCCCATTCCTTGATCCCCTACCTGAAGTGATGCTGAGCCAGCAGCCAGGAGCCAGACCTTGCTGTGTGCTGCCCTCGAGGCCATCTGTCCATCCCAGGAGGACAACAAAACAGATGCCACTCGAAACTGCCAGGAGAGATGAAAGGCTGGCATGGGATCAGGAACCAGCTCAAGAAATCAAAGGAAGAAAAATCCACCCAGGGCTACTAAAGAAATGAGCTTTGGGTCAGGAAATCCCAGTGCTGTGGCTCTTGGAGCATGGAGAGGATCACAGGGATGGATCAGCCCCTTCTCTCCTGCTTTTATCTCTGGTTCCCAGTAGGAGATAAGAGTGATTTTTCAGCAGTACCATTTCTGGAGCTGTGGGCTCTCTTCCATGGGACAGACACAGAACTCCAGGAAAACGGCATCTGGGCAGGGAAATTTTCCATCTCGGGCTATGGCAATACACAAGGCAGTGGAGGGGCTGCTGATGGTGCAGGATATGTCCCTGTGACACCCTGGGGTACACGGGGGCAGGAGGGGACGTGCAGGAGCTTGGGGATTTTGCTGGTCGTGTTTGTGCAAGAAATGAGCCCTCTGCAATCCCAAGTCAAAACACTGCAGCAGTGGAAGCCGGGGCTTCCTGGGCTGAGCCCCGTTGCTAAATAAAAGACAAAAGAAGGAGTAATTAGGTGCCATTAATTGTTGTTAAGAGGAGTTTTGCTGGCAGCCAGCACTCCTCTCCAGGGACACAGCCCCGGCCTCACCCAGCACGGCTGCAATAACACTCACTGTGCACTGGGGTTATTTCCAGTGCCCTGATTGACCCTTTTCTCCCAGTCCCAATGGCCACCAACCCCCCCATCCTCCCCATCTTCTCTGTCTGTGCTCACACAGAGGTCAGGGGTGCTCTGGAATGGGGTTGGCAGAAAAGGAGAGGACAGCCCAGCACCACCACAGCAGGATCTGGCCTATTCTGGGCTAACCTGGAACAGCAAAGCTATGAACGCTCCCAATCTCCAGCCCTGGGAATCTCAGCTGCCCTGTTTGTGTGAGGATGCAGTGCCAGGGAATGTGGAAATGATTTTCCTGCAAGGAGAGGCTGAGAGAATTAGGATTGTTCAGTCTGGAGAAGAAAAGGCTCCAGGGAAACCTTTCTGTCCCTTCCAGGGTGTAAACGGGCTCCAGGAGAGCTGGAGAGGGAATTTGGACCAGGGATGGAGGGACAGGACACAGGGAATGGCTTCCCACAGCCAGAGGGCAGGGATGGGTGGGACACTGGGAAATAATTGTTCCCTATGAGGGGGGTGAGGCCCTGGCACAGAGAAGCTGTGGCTGCCCCTGGATCCCAAGGCCAGGTTGGACAAGGCTTGGAGCAGACTGGAATAGTGGAAGTTGTCCCTGCTTATGGCAAGGGTGGAATGTGATGGGATTTAAGGTCCTTTCCCACTCAAACCTTCCCTGGATATCATGAAAATACTGGGGGTGCATTTGGCTTTGAGGGCCATCAAGGGTCAGTCAGGGGATGTTAAAAGGCTCCTGTGCCTCTGTCATTCACCTGTGCTCTGGCTTCTGTGCGTTCCCATTAGAGTTTATTAATTATGATGGCTGTTATCTTATTGTGTGATGGACGCAGCCCTTGGCAGGCCTTGGGACACTGCTGAGAATCAGAAGCAATTTAATAACGAGGAGCCAACACGTGGGCCTGGCTTTCACTGGTGAGAGTCCCACTGGTTCTCATCAAGGGTGGAGTTCAACCAGAGCTGTGTCCCCCCCAGCTCCATTTGGTCCTGAAACTGAGAGAGGAGGTTCAGATTGGAAATCAGGAGGAAATTCTTCCCTGTGAGGGTGGGGAGGCCTTGGCATAGGATGGTCAGAGCTGCTGTGAATGCCCCATCCCTGGAAGTGTCCAAGGGCAGGCTGGACAGGGCTTGGAAAAGCCTGGAATAGTGGAAGGTGTCCCTGCCCAGGGAAAGGGTGGGACTGGATGAGCTTTAAGTCCCTTCTGACCTAAACTCATTCTGGAATTCTGTGATCCTGCTCAGAAACATCACAAATTTGTAAGGCTCCAGCAAGGATCCAAGCACTGCCTGAGCTGCTTCCCAATCTGGGGAAGGGGATGACAAGAGGGAATGCAGCCCTGGGGAGAGAGATAAGGGGGTTTGCAGCTGAGACTCAAACTTTCTCCAAATGATTTTTATTTTTCCTTCAGTCCTTCCCCGGCACTCCCACTCCCCTCCCTCCACTGCCGAGGCTGTGGTGGGGGTGAGGAGAGGGCAGTCCCTGCTGGGGCACCCAGAGTGACCCAGAGCCGTGCGGGTATGACCCAGCTTCCATCCCAGTGAGGAAACATCACCCTTGTAGGGATCCCTTGACATCAGACCCGGCTGGGGTCGGGCTAACCCCACATCCCCCAGACAGCGAGCTCAGACCCTCAGCGCAGTTACAGGCAGCACTGCAGCCCGCAGTTCGCTCGCATTTTGACATCCTAAAAGTTGGGGTTGCATCTTCCAAGCCCCAAACCTTTGTGGCTTCCCATTAAAAGCGCTTCTTGAGCTGAGCTCACGGCGGCAGCGCCTCCCCTGGAAGCCGCAGCTCCGCTCTCGAGAGAGGCTTCGCTCCCCCCGCAGCCGCTGCCGCTCGGGAAGCACAAGGACGCCTCCCGAAGGCGATCCTCGCCTTTCCCCCGCTCCCGCCAGCTCCCCGACAAATGAAATTTATTGTGCCCAAGCCCATGCCGGCTTTGGTGAGAACTCCCTGCGCTGCCGGGGATCAGCTCGGCAGAGCTCAGGTGGGGTTTTGTCCCGCTCTGCTGGGTTGTTTTTTCCCCCCTCGCAGCATCTGGAGAAGCTCAGGGCTGTTTATCTCCGCAGCACATCTCTAGGGCAGGGTAGTGCTCTCACCCCTCGGTCGGAAAGGAGGGATTGACTTTCCGAACGTCGGGAGCTGAACTGCGGGGAGAGGTCAAGAGTCTGGCTCCGAGAACAGCAGTGCCAGGGCACCCCAGCACATCGAGGGACCACAGACACCCAGAAGGGTTTCACAGAACCACAGAATCATCAGGTTTGGAAGAGACCTTCAAGATCATCGAGTCCAACCAACAATGCCCTAACACCTCAACTAAAACACGGCACTGAGTGCCACATCCAATCTTTCCTTAAACACATCCAGGGATGGTGACTCCACCACCTCCCAGGGCAGACCGTTCAGAACTTCATCAAGTATTGGGTTGGGAGAGACCTTAAAGCCCCTCGTGGGCAGGGACACCCTCCACTGTCCCAGGCTGCTCCAAGCCCCATCAGACCTGGCCTTGGACACTTCCAGGGATCCACTGACCTAGCCAGGTCCATGCAGAGCATCCATACACAGCAGAATCCATGGGGACAGCACAGGACAAAGCTCCAGTTCTGCTGCAATTCTCATCCCCAGCACAAGCCAGTGGCTCCTTTACAGGTTTTGTTATCCCTGTTATTCAGCTGGAAACTGGAGCATGAGGAAAGGGAGGATTTGCCCACAGTCACCCATTACTTGGCAGGGTCACTGCTGAGTCCCCTGAGCTCCACAAACCCCCCCAAGCTTGGTACAGGACCCTGCCAGCACTGCCTCTCCAGCAAACACACACATCACTGACATGGATTTGAATTGCCTTAGAAGTCTATTTTCCAACTCAAAGCAAGAGCAAATAAAATTGTCACCGATGTTACAGCAAAACCCCTCCACTCCTACCTTGAAAAATCAAAATCTATCCTTTCTTTTCTTTCTTTCTTCCTTTCCTTCTCTTTATTTTTCTTTTTCTGTCTCTCTTTTTTTTTCTCTTTCTCTTTCTTTCTTTCTTTCTCTCTCTCTCTCTCTCTCTCTCTTCCATCATAACACATTTTACCCCCTCTCCCTTCCCCTTGCTCTCAGCATTTCGTCAGTGCCACTTCCAAGCTCTCATCCATCAGCACAAGCGCTTGGCTTATGACATGATGGTTTTGTTTAAATTAAATGAAAAAGAGGAGGAAATGTAGAGGCATTTCTCCGCTGATGGAGCTGCTTGTGTGGAAGGTTTAGGTGGATCTGAGCTCTTTCAGGCAGGTTTGAACTGTCGACTTCACTTTAAAGACTTAATCCTACATGAAAAGCCTTGAGCTGCAACAAAGCCAGGGGCACTCCAGGTAAATCTCATCACTTGCAGCATTTCCCAGCATCTGCCGTTATTTTTGCCTTATTTTCCTTTTTTCACAGGGCTAAATGTACGCACGGATTTCACATTTTGCTTTTCTCTGAAGTGACACTCTCCGCTCAGCTGTGTTTGGAGCTTTTTTAAAGCCCGCAGCCAGCAGCATCCCTGGGAGCCGCCTGCCGCCGTCCGGCCGCACTGCAAGGCAGGGCTGGAGCCCCCCAGCTTTCCGGGAAGGGAGGGGATGGGGATGGAGCCCCTCGGCTTCCCCAGAAGGGAGGGATGGAAACCCCCGACTTCCCGGGAAGGAAAGGATGGGGCAGGAGACCCTCGACTGCCTGGGAAGGGAGGGATGAGCTGGCCCAGCCAAGGGCAGCACAAATCACCCTCCATCATGAGATCTGGCAAGTGCAGTCTGGGGGCGGAATGGCCCTGAAATGCTCCTTTTCTGTCCCCTTCTCTCCTCCAGGGAGGCAGAAGTCACAAGTGGGATGCTCTTTTCCTGTTAAATCCTGTCAGAGGATTAAATCTCCCAAAGTCCAAAACTTTGGTCTCTGTGCTTTTCTCTTCACCTGGGCAAGACCTGGAGCACAAAGTCACTGTTAAGAGATCTGGGTTGAGCTTTCTATCTTCATTTTGAGCCCAGTGGATTCCCTCCCTCCTGACTTTCCTGGCTTCTTTTCCACATCCCTCTCCTGAGCACTGGAAAGAGCCAAAAATAAATTCTCCAAGCTCGTCTCCTTTTGGCCACTCAGTTGCAGGGCTGGGGGAGTTTGCACCAGCTTTCCCTGCTGCTGTAATTAGCTCGAGTTCAATTATTGTGAGTTTGGAGGAGAGCCACCACCAGGTGCTGAAAAGCTGGGAAGGGCACGGATGGTGGAGAACCTTTGGCAATCTTTGAGTGCCCACCCTGGGAGCAGGAAGCTGGAAGGGTCCAAGGGTTTTGGGGGTAGATTGAACCGAGTGAAGTCCAGAGCAGAGATCGTTTCCTGGGCAATGACACGGCCTCAGGTACCATGAGGATCAATCTGCAGGCACTGGGAGCTCTCCAGGCAGTTCAGAGGCTTTCCTGCACCCCAGGGCGCTGCTCTGCCAGAGGCACGTGAGGAGCCTCCCACTTTGGCTGCAGATCTGAACTTGCACAGCCTCCGAGGCAGAGAGGACCATAGATTATCCAGGCTGACTTCCCTCCTAACGCAGGCCAGATGAGTCCAACCCCTCATTCCTGCTCTGAGGGTTCCTGCCTGGCTCCACTTCTCTTCCAAAATGGCATCCGGTCTTGATTTAGAGACTTCAAGAGATGGAGAATCCATCACTTCCCGTGGCAGCTTGTGCCAATGGTTATTTCTAATATAGGAGGAAGTGATTTAGAGCTGGGCTTGTATGTCAGAAGCCTCTCTGGGTAAAGGATGGCTCCCAGGCTGCCTCCCCCCTCAAATAAAGCACAGAGCACTCCCAGAAGAAGGATTTGTCCCCAGGTGTGCCTGTTCTCTCCAACGTTGCAGCTGATGCACCTGAAGTTGCTCTTTTCTCTATAAGCATCATCATCCAAAGCCCATTGTGGCTGTGAAAACATTCCCTCAGCACATTCCTTAGAAGTTGGTTATTTTTCCCGGAAAAAATCCCAGCACATTTGCACAAGAAATCATTCCTGGGAGCCTTCAGCCACCCTGGTCCTTCTAGCCCCCGCAAGCTGCCAGACCAGCAGAAGTTCTGCAGAACACAGTCCCAGAACTCCTCCAATCCCTGCTAATCCGTTCATCCCAATTAATCCATGGCTCCTCCAGTCTCTTCCCCATCCTCCTGGAGGACCAGGGAGGAGCCCACTGCTCCCAGCCCTGCTGGGTTATCGGGACACACAGGGACACCCGGGGCAGCCTCATCCTTTCCAGCTTTTCTGAGCTCATACTCCTCAGCCCGGAGTGGGGCAGCCACGGCTCAGCTCAGCTGGACAAGACACTCAGCATGGGTTTGGGAAGATCTGCTGACCAGGAAAGGGTTTGGGAGAGCTGCTGGAAGGTGGGATTGCCTTGGAGGTGGGACATGTGTCCCCTCCCTGGGCTCCTGCCTTGGCCTCATCTTAATCCCGGACTCCTGTTGGAGCTGACAGGGAACTGGAGCTTGCACAGGCTCAGAGGACCCCGCTGACACCCCCAGTGTCCTGCCATGGACAAGAGCTGGGATCTGCCCAGTTCCTGTCCTGGTGCCATCAGACCATACAGAGCCTGCAGAACCAGATGTTCTCGTAGCCTGCTTCTCCCAGGTGATTTATATCCCTGGAATATTTGATGTTTCCTGTTTTATTAAAGGGCTCCAGGTCCCCAAGGCATTTTTCAGAGCAGCAAGAACCACAGGAGCTCCTGGAGCATCCCAGAGTGTCCCTGCCAGAAGCAGAGGGGAGGGAGGGGTGGGAGCTGCTCCTGGTGATTTAATGCTCTAAGATAAGAATTTGTGAGTCCAGGAGGGCTCTGAGGAGGGGATTTGGCACCCCCTAAGCCAAAATTCACCCTGAGTGAATCCACCTGCAACTGCAGCTGTGGGAACTCCCTTGCTCCAATGGATTAAATGACTCTTCCCTGGCTGGATGAGGATTCCCAGCACTGCAGCTGAGCTTGGCTGAGTCCACCTGGCAAAAGGAGGTCGAGAAGATCTGAGCCAAACCCACTGAGATTTTTCACCCCTGTCTGGCACTGGCTGGGGGGGACAGAGCTGCCACCAAATGTCAGCTCCCTCAGATCTTCCGAAATCAGATGAGAGAAATCTTCAGGATGAGGGAAAATGTCTCATGTGGTCTCAGCTGATTGACACAACCTCCCAGCCCAGAGACCACAGGCAGGGCAAAATATGGTATGGAGGAAGAATAGGGACCCAAATCCATCTGGGAAGTTCATTGTCTGATAACCACATCCTCTGAAAGGGACAGGGATGCTGCAGAAATAGGGAGTGGGAGGAGCAGGACTCCCACATCCCCTCTTCTCCCCGAACAAACGCACCCAATTCCTCTCTTTGCATCCCATAATTCCATCCCTATCCATCGGGATCCGAAACAGCCAGGGATTTCTCAAAGCGGGAGCTTTGGCCTCAGTAGAAATGTTGTTTTCCCGAGCTGCCACAAGATGCCAGCATTTCAGAGTTCCTGAGCAGGGCGCCCGGCGGAGGGAGGACCGGGGTGGGCTGAGCCCCGCAGTGCCACGGAACCGCTCTGTCTCCTCCTGGACAGGGGACCAGGGTGGGCAAGGTGGAGGAAAAGCATTTTTTGGGAGGTGAGGAAAGCATTTCTGTTGGAGATGGAAGAAAGCATCTCCATGGGAGGTGAGGGAAGCATCTATGTGAGACTCAGGAAAACATCTCCCTGGGAGGTGGAGGGAAAAATCTGCATTGGAGGTGCAGGACAAGCATTTTTTTGGGGAGTGAGGAAAGCACCTGTGTGGGAGGTGAGGGAAGCATCTACTGGAGATTCAGGAAAACATCTCCATGGGTGGGGAGGGAAAACATCTTCCAGGGAGATGGAGCAAGGATCTTCTTGGGGGATGGAGGGAAGCCCCTTAGGGTTGGAAGCCGTGGCTGTGTGGGCTGCAGGCACAGCAGGCTCAGCAGCTCTGCAGCTCCCTGGTGCTGCCCAGCCCTGGCTCCCCCCTTATAGGGCACATCCCGGGTTTATGGATGCAGGGAAGGGCACCTGGGCTGAGGCTGCCTCTTCCCATGCTCAAAGGAAACCTCCTCCTCCTGAACTGTCCATGTGCTTCTCTGGATCCTTGCTCAGCATCCACAGGCACTTGCAGTGGGAGTTGTCCCTCTCACTTCCCCAAACATAGAGAGCCAAATGAAGCAGTTCCCCATTTTTTCCTACCAGTTATCCCTGACAGCCCTGGGCAGCTCCCAGCTCTCTTTCAGTTCTGTTCCTGCCCCACCTGCTCCACCCTCAGCCCTGCAGCAGGTCCCAGCAGCAGGAGAAGGACTCCGTAGGTCCAGTTCTCCTTCAGGAGTCACTACCCCGGGGCACAAAGCTCCTGGATGTCCCTAAACCTGAGAGTGCCACTGAGAAGGAGCAGCTGAAGGGGCTTTTCCAATTTGGATTTTTTCCTCCTGTGGAAAGACACGGAAGAAATACAGCTCCTCCCTCACCCTGATAACCTGCTGACCCTCCTTGTGTACCAGCAGCCCCCTGCAAGCCTTGGGTAATTCCCCTAATCCCCCAAACATCCCAAACCCCACGTGGGCTCTCCCAGCCCATCCCTTCTGCAGGGGATGAGCCCGTGGGAGAGGGGGTGCAGGAACCTGCCCAGGGCAGTGAAACCCTCAGGGCTCCACAGCTCCTCTGAGTCTCCTTGGCAGCACATCCACAGTGGCAGTGTGCTGCAGGACACCCCTTGGCATCCCCAATAAGATCCAGCAGTCCTGACCCCCTATTCTGTCCATTCCCCCAGAGATGGGGACATGGGAGAATCAGCACCTTTGTTTCTGTAAATATTTGTTTTCTATAAATAAATGCATTCCTTTCAATAAATGTATTCCATTCTCTTTTTTTCCTCGCTTCATGGATCTTCCCACCCAGAGGGATAAGGCAGATAATTGGAAAAGATGGATAATATACTAAAAACCCAAATCCCCATTTGCTTTGAGAGCAGCCAGCTGGTTTGGAGCTTCATTACCCAGACCACAGCACGGGAAGACAATTTTGCTTGGGAATTTGCCTTTGTAATCATGAAATTCCTCACCTCACTACAGCAAATCGGGATTGATGTCAGCAAAGAACTCAATTTTCACAGCCTGGAGCCCAGGCCAAGGACTTTTTGTACCTTGCCATGATTTTTACACTTCCCAGTCTTGCAGCACTCTGCTTTCCACGCCTCCACAGAGGTGTTGGATAAATTTCCTGTTTCACTTCTGCAGCAGCAAGCTTTATCAGGGAATATTTAGGGAGGCAGACACTGCTTCCAGACAATGCTGTCTCCATAAAAGAGAGCTGTGAAATGGGGCTGTGCAATAATTCCTTTCCTGCTCACCACAGGCTGGCAGTTCAAACCCTCAGCTGGAGCTGACAGCGTGGGCTGGCCTGTGAAACACAAGGATGCTCAGAAACTGATCTCTTTTTTCCACACACACTCACATAAAATGGACTTCTCTGCTCCAGAGTGGAAAATCAAATGTTTTACCGTATGCTCCTAATTTATTTTTGTTAGAGAGCAACTTCTCTCTTTCTTTATGCAACCAAAAATTATTGATTTGTAGTTTCCTGATAATATTTCCATTCTGCAGCTGAGGCTGTGAAGTCTTTGCACTCAGAAAATAAAAGAGTATTTCATCATCACCTTTCCTCATGGAAAACCTCCCACCAGAGCTTTGGTACGTGGCAAGTTGGAAAGACACTTTCCCCAGGTCACGGTGCAGAGCAAACCTCAGCCCTAACCCCACTGGTTGTTCTGTACCACAGCCCAAAGCCAGGCTGCCTGGCACTGGGAACCCTGGAGGCTGCCCAGTTGAACTGGGACCTGCTACAGGGTGTCCCTGAGCAGCAGCAAAGGCATTAAAGCCTCTGGATTGTGCAGCAGGAGATGTGGCAGAGACATCCCCTCTCCTTCCCCTGCTGCTGTGTCACCAGTGCAGCACAGACGAGCCTGCAGAACAAACATGCTGTGGCCAGATGTGTGGAACATCTGCTCAGACCAGCAAAGCAAAAACAACAACAGAAAATAACTGAAACAAAAGGGAAAGGAGGAGCAGCCATGGATCCTGCAGGGTGCAGGATCTGTCTGACGTGGTGGGGCTTCCCAGGAAAGGCTCATGGCACAGGGACAGCTCAGCTGGGGGTGACATCCCTGCTCCCAGGGAAAGCACTCACAGCCCTGTGGCAGGCTGGGAGGCCAGGGGCATGGGGACACTCCACAGGGTGACTCCACAGAGATCTGTCTCCCACCTGGGTGGGCACTCAGGGCACTTTCCATCTGCACATGACATAGTGGGCTCTGGATTGCAGCATCCCTGGGTGCTGAGGAAGTCCTCACCCCTCCTGCAGGCTGATCCCAAAGAGACAGGCCCCGTGCTGCTCCAGGGAAATGTCATTTGTGAGGCAACAAGGAGCAGGACATGGCAGGGCCCTGGTGGCTCCTGGCCCAAACCCTGCCCAGGATCCCCCACCATGAGTGGAAAACCAGGAGTGTCCAGCCAAGCCCTGCTGGGATGATCCAGGATGCTCTGAGCACAGGACAGCACCATGGGGTGTCCCTGAGCCTGCCTGCAAATGCTGCCTTGGCAGCCCCAAAAACAACAAACCCCAGCAGGAGGACACAGAAAGGGAAACGTGCTGGGTTACACCAGAGCTGGGACAATCCCCTGGGGGGACACCCTGAGTTGGTGTCCTCCCCTGGGTGACCTCAGCCCTACAGAATGGGACCTGTTCTCAGCTGCACCCCAGCCCACCTCCTGCTCTGCTTCAAAGTCATTGATTTAAGCTCAGCCTGTGAGCTCTCCAGGTGTAAATCCATGGGAAAACTCCCTTTTCCCCAGCCTGACTTCACCAATCAGTGACAGGTCCCAGGATATCAAACCCCAGCCCTGCCCCTGCCTCTGTGATCTCACAGCACCCCTGGCCACCTCAGGGGCCTGATTCTGCTTCCAGTTTTCACATCAGGGCATGTGACTGATTAAGGAAAGCCCAGCAACCACAGCTGGCTGGTTGGGATTGGGTCACAGACTCATGGAATAATTCATGTTGGAAAAGTTTTTGGAGGGTCTGGAGCCTCTTGCACAGTGTGCACAGCCCAGTGATGTGGGCTCTGCCTCTCTGAGCCCCATGTGCAGGGCTGGGGACAGGGAAGGGATGTTTTGTCTTGCTTGGACTGAGCTCTGCTACAGCTGGGATTTGAACCCAACCCTGTGACCCTGCTCAGAGCAGCTGCCCCGGGAATGGAACCCCCATCCCAGCCCTGGCTCCAGGGATCCCTGGAGCAGAGCCAGGGGACAGCAGGACCCTCACACCTCTCAGCCACCTCCCAGGGTTTGACATCTGTCAATGTCAAATGTGAATACATTTGTGAATGTCTATCTGTAAATACATTAGTGAATGTGTATCTGTGAATACATTGAATACTGAGGTCAGGAGGAATTAATCACTAGGCAGAGGTGGAGCTCTGCTCTGGTGACAGGCTCTGGCTTTCCAGCAGCACTCCTGGAGGTGCAGGTCCTGGTGATGCAAAGGAAAATCCCTCATATGGGCAGAGGGTCCCAGGGAGCCTCCAGGAGCCACAGTGCTCACAGGTGACCTCAGGGGCAATGGAAAGGTGACAGCAGAGCTGCTTCCAGCTTAAACACACGGTATCCCCTTGGAGCCTTCCCCAGCCCCTCTGGAGCCTGTCCTGCTCATTCCTCCATGGCCATTTGAAAAGGCCAAGGCAGAAATGCAGAGATTTCTCTGCACCAGCAAACCTGATTTCCTTGCCACCCTATCTAGGTCAGAACTCTCCTCTGTGTAGCACTGTATCCCCCTGGCATGAGTGGTCAGGTAAAATAAATAATGAAAACTCAAGTTAGGATGCTCAGGGAGCAGGAACAGATCTTTCTATGCGTGCTGCTGTCCTGTCTCTGCCCAGTGTGGGAAGCTTCACATCCTTCTCCTTGTCTGCCAGGACTGCCCACCCCCAGCAGGGCCCATCTGATGCTGCCCAGCCAAGTGGGAGCTCTCATGATGTGCACGCGTCCTTGGCAGTTTGGGGGTATAGTGAATAATCTCCAGCAGCTGGAAATGTTCCTGTGAAACTGCTGTGAGTGAGAGCAGGGGTCTGACTAAAGCAGGGATCAATTCCCAGCCCCACTGGAGGCATTTCCCAGCATTTCCACACATCACCAAGTGCAGAATCCTGCTCTGAGTGACTGTGAATTTCTGTCAATATGAAGAAAAATCTGATTATGGAGGAACTGGTGGTGCCCTGTGCAGGGACAGGAACATCTCTGGAGCTGGGACCATCCTCATCCCCTCAGCAGCAGATCTGAATTTAGAGTGCATAAATGGGTGGGGCAACTTGAAAAGATCTGTGATCACAGTTGGGCTGAGAAATCTGGATTTTTATATATTTGAAGGTACACACGTTTTCCTCAAGTGTGCTGTTTCAGTGGTGCACTAACTGAGGTCAGCTCAGCGAGAAGCTGTTCCCATTTTCCTGGTGCAGATGGGGATTGAGGACATCCAGGTCGGGAATGATCCCTTTCTAAACGGGCCAGCAGCCACAGCACAGGGGACTTTGGGGTGTCAGGAGCCCCTTCACAGACACACAGACACAGCCAGGGCAGGCAGGTCACTGCCAGGGCTGTGTCCATGGCAGGGGTGGCACCTGCTCCTGCCTCAGCCCTGCCAAACCTCCCACAGGAGGAAAATTCTGGCTGTGACCTCCATAGCAGGAAAAGCAGCAGGAGTACAGTAATTTCACGATTATAAGCCGCACCTGAATATAAGCCGCACCACTGGGGTAGGCTGGAGTCTTCGATGAAAAAGGTGCGGCTTATATTCGTGAAATTACTGTAATTCACCTGCTGCAGGGCTTGGGAGGTGCTGTTAGCCCAGAGAAGGGCAAGGAGCTGCTGGGGATGGAAGCTTTCCAGGGAAGGCTCCTTTCTCAGAGGTTCAGGAGATACCCAGAGAGTGCTGGAAGCTTCCATAAACACCTCAGCAACCCCTCAGGGGATTTGGGCTCACTCCAGGACAAAACCTGGAATGGTTTTGAGGGGAATGGGAAGAGAGAGGTGTGGGGTGGGAGGTGATGGTTTCCATTGTTTCCCTCACAGATCCCTCAGCCTGGGAGAGGGACGATCTCTGTGGTGCTGCCTAGAGAAATCTCCTGCTGACGGGCACGAATCTCCACCGTGGGTGACATCAGGGCTGAATTCCAGCATTCCCAGGCAGGATGCTCACACTGCCCTGCCTGAGGCTCAGCCCAGGCAATCCTCATCCCTCACCCCAACCCTTGGCAAGCCCTGAATGCCTCAGGAACAAAGAACCTTTGGTGAATCTTTGCCTTTATGGCAGCAGTGTCATCATCTTGATGTTTAGGCAGCAATGTCACCACTCCTGAGCTCCAGACCCAAACCCAGAGCTGCCCATGCCTGACCCTGGCTGTGTTCTGGTGCTGAGGAGCTAACAGCAGCATCCCAGCAGGAGCAGGCCAGGGAACAGCCATGGGCCAATCTTCCACGACAGGCAACTTCAAGCAGGGTGAGAAACAAACAGTCTGATTCATCAATGATTTTGAAGCTTTGACTATTCCAGATTTTTAAAAAAATAAAAATAAATAAAAAGAATAAAGGAGGGAAGGAATAATGAAAATATAAATATTTCTTTCTTACAGAATCAAGCCACCTAAATCCTGGTCTGTGGTGCTGTTTGATGTAGAATTAAAGGGCTTTTCTAAACCGAATGGTTCTCAGGGTGGAAATAAAAAAGCATTTGACAGCTACCAAACCAGGACACCTCAAGTTTGAAAACACTGGGAAGAAAGTCTGAAACTGAGAGACACTTGTGAGGCATTTCAGAGCTGAGCTGGGCTCCTGACAGTGGAACCTGGAGCAATCTCCCTGCTCATCCATCTGCTTTAGCTCTCCTTCCTCTACACCTCCTAGACTCACTCCAACCACACTCCAAAATCTGGATGTCCCAGTCATGATTTAATTTCTACAACTTTTATTAAAATCAGCAGCTGGGTGGAGGGGAGAGCCAGGCAGGGCTCTGGTGTGACATCTTTTGCTTGGCTTAGCAGGGCCAGCTGTTTTGGAGGGGTTTTTAAGGAGGTTGGATATTATTATTATATTTGGTAATTTGGTTATGGGTTATTTGAGTTGGTTTTTTTTTGTTTTTTTTTTGTGGAATATTTTTATGTTTTGTTGTTTTGTAATTTAAGTATTTGTTTTTTTAGAGTAACAGTAGATTTTCTATTTTATTTTTTTATGTTGCTTTTAGAATTACGTAGCAAAAATTACAGTTTAACTTGTGGGATGTGTTTTATTATACACAAGCATCATAAAGTTACTCCAAGTCACTAGCTCAGCCCTGGGTGGTGGGAGAGGACACAATGGAAGGAAGGGGATGAGCAGGGGACCAGGAGTATGATCCCACAGGAAAACAGGCTGTATTCCTTTTACAGAACATCTGCAACTGAGGAAGGACTCCAAAAGCAGTGGCCATGCAATGCTGCTCATCCCTCTCCAGGACACTCCTGGTACCTTTCCTGAAGCATCCTCTGCTGGGAGCTGGGCTGGGCAAGGACCAGGGCAAGGCTGCAGCCTCCCCCTCTCTGATCCTGAGTCCAGGCTGGCCCCTCCTGCTCCCCACGCCCAGGGCTCTGACATTCTGCTCCTCTGTTCCCGTTTATTTGCCCTCGATTGTGTCCTTGTCTCAGCCAGGAACTTGGAAAGCTCCTTGGAAAGCTGGCTCGGGCTGCCTTTGCCATCTGGCTGCTGCTCATGGCTGAGGATTCCAGTAGCAAACCAAACCCAAACACTGGGAAATGGGCCGGAGGAGAGCTCGTTTTTATGAGAAGGATGGGATGGGAGGTGGGAGAGCCTCTCTGGTCCCAGCTGAAGAGGAGCTCTGCCCAGGGCTCCTCAGACACCTGGAAACTCCCAAAGGTTTTGTATCTCCAGGGTCCCAAAGGACAGGGATGGGGAAACTGAGGCACAGGCCCTCTCCTTGTGTCTGTGGCAGAGCTGAATGTCCTGATCCCAGGAAGAGTCTGGGAATGCAGCCCAGGAAAGGTGGTTCTGAGGTCGCCTGCTCCCCCCAGTTTGGGTGCTGCCTGTGCTGGGGACAGCGGTGGCAGAGCCATCGCTCGCGGAAGGATCACTCGGAATGGCCGGTGACAAATGGGCTCTGGCTGAAATGAAGCGATGTTATCGTGGCCTCTGTTCCTCCCCCTGGGGGGACCATGAAGGGCCCTGGCTGCCTGGGCCAGCTCCCATTTCCCTGGGTGGTCACGGGTGGCTGGGCACCGTGAATCAAAGTGTCGGAGTGGGAGCAGGAAATGGCTGGGATGGAGAACGGGAGCTCAAACCACCCTGCCAGGAGGCAAACCCGGGCACACCTCCTCTGGCTTCACCCAGGGACTCAGAGTGGTGTTTTAGCAGCCCCCCAGCCCTTCAGAATCCCAACTTGGAATTTTTGAGCTCATTTTTTGATGGCTCAGCCATTAAAGCCGGGATTTTGCAGCTGCCATCTGTTCCCATTGCCCTCCTCCTTCAGTGGCACAGTGGAAACATCAGCAGGTGAAGGATTTTCCTGGGGGAGGCCAGAGGTGGTGTGGGGAGGTGATGGAGCAGAGAATCCCCATGGACTGAGCTGCTCTTCCTTCCTGAAATAACCCAAGTGGTGCTCCAGCCACTCCCTGCTGAGAGTCTCGGGGACAGCACGGAGCAGGGATGCACTGCTGCTCTTTCCCAGCTCTGCCCTCAGCATTCCCACATCCAGCAGCACCCAGCCATGGCTGCCATGGCACTGGGCACAGTTATCCCCTCGGGGATTGGGGAATGGAGCCCTGCTCTCACCTCCAGACTGAAAACTGCCTGGGACAAAGCACATCAGTCCTTCATTCCCACAGCCATTCCCTGGCTCCAGAGGGTTCTGGCAGTCCCACCAGGACCCCTTTACTTCCAGAGGTTCAGGCTTTTCTTTGCACACAACTTTCTGCAGGTGGAGGAGCTGCTGCTTGCTCACATTCCCGTCCCAGCTCCTGGGGCTTCATCAGAGCCTCTCTGATCCCAGGAAATGAGTTTTCCAAATGAGGCGGGCCCAGCCCATCCATAAAGAAGGCATCAGTGGACAGCCCAATTTCTTTTTTGCTTTTTTAGGCCCCATAATGGATGAGGTGTGGAAGATGTCCCTGCCCATGGCAGGAGCTGGAATGAGATGGGCTTTAAGGTCTCCTCCAACCCAAAACCTTTTGGGATTCAGGGATTCCATGATAAAATGTTTCTATGGGATTCCATGGTAATATGTTTATAAGTGGTGATAATATGATAATATGTTTATAATATGATCCCCCTGTTTCTGGTTGTTTCCAAGATGTTTGTTCCCAAAGCTGTGTAAAAATGTGGCTGTTTCCTGCGCCTCAGGGCTGCCTGGATCTCAGGTGTGTCCCGAGAGGAGGAGCAGCCCCTCAGGTTTCCCTGTGCTGGTTGCATCCCTGCTGTATCCCAGCTTCTAAGGGAATACATATCTCTTTCTCCAAATTTATCTTCAGAGAAGGTCTAACGCACCCAATGGAGATGACAGTGGGGTTTGTTGACTTCAACACCACCAGGAAATCAATCCATAAATTAGCACAGCACTTCTCATGCAGGGCTCACCAATCCCTTTATCATTCCCTTCAGAGCTGGGCTGCCTGGGGGCCTGAGCCATTATCTGATCCATGGAACCCGGGTATCTCAGGATCTCAGAGATCAAAAGGAAACTTTGCATGGGTCAGAGAGGAGCACTCTGGGCTGTGGATATGCTCCTTCTGACTTTCTCTCACAGGAGCTTTGTCACTGTGACCAAAGCTGTGGTGGAAATCCGCTTGTGGGCTGCAGTGACACAGCTGAGGGGACATCCCTGCCATGCACAGGGACACTGGGTAAAAGGGTTTAGAGCCATGGAACTCCCCAGTTCCCCTCCAGCCTGAGCATTCTGACAGCTCAGGAGTGTTCCCACACCCCATAGCCCAGAGCAATGAGTCCTGAGTTCCTCCTGTCCTTCCCAAATCCTGCAGTGATTCCCAAGCTCCTCCTGTGCTTCCCAAATCCTGCAGTGACTCCTCAGTTCCTCCTGTGCTTCCCAAATCCTGCAGTGATTCCTGACCTGCTCTGGACCTGGGAAATGGAATAAGTTCATTCTGCTGATGAGGACAAGTGACAAGGTGTCACCCAGCACTGCTGGGACATGGAATGTAGAGCACTTTCCATCCAGACAGGATAACAGAAGTTTCTTACCCACCCCAGTCTGAGCACTGGGTATAAATGTGTTTACCCTGGGCTTATGACCAGTTTAGGGATCAAGTCCCACCATGGGACTTGAACTCCTCTCATGGGGTGTCCTTGCCAAAGTGTAAGGAGCTGCATGTCACTGCAGCCAAATGGCCTCGAAGAGCCTGGAGGGAGATGCTCACCCCAGAGCTGTGCTGCAGAAACATCCCAAACTCTCCTGGAGGGAGATGCTCACCCCAGGGCTGTGCTGTAGAAACACCCCCTCCCTTTGGGAATGGCCCAAAATGATGTTTGGGAACAGGGCAGGAGCTCAGGGGCTCCAAGGGCCTGTTGCACCGGGACCTTGGCTGAACCTCCCTCATCAATCTCCATCAATCCTCCCTCTCGTGTGCCCCAATTTTGTCTCTGAACCAGCTCCCTTCCTCTTCCCCCTCCCCTCCTGCTGCCCCCCAGCACACACATTTCCTTTTCCTTAAGCAAACAATTTTCAGATTTAAAAGTGGACTCCGGGTGCAGGCTGGAAAAAGACAATGTGGGCTGGCCCCTTATCTGCTGCTATCTGCTCCCAACAAGCTGCGAGCCCAGATTGGGGCTGCAGGAGATTTCAGTGTTTATGGGCCATGGGAGGGAGGGAGACCAGGGGAAATCTGCTGCGGGAGATAAGTCCAGGAAATAGGGCTGGTGACTGGAGCAGAGTCAACAAAGCTGAGCGAGCAACCGGACACCTCTGGAGCGGCAAGGATGTGACTCAGTGTCACGACTCTGTCACGACTCTGCCACAACTGCAGCTCCCCAGCGAGCAGAGAGGATTTGCCTGCAGTGGAGAAGAGAAACATCCTGAGCTCTTTACACGTTTGGAATGTTTGCCAGTGAGGAACCCAATTTTAAGCTCCTCAACCCATAGGCAGGCCCTTTGTTGGATCCCAGAAACCTGGGATTTTTGAGTTCTCTGGGATTTCTGGCACTGACCCCCTGGAGAACACTGCTTTTGACCTGAGGCCTTGGAGAAGGCTCCAAATTTGAGTGATGGAGTTAAAGTCATGGGTGTGCAGTTAAATAGAAGTGTGTGATTTCACATGGTGAAGGGTTTGGACTTTGAGGGTTTTATAATGTAGTAATAGGTATGGGACAAGATGGAAAATTTTGGGTGTTGTCTCCCTTCTGTCTTCTTTTTCTGTCTTCTTCATGATTTCAGGCAGTAGTTTCTGGTTGGACAGTCAGTGCTGCACTGAGGGTCACAAGAGTTTGGTTATTGGATCAAAAGTATAAATAATATAGATGTTAATTCTTTATTGGACTGTCAGCTTTGGATGACCTTGTAACTAGCTAAATTCACCTCCATTTTGCTCACTTGTAGCTGGTAGCAAGAAGTGTTACAGAAATTTCAGTACTTTAGATAAGATTTAATAAATAACCAAGCCTGAACATGAGAAAATTCTCCTTTGTGTTTTTAATCCTGACTCTGAGTGAAGGCAGAAGAAAATGAAGAAAAGCCACCAATGGAGTGGTGCAGAGAGAACCATTACAGCCCCTGAAATACACCTCTTGGTTTTGAAGGGTTGGGAGCTGAGCTGGGCCCAGCAGCCACTCCCAGCTCAGTGGATCACACCCAGGGTTTATAACCTGCTGTGAAAATCAAAAAAGGCCCCAAAGGATCACCTGCTCTTTGTCCATGTGCCACCAGTGTGCCTCAGAACCCACAGGACAAAGCAGGAGCTGCTCACACAGGCAGCAGAAGATTTTTATAACCACATGTTATTTTTATAATCACCTGTTATCCCCATGTGCACAAGGGTTTTGGTGGTAACTGGAAAAGCGTGTGGGCTTTGTCTGTAATGTATTTCAAACACAAAAATATCTGGGCTAATTATATCCAAGAACAGCAGCTCACATTGTTCTGGCAGCCCAAAAAGTGTCGTAAGCATGGCTGTGGAATGGAAAATGAGGTTGTGTCTGCTGTCCTCTGGAAAGCCAACTGAAGGAAGCTTTCATGCTCTGATGGTTGTTTCTAAGCAGGAAAACTTCTGCAAGCTCTGTTCTTTGGGGCAGCTGCTCTGGTTTTCTCTTAAACTCTGTAATTTATGGCAGAGCCTTCATGTCTGAGCTACTGAGAGGAAAGGCAGCCTTCTGGGGAGCAGAGTGCCGCTGATGTCCCACAGCCTCCAGCTGCAGGGCCACCCCAGCTCTGTGCTGCCTGAGGTTTTACTGGCTGAACTCTGAGTTCACAGCTTGGTGCTGGGCTTTTTCTCTGCTCCAGCCCCTGGTTTGGACGCTGCTGTTCTGCACTCAGCTGAATCCAGCAGGTTCTGTTGTGCTGCCGTTGTTGCTGCAGCCCTGGCACAGCCCCTGGTTGCCAGCACTGCTGTGCTCAGCCGTGGAGCTGAGCAGGGCTCCAGGCAGTGAGGTGATTTCCAATTCTGTAATATACAATTCATACTCTTAATACAATGGTTTTGAAATCAAATATGGAAATTTATGGAATTTATGAAATTTATTGAATTTATGGTTTTGAAATTAAATATGGTTCCCTTCCAACCCAAGTTATTCTGTGACATGTGCATTTCTGCCAGCTTGCACAGGGAGCACCACTCCCTTCTTGCCCCAGACAGTTTCTTTGGTCTATAAGTTGGTGAGAGCTGCACTCAGCCTGTCCTGCTGTCCCTGCTCTGGTGGGGATGCCCAGGAGGCAAAGCCCTGACACGGAGCCACTTGGTGATGCAGCAAACTCTCACTTCACAGCCCCGGCCAGGGAGATTCCCCAGATCCTGGCTCCTCTCCAGCTGGGAGCAGTCATTCCCCTAAAGCCCTTCCCCATGGGAAGGCTGCTCCAGCAGCATGGGGACAGGAATGTTTGATGTCCCTGGAGTCCCTGAGCTGCTGGGGACAGTGCAGAGACAAGGGCTGAGCTACCAGAGCTCTCCAAGGGAAAGCCCTGTATGTGAAGGGCTGTAAAGCACCATTCTTCTGGGTTGTTCTAAATTTCCTCTTTATTTTATGGTTCATCTGATTCAGAGAAAAACCTCGGTGGATGAGTGGAATGGGAAACACACTTCATGTCAAACCCTTGGAAAGGCATCCAGCTCCTGCTTTAGTCATTTATTTTCCTTTAATTCACCTTGGGGTTGGGGCTTTTTTAATCTTTTTCATTCCTCTAGCTGTTTATGTTTTTGGTGAAGCTGCCTTTCTGCTCCCTTCCTTCCCTCCTGCTCTCCTCCTGTACCATAAAAGTGGATCTCACAAGGTGAGATATTTTCAAGGATTTACTGTCTGGAAAGAAATAATGGATGTATTTGCTTGGTTGGTTGTTTTTCTGTGGAGATCAGAGCAGGGGGAGCCCCTTTAGAGCTCCAGAAAAGTCTTCAGGGGCTGCTTGGTCACTCCTGGGCTGGAGAGCTCAAGTCAAGGTTTGACAGGGAGGATCCCAGGGAGAATCACTTTTAAAAAAACCAAAAAAAATGAGGAAAGAAGCAATCCCAGAGCAAGCAAAGGCCTCAAGCTGTGGAGCTGGGCTATACAAGGAGGGGAAACTTTACCAGAGGCAAGGGCAAGCTCGAGTTTTATATCCCAAAAAATAAGATTTTTATCTATTCTGGAAGAGGTTTCATGTAAAATTTACTAAAAAGCAAAACAACAGCAAATCTTGCAGGGAACTTGGGGTCATGGCCACTTCTCTTTTCTGAAGAACCAAAGCTCTTCTGGAGGAAGAGGTTTGCTTTTCATTTCTTTTCCTTCTTTTCTTCTTCTTTTCTAGTCAGCATCAGCTGGCCAGGGATGTCTGCGGTGAAGGCACCTCAGGGGGCGGCAGTGCTGTCACCAGGGGCCATGGCCACCCAGGTGAGCCTGTGCAGGTGCCACTGTGAGGTGTGACATCATGGCTCTGCCTGTTCTGTCACTACATGGATCCCTGTGGCAGAAGTGGAACACAAATCTGTTTGGCAAAGGGATTTAATCCCTTTGGCAAAGGGATCCCTGTCCCACCTGTGCTACTCAGGGATTAAATCCCTCTGGATTGGATGGAATGATGGAATGGATGAAATTCCCATTCCACCTTTGCCCCTATGGGGTTAGACCCCTCTGCTGCAGGAATTCCTGTCTTCCCTCTGCCCCTTTGGGATTAAATCCCTCTGCCCTGGGATTCCTGTCCCACCCCACTGCCGTGGGGTCTGAGGTCTTATCACCCCATCCCTAAATTTCCCTTCCTGCCTTTGGTCCATGAAGCTTTCATTGTCCAGGAAATGTCACTGTCACCCTCCTATCCCACCCCACACAACCCCAGGAGGATCTCTGGGGACTGGTAAAAACCCACGTGAAACCCACACCAGCCCCCAACCCAAACTGGTTTAACAGGAGTTCCATGACATCCCACAGACACTAAATCATTTCCTTGGATGTTTGTAAACAACAGGAGTGGAAACTCCGACGTTTTGTAAATGATCAGGACTTTAACAACACCACTTCACAATAAACACTCCTCAAAATAAATACTCCAAACATGTCCTCAAATCCAGACAGGGAAAAGAGAAATGTTCTCATTCCCATTAAACAGATGGAACAAGGAAATTAAAATTCCTGGGGCATTCATGAACCTTCACCTAACATTCCTTTTCCAGGAATAATATAGCATCCAACAATGACAGCAATCCCTTTTTTCCTATGCCCTCATTTTATCTGTGGAACTAAAACTTTCCCTGTGTTGTGATAATGATTTTATCAATAATTTATGAGTATTTATTTGAATACACTGATCACATCTATCACTAATATTAGGGTGAAGTGGATTCTATTTCAAAGGTGTTTTTCCTGCTAGAGAGTGATTTAGCGAAGCTGAAATATTTGTCCCAGAAATATTTATAGTGGGCTTGCTGATTTTCAGTGGACTTCATCAAAGTGCCTTTAATGATTAAATTAATTAGTGAAAATGAAGGAGCAGATTATTGCTG
The DNA here is from genome assembly GCA_009812075.1 of Sialia sialis. Taxonomy (NCBI): domain Eukaryota; kingdom Metazoa; phylum Chordata; class Aves; order Passeriformes; family Turdidae; genus Sialia; species Sialia sialis. The sequence goes on from VRYO01001477.1 coordinate 6,404,117, forward strand.
AAATGGGGCTTCCTGAGCTCTCTGAATGAAACCTTTTTGCATTGGTAATTTATAACACAAAATATTTTTTATGCTAAAATTCTAAATTTGCCCTTCTTATGGATGGAAAATGAAAACAAATTTTAACAGGGAGGAATTTTTTCTCAGATTAATAATTTAATTTCAAGGATATGGCAAATTTTCATTCAATTTAACTACTCCTTGCACCTCCAGCTATGCAAAAGTATCTTTGTGTCAGATGCTGCTTAGAGAGAGCACAGGGAAAAGGCAGAACTTGCAGCCACAGAGGGTTTTTAGCTCATCCCCAAATTGCCAGCAGTACAACAGATGCAAAACCAGATGGGCATCTCTACATGGCAGTTGTTTCACCATTTCTTCCTAAATCCAGGAATTTGGGAGAATTCAGGAGCCTGGTTTTATTCCAGCTCCTGGACTCACCTGTGAGATGTGAATCTATGTCCCCTAAATCTGGAAGTCCCTGCAGTGGGGGCAGGATGTGGAAGGTGTTTGGAATCCTTCATTCCTGTGAGGTTCTGTCCTGATGGATGTTCCCAATTTTCCCTCCCAAACACGCAAATCTGGGAGTTGTGGTGCCCAATTTCACTGAGACAGGGAGGTCACCTCACCTGGGGCTGCTCTCCTTGGCCACAGGCCCAGGTTTGGAGGTGCCATTTAATTGTGGGCCAAGCCTGGCACAGGAGCAGGGGCCAACATATTGTTATTATTTCCCTCTTAGCATGTGGGAGCAGTGGTGATCAGTTCAAAACCCCACATTTCCCTGCCAGGAAAGAGAAACTGAAGTAGAGCAGTGTGTGTGTGTGGTTCCATGTCAAGCACTGGAGCTCCATCTGCCTTCCCAGACTTTCCCCTTATTCCTAATTAACATGTTGAGGAATTTTAAAATGTAATAAACATTATTTCTAAACAACCCGAAAGGAAAGCTTGCTTCTCTCCGGTTTGATGTAAACATTTATAGCGCAGCTCCATCCTTAAACAGTTAATCTTATAGTGACCTATTAAAATAAAATGAATTGTGTTATAATTCATCCTAAAGCAACCTCGGGGTGAGTGTATCAGGTAACTCCTGCTTTTGCAGCCCTCATGACGTTTTTAATCAAATTCAGCTGTAATTGCTGGAGCATTCACATGCCTCTTTTAATACCCTGCCTCCATTTGGGACTCGTATGAGTCTGTTTTCTCTTAACGTAGCTAATAAATAGAAAACATGAAAAGAGCACATTTTGCAGGGCTCGGAGCTTCTCCGGCGTTCCGTTTGTTCCAGCAATTGTCCGCCGGGCTGGTGGGAACTCGGCACTTGTCCGGTCCGGATAAAACCTTTGTGGGGTGAAGTCGCTGGTTTTGTGTCGCTCGCACCCCGTTAAAAAGGACAGGGACACGGGCGGCAGCGGAGGGAAGGATTTCATTGGCATCTTTAATCTGATGGACGCTGAAATGTTGCTTACGAACGACTCAAATTTGGGCAGGAAAAGTTGAAATGCGGCTTTGCCTCCGAGATGTTCGTGTAAACAAAACTCCTGCAACTTTCCCTGCCCAGCAGAGCAGGGGGATGCTGGGGTTGGGGTTTTTTTCCAGTCTCCGGCGCTACAGATGTTTCCAATTTGCCAGCAATTTTCTTTTGGGCTAGTAAAGCTCCCAGGATGGCTAGAACTGGCCACATGGGTTTCTCCCCTCGGCTGTGGGGTTTGGTTACAAGGGGCAGCAAACGCAGCTCGGGATTCGGGGCAGGAATTTCCCCTGAACTTGGGAATGCTTTACATCCCCAATTCCTGTTAACGCCAGCCTTTAAAGGTTATTTCACCGCAGGTTGTGCGTGTGCTCAGGGGTCCCTGCCGGACCCAGGCGGAGATTGCCTTAAAAGCGCAGGAAAACGAGAGGAAAAGCAGAGAACGGGGCAGAGATGCACTCTCGTTTCCCTGCCCCGCAGGAAAACGGGAAGAGGCGTCAGCGAACACGAGAGCGGAGCCCTCGGGGCTCCTCCTGTGCGCCGTGTTCTGTGTAATTCACACGTGGAAACGTGAGAAAAGAATGAGCGATGACTTTGAAACGTGAGCCCGTTCGGTCCTCGGCTGGCTTGGCTGGGCAGAGAGCTGTTCCCATCCTCGCAGAATAATGAGATTAAGGCTTGGAAACCTCGTTTTTAACCCCGTGCACGCAATTTTTAGAAAGCCTTTAGTGATGACAACATTGCTTTTTATTTTAGAGGGGATTTTTTCCCTATTCCCTTTCTCTTTTGATTGTTTCCCCTATCCCTTCTCCCCCGGGCACCTCCCGAGTCCCTCCTATCGCTTTGCTTTTCCTTCCATCCCGAGGAAGCTTCTCCCTAAAATCCCCGTCCCCTCACCTTGCTGAGGAAAGGGTTTCTCTCGCCACAAACAACAACAACTATAATAACAACAAAGAATCCAAAGAATTTCTATATTAAAAAGTGGCGAGGTCCCCGGTCGCTGGGTCCAGGTCTGAGTCTGTTTTCCTTGGAAATTGGGAGGAATGCTAAACGCCTCGTCTACCAGGGAGTAAATTGTGTGCGGAGCTCAAGGCACGGCTCCCAGGTTGCCCTTTCACCCCTTCACTTTATATGTTCCTCTTATTAAGGAGAAAAATGTTTCAATATGTTGGAATTTCGGGCAAAGCCGGGAAGGAGAGAAAGAGAATAGAGAATGGAAGAACATTTTCCAAATAATTTTGGTAACCCTTCTGAGGGTTGCATTCAAAATTGATGTTGTTCTAAAATCCCTGGAAGCTTTTGTCCAGGTTAGCGCAAAATATTATCTGTGAAGGCTTCTGAGATGACAAAATGCAGCAGGAACGTGACTCTGATGGGGAAAAATCCATCCCTGGATTGAAGGTGTGTTTCCTTTCCCTCCTGAACGCCTTACTGTTTGATAGGCTCTTATGAAATAGCTAAAAGGAGCTGGAGGTTTCGGCTTGCAGGGAGAAATGAGGAATTCTTCATCCAAAGAAATCGTTTGGAGCCGATTCCTTTCAATTTCCCAGCCGTGTGCATCTGCAGCGTGCTCCGTCATGCTTTCGGTGCTGCTGCAGGGGGAAATGGGTTAACTCTTTTCTAGGTAAGAGTCAGGAAAGAAAGCCCCAAAATAAGGAACAATGATTTAAAAACGGATATTTGAAACTTCCTTATTTAAAAGGGGGGATTTAAAGTAGCACTTGAGCTCCACTCAGCGTCTCTTTTTGGCTTGACTCCTCAGCAATATTTTTTTAAAGTTGTGAATTTTTTTTTCTTTTTTTTTTTTTTTTCCTCTTTTTCTTTTTTTGGTGTGCTGTCTAAAGTCGCTCATAGCGCCAGGAGGGCTCATGGGGCGAGGATGTCCCATGGCCACGAATAATCTGAGGGAACAGCTGGAATATTGATAAGGGGGGAAAACGGAAATCAAATGAAAAGTAGAGAGCAGAGAAGCAAGGGAAAGGAAAGCAAAGCACGTCCTGGAGCTGCGAGCAGCACAGAAGCCCCCTGAGGAAATGCCTGCTTGATGCAGCCTGTCTGGATGGGCTGGGAATTTTAACTTCAGCGCTGCTTTGGATCCAACAAGTTGAAATCTCTCTTCTCCCCGCAAAACTGCAGCGGCAAGGGCAGTGCTCCACAGCTGGTGGGGAGTTTGGGTTTGGTCTCAACCTGGATCTTTACAAACTGCTCTGCCACTGGCTGAGGGGAAAGGCTCTAAAAGGTGAGTCCTTTCAATCATAGCAATAAGAATAAGCGATTCGAAAAGTACTTTAAAGAAGCCTTTTAATATCGCGGCTGACTCTGGCCGGGCGAGACGATTGATAAATAATCCACTGCAGACTCTTGAGAACTGGCTCCAAAATATTCAGATGTATTTATTTACATGCACAGGCGTGATTACAACAGGGAGGTAAAGGGAAAGGGGGGACGCTAATCAGGGGTAAAGAGGAGAGCGGGGGAAACCAATATGGGAATCCTTGACCCCAGAAAATTTACTGGCGAGGCAAAATTACCTTGTCCCTCCACTCTGGCTGCCCCCACCCCCCGTCGCAAGTTCAGAAGCTAAAGAAACTGGAATGTGTTAGGAGGGAGGACGACAGGGAAAAAAAAAAAAAAAAGAATTGTACTTATCAGAAACACATTGTCCGCTTTAGAGCCGCTTGCCCTCCCGTGCCAGCTGGACGGGCAATAAATACTTTAAAAATCAATTAAAGGGGGGTTACGTGCAGATAGCGAACTTTTATTTTCTAGCTGTTGGGTTGTGGGATTTTTTCTTTGTTTATTTATCTTTTCCTTAACTCCACGGATGGTTCCGGGACGCGGTTGTGCTCCCGGACTTTGCAGGGTCTCAGCTCCAGCGGCCGCGCAGCTTCATTAACGCAGTTCTGTAATTAACCCCGGGGCTGGCTCGGGTTAGACCCGGACCAGCCGCCCAGGCTGGGCGTGTGTGAGGGTGCCTGGGATTGTGAATGATGCTCTACCTACACCCGGCTAATTACACTTAGCTAATTGTTTTCTGGCGCGTTCCAGAAGGACTGAAGACCCCGAGAGGATCGGGGAGGACAAATACAATGGGTTTGTGGGATGTTTTGGTCTGTTTGCCTACACACCTCCACATTTGTCACGTTTGTTAATCTCTGCGTCTCTGTAGTGACGATTTTGGGGGTTAGAGGCAAAAAAAACCCATCAAGTTTTAGGAGTACAGAAAAACAGATGGGGTGCCTTAAGTCTGAGATAAAGTCTGAGCAGGACCCGAAATAGAAATGGGGTTGACAACTCTGAGAGTTCTTTTCATATTTGCAGCGATGCTTCCTTTCGGAAAATTTTTTAATTTATGATTTAATTCTTGTTGGTGGGGAAGGTTCCTCAAATCAGTCGGGGCCGGCGGGTTAATGGCTCGGGATGGTTTCAATGAGCCAGGAAAGGCGAGTGCCCCTCGCTCAGCCAGGGGAAACCTCGGGGTACGAGTCAATGGGGTTAACTAGGCTCGACATGAAAACACGAGTATTTCAGCTGGCTTTTAATTGTTGGCTAAGAAATTCAGTTAATCAAATGTCAAACATTCCCCTCTGCTCTGGTCAAAAGTGTAGAATGCTCTTTTGCTGAGGGGGAGGGAGAATCCAAAGGAAAAACCAAACTGGTATTTTTAAAGAGAAATGCACCTCTGCTCTGGGAGTCTCTTGCTTGATTTTAGTTACTGTGTTGATGTGGTTCTCTGTCCTTTAAATTTGCACTTGAATGCTTGGTCATTCCCCTCTAAATTTTATTGCCATTCTTATTATTTAAACTAGAATTTATTCCTTTATTTTTCTATATGCATATATATGACTGGGAGTATTTTTATTGTTTATTTCAGGTCAAATTTAGGACCTTTAAATATATCTAATAAACAAGTAAGGATGTTTCAGACTGTACCAGACACTTCGTCTTACGTCAAGGTAAGACATGACAGCATCTTTAAACAGGTAATGTCAAAAATTACAATCCTCCCAAATTCACAGTCATTTTTATTGGTTGAAAAATCTCATTCCCTTTCTTACTGAATTTAGCAGGAAAAAAGAATCCCTTGATCTTCAGTGGGAGAGGGGTCAGAGACTGAAATATCAAATTTATCATTTTGGAAATGAGTCAGAAGTTGCGTCACCAGGGACCAACAATGAGTTCAAGTGGGCTTGTCTTTTATCCTTCATCGATGCTGGGTTATCCTATGGCCAGGCTGTCTTAAATTCCAGTCTGGTCTTGGTTTATCTCTCTGGAACCAACACAACCATGGGGCTGTCCTACCTCTCGTGGTGGTTCCTTGAATTTCCTTCCAATTTTCTGCTTTCCCAGCCCCCCTTAGTCCTGAACTAGAGCAAAATTTTATTTCTCTTCTCTGCCGTGCCAGCTCCTGAATTCCATGATGATGATCTGTGGAATTGTGTGGTTTGTGAAAGGTCCATTTCAGAGTGGATTTAGAGGGGGGGAAATACTAAATGAGTTAAAGGCAAACGTCTCTCTCAGTTGCTGAAGCAATGGATTGTCACACCAGGCAGTGCTGTGTAACACTGGGATTTCTTTCTGTGCTCCCGAAGTTTCTTTCTGTGCTTGAATGTTTCCATGTAATTTAGTGGGAAAATTAACTTCAGTTGTTTTGGTTTTTAACTGTTATTACCAGATCTTACACTCTAAATACTTACTTGCACGCACACACACACACATAGATATATCCATTTATTTAAGTAAAAAAAATGGATCTTACAATGTATTTTGATGTGCCACTTCTGCCTCTTTCTTTTTTAAACATTAAAACAAAAACTAAAGAATTGGCATAGCCTTGTGCCTTTATACCTCAGCTGAGCTCTATATTATATTTGACATCATATGGGGTTTTTTTCACAACAGCTCCCAAGAATGTAAATAAACCAAGCTGGGACATCTGGGTTACACGTTTGAGGCAAGCCCTGCATGCTGCAGCACTTAGGGAAAATCTAAACCACAAGCCTCTCCTGTCCGTGAAGAAACACAGGAGGGTGTTAACTAGAGCTGGGTGGATAATTTGTAATGAATAATTTATTACAGGAATTTGGTCTCTTTTTTTTTTTTTCCCCTTTCCCTCTCTCAATGATGCGTCCCCAATTGGGATTTTCATGTACATCCACATTATTGGGGATGATCCACTGAATGATTCCTGTGAACAATCCCGAGGTTATGGCTCAGTTTGGGCAGCTCGTTAGGACAATTAGTGGAAATGCAGGCTTGGGAGGATCCCAGGCTGTGTGGCATTGGTTGGGCTGGTGCAGCTGCTCCACATTTCTACAACAAATCCAACCAGGAATGGGCAAGATTCCCCATCGGGCTGATATCCCCCAGAATCTCGCTCCCATCTTGGTGTTTCGGGAAATGTTGGTGAGTTAATTTTGCTCATTAAGTTTGCATAGCTCTGGACCAGGTTCTGGAAAAACAGAAATTGTGGGGAACAGCTGAAATTCAAGTCTGGGGAAGGGAAATCCCCTCGGAGCTCAAGCAAAGGAAGATGTTCCCCAGCGTGTGCCTGGCTGTGGCCGGTGGGAGCTGGGGCTGTGGAAATGCCCCGGGATGCTCTGTTTGCAATGAGGACAGGAGGGCTCTGTGATGTCCTCTGGTGTGGTGGCAATGCCTCGGGCTGGGAGGCAGATCCAGGGGCAAATTCCTTTGGATCAAGAGGAGCCGAGAGCCAGGCCTGAACAACCGAACATTCCAGCAGGACTGAGGGATCCTGTTCTTGTGGGAATCGGGACAGACTCCTCAGGAAGTGCAGCCCTGCAGGCGAGGGGCTTGGACAGAGTTCCCTGCCCAGGAGCTTGTGCTGATGGAGCAGGAAGAGCTCCCCAGGTGGGACTCGCTGTGTGCAGAGAGGGATGAGCAGTGGGGTGCTGGACTCTGCTCTAACACAACCCTTCCTCCTCAGCTGATGGTGTTTTGGGCAAGGATCCTGTCTTTGCTATTTTGTCTGCAGAGCTCCTCCCACACTGATGGCACTGGGGAAATTATTTGTTCCTGTGCTTTAAAAAATCAACAGCATTTCGATGGAGTCTGATCCAAAATCTCCTGGAGACAAAAAAAATGTCTAGCACTGACTCTGAGTGGTTTTTGTCCAGGGGCACCAAATGGTAGCTGGGCAGTTCATCCAGAGCTGCTCTTCAAGGTGGGAATGTGGTGAAATCCAGGGAAGTTTGAACCTTAAACACATGGGGGAGGTCCGTCTCTGCCCCCCTGAGTTTGGTGGCAGCTTCCAGTGACTGAGACACATCCAGAGGCAGCAGAGAGGTTCTGACAGTGCCTGGCCTGTTCACAGAAGAGCTGGGATTGATGAGTGCTCCAGGCAGTGGGAAATGTGGCAATGGATCCACTCCCTGGCGGAATGAGCTCGGTGCTCCTGAGCAGGACACTTCCACCCTCCACTGCTGCATTTCCCCATCTTCAGTGTGGGTGCAGCTGAACAAGGTCCCACTGAGACCCCTTCCCTTCCCACTGCCCCACACTGAGCTGGGAAGGCTTCCCAAGCTCTGGGGAGCAGAAAGTTTGAAAAGCAGATGATTGAGTCCCAATTCCTCTCTCTGTGTCTATTCTGCTGATATTATTTTCGGTTTGTTTTTTCATGTCATTCCTTCTCCACAAACCTTATTTGCTGTCATATGGAAGGGAGAAGTATTTTCTTCGTGACTTTTGTGGGATGTACATCACCCCCATCAGAAAAAGATTGGGACTGATCTTTTCTCCAGATCCTCCCCAAACAGATGGGCAGTGTGCATGGAATTCAGGTTTCCTCTGGGCCTTGGACAGAAAAGGTCTCGTCTCTCTGGGTTGGAGCCCAGAGGAGGTGGTTGCAGGGTGTTCCACAGAAATTCCCAGGGGGAACAAATTCACCAAATATCCTGTGAGCACCTTCAGGCCGCTGGGTTCTTGTCATGGCTTTTCAAATGCAGGCTGAGGGGTGAAGTGAGGTGAGGGAGCTCTAGGAGGCAAAGGTAGATTTCATTCTAAAATGCTTTGTTTTAACAAGGATTTTTCTGTGGAGTCGCTTCTTGGTGCTGTAACTTCAATTTCCATCACAGAGCAGAGGGGTTATTGAAAGCACTGATAACAGACCCCGCAGAACTCCTGCCAGGGGAACCCAAGCTTCTCTCTCATACCCACTTCTTATCAGGGCTTTAATTCAATCGAGGGCTGGAAATTCATAGAAATAAAAAATAATGTTGATCCTTCAGGGCTTATTCTGCATAACTGTTGAGGAATTTCTGTTCCTCAGACCATTAGGGACTGACTGATCTGCAAATATTTAATAATTCACAGTGTATCAGAGGGTGCTAATCTCATGTAAACATGAGGACTTGACTTTAGAGAATGAAACACAGAATATAATTGGGAAATTAAATTTAAAAATAAGCAGCACTGGAATCCTGACTTGAAGGATATGGAAAGAATTAGGACCATAAGCAAAGCAACATGATGTCTGAATTCTGATTTTTTAATTATTACCATTGTGACAAGCTCCTCCAGGCCCCAGCAGACCTCACTCCCCTCCTGTCCCACCAGTCTGTGGCTACAGCTGTGCGCAAAGGTGGCACAAGGATCATGTTGGTGGTTCATTATTCACCCGCGCTTTTCTTCTGCCATTGGGCAACACCCAAACCCTTCATGTCCCCCTTTATCGCCTCCTCCTCCCTTCTGCTTTCTCTTCCCGTGTCCTGCCCTTCCCGAGGCAGCCCTGGGTGAGCCTTTCTCCCTTTCCCGCTCCTGGAGATCTTTTCCTTCTCCTGGAGCCCCTGTCTTCTCCTGAAGATCTTTTCCTTCCAGGAAAAGGGCTCCAGGAGAAGGAAAAGATCTCCAGAAGAAGAAGGGGGCTCCTGAAGAACTCTTCCTGCTTCTGGAGAACTTTTCCTGCTCCTGGAGCCCCTTTCTTCTCCTGGAGATCTTTTTCTGCTCCTGGAGCATCTTTCTTCTCCTGGAGATCTTTTCCTGCTCCTGGAGCCCTTTTTCTGCTCCTGTTGTTTCTGCTCTCGGGGCAGTTTGCACTCCAGCTCCAGGCAAGCCCCTCCAGGGAAAGCCCCTTGGAAAAGGAGGCGAGAGGAGGGCGGTGAGGAGCGGCTGTGCTGTCCCGGCATCACCCCCGCCTTTCCCCTTTCCCTCTGCCCTGCCTGGAACCACCCAAGTCCTGCTGCCTTGGCAGCTCCTGTGGAAAGCAGCCCCAGTCCTTAGGAAGGGCACGGAGATGGATTTTGCTCCGGGAAGGAACCTCTGTGCGAGCGCAGGGTTCTCGCCTTAAGCCCGGGTTTAATGCAGCCATAAGATTTGTGGTGCAGCACAAAGAAGGATATTCATGGAGGGAAAAGGGGCTGCGTGGCTGGGAACAATATTGAGTTTGTTCTTGCTCTCCCTCCGCCTGGAAAGTTTACAGAAGCACTAAAGAGAGAGGGGCTAAATTCCTTTTTTGAGGACAAAACAGTGAAGTTTTCTTTGGAGCGGGCACTGCCGAAGCCTGGCACGGACACGTCCTTTTCCCGCTGAACAGGAGCAGAGCATGGATTGCCAGGAAAGCACCTCCCGGGATTTCGTTGGTTTTGCAGAGGGGTTGGTGGGTGCCTGGAGGTCCGAGCGGGAGCAAGGCGCTGCAGAGGGACCCGAGAGGGCTCAGCCCGCAGGTGCTCAGAAACCTGCCCGTGTTCCCAGGAACAGCTGGAGAACCTGAGCCCGGCAGGAAAAGGAAAACCAAAACCTCCCTGGGCTGGTTTATCCCCGGTCCGGGAGCTGATGTTCCTACCGAGTGCATCCTCCAGAGCTTTTTCTGTTTCTGCTTGTTCTTTTTTCCCTTTCGCCATCCCTGGCATCCGCAGGGCTCCAGTCCTCTCCCCTGGGCTCGGGAGGACGGGGCAGGCACCTCCAGAGAGGGTGGGGACAGAGGTGGCTTCGGGGACACAAGCTGCTGTGAACTCCTACATCACTCCCCCTCCTGATTAGCAGTCACTAATTACCAATCATTTCTCTTTCTTTCCCTTTTTGACACCAATTTCTCGGGGCACAAACGCTGGATAATTGTCTGACTTCAGCAAATCGTTGATTAACGCCTTATGACAACCTGGTGTTTAAGGATCTACCTCTTGTTTGCGCCGACCTCTACTTGAAAGAGAAAAATCCCTCTCCGTGTCCCCGTGTCCTGCCTTTTTCCGGCGCTCAGCCCCCGGGGAAGGGCTGGCATTGTCCTTCCCCGCTTTACCTTCAAGACACCGCTTGAATTTAAGTCGAGGTGGGAGAAAAGTTGTTTTTCTCCTGGAATTGTGGCACGTTGGAGCTTTCTAAAATAAACCGGGCACAAGAGGCGAGCTTTTCCAGTGACCTCCGTCTTTAGGCAACAGCAAGCAACCCCCCTCCCCAGCGCTGCGACCTTTTAATGGCTCCATTCTTTCCCAATTTACAGAAAAACGCCCCTCTCCCAATATGCTGGATCCAGGGAATTTTATATTCCAGCCCTCCCTCTGCTCTCCCAGCCCCGTGTTTAGAAGGAGAGGTGTGGAGGGAAAGCAGAGCGAAAACAGAGAATGAATGCTAAGGGGGAAAAATGCTTTAAATCTTTCCTGTAAATCTCCAAATATATGAAGTCTGAGGAACAAATTCAAAGCAGGCACGGCCGCCTGAAGAGAAGTTAGAGAGAAATATTCTGTTCCATTCAAGCGCATCAAGGGTCTCGCTGAAGTCTTGTTTGGCTAAGGTCAGACGAGACTGGGTTCTCCAATAAAAATAAATCTCAAATTAATTATGGCCTCAAGCGAGGGGCCAGACGTTCGGAGCTAGTGCACTGCAGTCTGTTTTTTTGGCCTTCAGTATTTTTGTTTTTTGTGCCTCAGCTTTTCAATAATTGCGGGATGGGGGAGGGAGGGAAGCCAGGGGCTGTTTTATTGGGACATGGAACTCAAATAAAAGCAGCCAGGACACCCCTGGCTCGCCCCGCTCTCCTCTCATTGCGATGCAGCTTCAAAGCTACTGCATCTTCTCCAGCCCACTTTTAAGACATTATGTTTTACTTAGTACCGATTAGCGGGGAATAACTTCCCGGCTTCAGGTTCCCAGATCTCCTGGGCTGTTCCTGGAGGGGCCCGATCCTTCAGTTCTGCGCCTGGAACACTCTCCTGATTCCCTTTTATTGCTGCAGCTGAAAAGCGGAGGTTTGCCCAATTAGTTGGGTCTAAAATTGGGATTCGTTTCTGGGGATCAAATCCCAGGGCTGCAGTTTGGGTTTTTTACTCGTAAGAATGTGGGCTTAGAAAATAAACAAACACGGCGCGTTTTTCTTTTTGCGATGGGGTCTGTGCCAGAGGAAAGTCAGAGCCGGGGATTTTAAACCTTCACGGGAGCTGGGGGAGAGTTTCCGTCCAGTGAAGGCTGCAGAGGGATAAACTCTGGCCCTCTGCAAGTACGGAATGATGGGAATTGTACACAGGTTTAGAAAGAATAGAATGTATGACAAGTTATCTAGAAAGCAATATTATCAGATATCGAATACACACAAAGTACCCAGCGCGGGTTATGTAAATACGCCTGTATTGAAAGCTCGTTTTAAAAGGGGAAACTTTGTCACATTTAGTGGGAAATGAGGCACTTTCTAGCGACAAAGCCAGGGCGTGGATGGTGGGGATTTTTTGGGCTCCCCTCCCCTGTCACCGCGTTAGTTCACAGCGACATTTCCAGGCTGGGCTCAAGGACAGCTCAGCTGATGCTGTTGGGGTCAGAGAGGGTGACAGAAGCCAAACCCCTCTCCTATCCTCGGAAAATCAGATTCCCAACCGGCAGTGGCGCTCGGGAAGGTTTTCATTGTGCTTATTCCTAGGGAATAACCAGACGGTTTTAATTAGGAAGTGATGCCCGCTAATCGCGTGTGGGTAACAGACAGAAAATCCAAATTTTTGGGGTTCTGCGAGGGACTGGCACCGAACTACACCGGGGGTTAATTCCTTTGGGTCTGGACACAAACAGCTCCAGGCCACGTCCCCAGAGGCTCTTCATTCCTCTCGGATTCGGATTGTGCCGAGCGCGGCGTTTTCCCCTTCCCTATGTGGGACGCAGCCCCAAAGACGGGGACAGGAGGTGGGGACGTGCCAAGAGCCCGAGATCAATACTGAACTAATTAAAAACGACGCTCGACAACTCCGTTCCGTTCATTAGCGGAGTGAAAAATAATAATAATCGAGGATTAACTGATTTCTACCAGTCCCGATGTAAGCATTTGAAATCTTCCGTGGTTGCCAAGATCAAATGATTTTCCAGATGTGTGGTGGTGACCACATTAAACAGATCCTAATTCCTTCGCTGTACGTACATGTGCATCCAAAGGGTGAACAACAGACCCGGAGTGGCGCTCATTGCTCAGCCCCGTGCCCGCCTTTCCCCTGCCTGTCTGGGCTCCCTTCTTCTTGTTTATATGCAATTCAATAACAGCTAAAACTCAGTCAGATAACAGCTAAATAACAGATAAAACCTCAGTCAAATACTCAAATAACAGTGAAATGCCCAGAGTCACGGCACAAGCACCTAGGATGATTCAGAGCTTGGCGTACGGAGGTTATGAATATTCCAGCCTTTTCCAAAAAGTATGGTATAACTTCAGAGGTGGATTTGGGGCTTGGTTCTGAGTTTTTGGGGTGTGTTTTTGGTTTTGTTTTGTTTCTTGTTTGGGTTTTTTGGGGGGGAGTGGGGACGGAAGGTGGGGGATTGAAACAAAACACCGAAAGAAAAAATAAAGCAAAGCTTCTATTTTTCGTTATTTGGGAGGAAAATAGCAGATTTTTCGGCTTGTCTGTAGAGTGGGTGGCACCTTGCTCTTTCCCTTATCTCCTGGATTCTCCCAAATGTTGCTTTAGACCAAACACAGGAGGAAAAGCACGGAGCATCCCTGTCGGAGCCGGTATCACAAGTGACTTGAGCAGGCTTCGTTCGAGTCGTGCCCAGACATGCAAAATAATCCGTGCGGGTCACGATGCCCGTCTGGTCATAAAATGCAGAGTTGGGTTCCTAAAATACCTCCCGATGGGATAGCAGGGGGTCTGTTTGGCAACTTCCCGTCTTTGGGAGCGACAGGGATGCGCGGGGGAAGCCGGATCTGTTTGTGCCTTCAGCCCGGAGCCGGGCAAAGGGGTTTGGGGATGTTGGGCTCAGGGGGTTTGAGAGTGTTGGGCTCAGGGGGTTTGAAGATGTTGGGCTCAGGGGGTTTTGAGAGTGTTGGGCTCACGGGGGTTGAGGATGTTGGGCTCAGGGGGTTGGAAGATGTTGGGCTCAGGGGGTTTGAGGATGTTGGGCTCAGGGGGTTTTTAGGGTGTTGGGCTCAGAGGGTCTGAGGATGTTGGGCTCAGGGGGTTTTTAGGGTGTTGGGCTCCTCTCCCGTGAACTGGGCACGTTTTCAGGTGTTTTCCCCCTGCCTGTCACGGATCCTCGGCTCCCTCGCTGTCGGTCCCGCAGCCCCGACTCCAAGTGCCCTGTGAGGTTGGTGGGTGACAGAGGCTCCGTCCAGGGGATTTTTTTTCCCCTTCCTTTCGCGGTTGAGATCTTCAGCCTGTCCTCTCCCTCACCCCCCACCTGCGTTGTTTGTCGGGGCTGGTGGGAGCCTTGTCTAGAGAGGAAACCATTTGGGTTTTGAAAGGATGCGTTTCACTCTTCCTTTTAACCTCTCGCAATTCTGGTCGCTGCAGCCTCCTGGCATGTGGGAACGCCGAGGGGGGAACCGGGACCGGAGCAATGCCGGGGGTGGGCAAGACAGAGGGCAGGGAAAAACAAGAGGAATGAGGAAAGCAAAGGGTTAACCGTGATTTCTTTTAATTGAACTCCAGTTTTGTGGCCCTAGGCAAGGGGGGACCTGACCCCGCTAGCAGCATCCAGATGTGCTGCTCTCGGGGGACCCCGGCGCAGACCCCGGGACCGCGGAGCAGACAGGAGAGGCCGGGGGTGCGGGGCTGTCCCTGCGCTCCCCCTTCACCTCCCGGCTGCAGGCGGCCTCAATCGCTGGCAAGCAGCGAGCTAAAAACCTCCAGGTCTGGTCACGTTCAGCCCCGTGTCTGCATCTGAACTGAGAACTTGTAGCTGAATTGATGAGGCTAATTTCAGAGGAGGGGGAGGGAGGGGAGGGAGGGGCAAGGGGGATCTGCGGCTCTCTCCTGCCAGCCTCGGGCTTGGAGAAATAAAGTATTTATAAAGCATCTCTGCCGCAGCCGGGGAGAAACACTGGTGGCATTATTGCATTTCCCTTTTGGAAGGGGCACGATAACTCTGGATATCGTTTTGCTTCCCCTCATCCCCTTCCCCGCGGCTGAACTCAAGACGGGGAAACAAAAAGCTTGGACACGACTGGCTCTGGACAAGGTAACGCTATCCACAGACGGCCAGGGTGCCGTCCTGCCTTGACACTTTTGTTTCTTGGCTTTCCCCTCCTTTCCCCCTCCGCTCTGCGCCCCGGTTTGTGGAAGTGGGGCAGCAGGGCCGCCCCGGCTGTTGCATGGTGTGTTCCGATGTGGTTCTTTTGGCAAGGGCGGGGGAGGGGGGAGCGGGACAGGCGGGTATTGTCTCCTTTGCCCGGCTCCTTTGGAAGGGTTCGGCTTTTCCCGGAAAAAGGAAAACGCGCGTTTCTCCTCTGCTGCTCGCTCCGCTTTGAATGAGAGGGAGAATTGCAGTCAGGGGCTCGCCAGGTCCGAGGCGAGGTTTAAAGGTGCTGGCTGAGGGGTTTTGTTTTACCGGAGCGGTAAATTCGGCTGTTCTGATAACTACTGTGAGGTTTTTATCAAGTGGAGGGTGTCCCCCCTCCACTGTGAGAGAAGGCTGGGAAAGACTCCCGGCACCTGAAAGAGGTGACGGAAAACCATCCATGCCGGTGCTTTCCCTTCCGAGCCTCACATCCCATCCCGAGAGAAACGGGAGTGAGGGGAAGGGGGAAAGGGGCTGAGAACCTGGGCTTGCCCGCAGCCCCATCTGCAGCCTGGTTTAATCGCTGGGCCGGCTGTCTGTCTGTCTGTCTGTCTGTCCTGCATTATTGCACTCACCGCTCCTGTCCCCCTCGGCTCACGCTCCGTGCTGGGAGACATGAAGGAGAGGGCTCGAAACATGCTTTAAATATGTTTTAATCGCCAGACTTTTTCTTTTCGCCCTCCGCCTGCCGTCCCTGAATTGCATTTACGGTTTTCTCCCCTTAATTTTTCCCGTTGACTGGAAAACGCATTAATAAAAAAATCTGTGGGAAGAGACGGAAATTCAGTGAGTCAGGCTAAAGCTGCTCCAGCCAAAAGTAAAAAAAAAAGAAAATGGCAAAACCCCACGTTAAACTAAACGTGGGATGACACAGGCTGCCTAACATGGGCTGGGGTGCGAGGCAAGGTCTGCGCTGGCCAGGCTGTCCCAGCGACAAACAAGAGCTGTGACAGAGGTGGCTATTGTTCTGCCCCTTCTTATCTAAATGGAGCAAATATCCTGTATGTAAAATATATATATTTTCATCAAGAAGGCAGGACCAGCGTAGAGACGAAGGTTTCCTCCTCGAGTGACTTCACTTCCCAAAATTAGCAGAAAAAAACGTTTCATCCGGTTAACTGTCTCTTTTTCGCTCTGCTGCAACAACCAAAGTTAAAAAAAGAGAGAGACCGAGAGAGAGGGAGGGAGGGAGAGAGAGAGGGGGAGAGAGGCTACGGAGAGAGCAACAAAACCGCTGGAAGGGCAGCGAGAAGTGCAAAAAGCGAGAGAAGGATAAAAAACTTCAGGAGGCGTCAGTGGCAGGCTAAACCGGGTCAATGTGTGGAATATTGCTGGTCCCCGCTGGAAGTTTTTCCCGATGGACGGCACTATTAAGGTAAGGGAGCAGGAGCGGCTGGGGGTCCCCTCTGGCTGGGGGGGCTCTGGGAGGGGGCGCGGGGCTGGGGGCCGGCTCCAGACGGGCTCTCTCCTCCTCCTTCTCCTCCTTCTCCTCCTCTTTTCGCCGCCGCCGCGTCTCGGGGCTCTCCCGTCGCCTCCCCGGTGCTCGGGGGCTCGCAGCCGGCTCGTAGCCCTGTGCCAGGGGCCGAGCAGGGGCCGGGGCCGTGCCCGGCTCGGGGGGCAGTGCCAGTGCCAGCTGCTGTCCCCCGGCGGGGCTCGGAGCTGTGCGGGTGCCCCTGGCCCTGCTCCCTCGCCTGGCCCTGCGCCCTGCTCCCCGCTCTGCCTCTGCGGGCCGCCCGTGCGTTCCCTTCAGCAGCTTTTTTGGGGATTTTTGGCGGGGAAAAAGCACCAGGTTGGAGGAGAAACATCACCCTGGATTGGGAGAAAGGGAAGCAGAGTGTGGCAAATAAACCACCAACATAACCAACCTCTGGTGGCCTTGAGCAACCAGGGACGCTGCTGGGGCTGCGAGCGCAGTTCCCCTCCTGCGCTCGGGCCAAGCGGCCGCTCCCTGAGGCCCTGCAAAGAAAAACCGAGCCCTATCCAGCTCCCTGAGGGGCTTCTCCAAACCCAGGCAGCGCAGGGCTGGCTTTGGGGAACCCTTGCATGATTCCGACGGGTTCTTCTTGAGGGAGTGCTGCGGAACAGAAGCCGCTGGAACAGAGGAGCCTTGAAGCGAGAGACGCTGTGGGTGTGTTTGG
Organism: Sialia sialis; assembly: GCA_009812075.1. Lineage (NCBI taxonomy): Eukaryota > Metazoa > Chordata > Aves > Passeriformes > Turdidae > Sialia > Sialia sialis. The sequence goes on from VRYO01001477.1 coordinate 6,421,202, forward strand.
GTTGGATGATTTCGAAAGATGCCTATCGCCTGGCTGGGTGGGGTGTCGAGCTTGTCTTGAAAGTGCCTTTTTTTTTTTTTTTTAATTTTTAAATTTTTTTTCTCTCTCTCTTTTTTTTTTTTTTTTAATTTTTTGTTTTTTTATTTTGCTGACCTGGGTAGAACGAAGCTGCAAACAAGCAGGAACTGAAACTGTCTCCCTTAGATTGCAGCTTGTGACAAGTGCACCGTTTGGAAGGGTCTCAAGAGAAGGGGGAGGGAAGGAGGTGGGCAGGAATAGAAAAGGGAAAGAGGAAAGAAAGAGGGAATGAAACAGTGAATGTCAGAAAGGAAGGGAGAAAGCAGGAGTGTTGAAAGCACAATATTTGGGAGGTATGGCCGGAATAAGACAGGCTTTCCCTTCCACCTCCTCAGATCTGTAGCAAAAGTAACTTGGGCCTCATTCAGGATACATTTAATGCACCGCAACCTTCTTTGATTTGTGGAGCCCTAAATATTGTGCAGTGAAAGTGCAGAAATTCCCCATCTGTGCCTTTGCTGCGGTGCACACGTGGAGCTGCTGTTCTGCACAGGCCAGGAGCCCCGTGCCCCATGCCCTGAGCAGAGCTGGCCCATTCCCCTTGCCCTGCAAGCCCTGAGCCCCCCGGAGCTGCTGCTCTCCCCCCGCACGGAGCTGCTCCCCCAGGCTGCGGTTTGGGGATGAGGAACTGCGACACCCCGGGCTGCCTCAGTCACGTTGAGGCTGCGGCCAAAGGAGGAACTCGGCCACATCCCAGGTCACTGCCCCATGGCTGGGGCTGCCCTGGGGCTGCTCTGCTGCAGCTCTGCCCTGCTGCCCTGTGCAGGGAATCTGAGACTCTTGGGGCTGAGAGAAACAGGACCCAGAGACAGCATCTCCTCCTGGGCTCCTTTACAGAGCCATTCCAGGATCAGCAGCACTCTGCAGGTCCCCTCTGACAATGTCCCCTCTTTCTGTGCCATGCTCTGGGATCAGTGCTCCTGTCCTGCCCGAAGGATCAGCTGACACCTCTTGTAAATTTTCATACGGGCAGAAAACAGAGTGTTCCAGCAGTGCAGCTCCCCACACTGAGATTTGCTGCAGGGAAGGGTGAGACCCTCTTGCCTGGCTTCTGACAGGTGAAGGGCAGCACAAGAGGATGTGGCTTGAGATGCTGCAATGCTTTTGGTGTGCTGAGCTCTGTATTTAACCTGTGCTGCAATGGGTGTGACTGCAAGGGCACAGCAAAGCAAACCCAGAGCACACCCAGGGCACATCCAGAGCAAAGCAATTTAACAGAAATTGGGCTCTGCCCTCCCACTGATTTATCTCAGGGCTCTGCATTTGTGTTGGGAAAAATATGGTGTAAAGATGCACATCAGTGCCTGGAGAGCAAGAACAACACTGAGAAAGGTTCTTTCATCATCTATAGCAAGAACATGGGGTGGGCCCAGATGAAATCTGAGTTCCGGCGTGGGGAAAGGCACTTCCCCCTTAACTCAGAAATATTCCTATCCTTGGAGAGGACAAATGCTGGATTTGGGACAGGGATGTGCCCTCCAGATAATTTTCACCTTGAGCAATTTAAATTTGACAAGTGACTTTCTTCAAGCTTGTGCAATACTGTTCCTCAGACTAATAGTTTTAATTGAGCTGAAGCCTTTAACTGGTGCCTCACAGATGCAGGGATGTGGGTCCAGCCTACTTGGTAAATCTCTCCCTTTGCCTGAAATCTCCAATATTTGGCTTGTACTCTCCTCTTCATCTTTTTGTCAGAAAGTGTCTTGATGACTCTCTGACTGCTGGTTTTACCTCCCTGGAGTAATTTAACTTCACACCTGCCCAGCTGCAGGTGAAGGGATAAATCCACTGGAGCCTTGAGCTGTCCCAATGGCTCAGAGCCACACTGGGGAAACAGGGCATGGTCAGAGAATAAATAGGGTTGGGATGTGGACATGGATCCCTTGTGGACATTGTGTGCAAGTGTGAACTGAGTTGTCCTCAGGCTTTCAACCCAAACAGGGAATTCCATAGATATAAACATAATACACAGGATCAGCTTAGGATTTTAAGCCATCATTCCACACCATGCACTGACTGACATTACATATGACAGTGCTGAGGCAATGCACCATAAAAATGAACACATTTTTATTTATTCACTAAGGATTATTTATCTCAAAGAGAATCAGATCACCTGCTGAGGAGGTTGGCGGTGATTTTTGCTGCATTCTCTAAACAATCTGTGTAATACCTGACATGAGAGGAGCTGGCTGGCTTGGGAAGTGCCCCTGGCTCATCTCATCAACAGCAAGATGCTCATGCATGGCCTTCCTCACAACAACAAATGGTGTGGTTTCGAACGGGTTTAATTGTTTCAGTTCCACTTTATGTGTGAACAATTAAAGCAAATACACTTGTCAGAGCCTGACTGCTGATGAAAAAGCAGATTTTGTGTGGCTGTTGCCTTCATTCCATGAGAACAAATTTATCCTGCTGTTGTGGCCATCGGAAGCCCCTCTGAGGGACGTTCAGTGAGGATTTTACATGATCCAAGTGGAGGACATCCGTGTCCTTGAATGGAGGACTCGTGTGTTGGTGTTGCCATAGCAAAGGGTGGGGCTGAGTTTTGGAGCAATCTCTGTCGCTTGTGAGCTGGAGGCGTTTGCTGTGCTCTCAAACTTGGCCATCGGGCTCTCAGACTAAGAAAATGTTTCCTTTGTGAGCAATTTTAGTGTGTGTTTGGCTCTTTTTAATCACCCCAGCTTTGGCCCCTGGGGGATGGCCTTTCCTGGCTAAAGGGTTTTGACTCCTGGGGCAAGGCTCCTAATCTCCACATTGGAAAAATAGTAAATAAATCACAAAGATTTGAGGAATAACAACTTTCCATGTTGCTGTCCCTCAAAAGCAACTTGGAACAGAACCATCTGGAATTTCCAGGGTATGAACAGCAATACTCCCTCCTACCCTAATTTCCATTCAAGGATATTTATATTGAATAGTAACTTTCTAACATCAAAAACCATTAGAAAGGTTTTGTGATGGGGATATTTTGATGCTGCTGATATTTTGATTTTTTCCCTTCAAGATCTGTGTGCAAAGGGACATCTGCCTTAGCAAGAACTTCCAGCCTTGGTGTCCTGCTGGGTGCTGCTCAAAGAGTTCAGTGCTCACTCCCCCTCACCAGCAAACACTGGGAAAGCTTTTTCTGAGCCTGTAGTGTATGTTTTCCTGCTCAGAAAAGGATGATTGCTCCGAAGAAAACCTTTACCCAACAAAACAGTGCAACTGCTTGGATCTGAAGCCCTTGGGGCTTCTCTCGGGGGCTTTGAGGAGGTGCTGAAAGCCTGGTGTAGTTTCTCTTCACCTCCACAGGATGTGGTCACTTGAAGGAGTAGCAATGCATGTCTTGAGGATTCATGCTTTTATTTTAGTTATTGATTTTAATTCTGGGCTATTCCTTCTGTGAGACAGGGGAAGGAACAGCCTCTGTCCCTGCTCACAGCTCTGCTCCCATCGGGAGTTCTGGGGGTGCAGGATGCTGTTCCTTGCAGTTTCACCATTAGGAGCAGCACAGGGGAGGCTGCACCTCAGAGTCAGTGCTCAGATGACACCCTGAGAGGTGAGATATGCTGGGGGAAGGGCACCTGGAGCAAGGTTTGCACAGCTTATTTCCTCTGGGTGTCCCCTTCCTGGATTTAGAGGAGTTTTTTCCTCTTGAGGTCTAGAACAGATGGATGTACAGCCTCAGCACACAGCATCTCCCAGTCTTTTTTCCTCACAACTCATCAGTGTTTGAGGTTCCTTTACAGCCCCTCATCAGCTGCCCTTGAAAAACAAAAGTCTCTCCTTGTGCCTGAGTTCACCTGAGCACTTACAGAGAGACTCCCACCTCAGTGCAAAGCAGCAGGAGAACTGAAGGAGCCAAGGCAGCTTTAACTTCAGGGTTTTGGGTATTTGTGCGTTTGCTGAACCCCTGAAGATGCAGAAGCCTGGTGTGCATGGGTGTGTCCCTCGGTCTAACACATCGAGTTGAGTTCTACAGCTTGATTTGAGGCCAATTTGCACCAGAAATGTGAAATTCTCTTCAGATCTCTTACCTGAATTGGACAGCAGGTCTGATTCCCTGCCTGTGCTCTGGTGCACACCTGAACACAGGTGCCCCATGCTGCTGGAAGGACACAGGGCCTGTCACACACCCCTGGCTGGGCAGGAGCCAAGGACATCTTCTGAGCCAACAAATGTTTTCAGGCCAGACTGTGGCTGCACATTTATAGCTGGGTTTGAAATACAGACTAAGGTATTCCCCCTCAAATGTGGGTTTCTGCCTCCTCTGGGAATCATTTGTTTCAGGGGCTGTGTCGGGCACTCGGGGTGCCCCCATCACCCTTCAAGCTGGATGAACAGCAACCTGTGTGCCAGGACAGTGTCTGATCTGCTCTGCTGAGTTCCAGGTAGCAAAGCCTTCAAGATGTTGATGCATTTTCTGCTTGTTTTCTTCCTTCCTCTCATTACCAGGCCACGTAATCACTGATGTGTATCTCCCCCAGTACCACCCACCTGGAAACCTGTCTCTGGTACTGAAGTTACCGCAAACGGTGCCTCCCTCCTGCCCTTCCTCCCCCACCTGAAGCTTTTCCTTCAGCCCCAAAGCAAAGGGATGTGCAGCAGTGGATGGAGATGGTTCAGGCTCTCCTCACAATCCTCTTGCTTCTCCAAACAGCACCAAAGGCAAAATTTGGGAGTAACACCCTGACAAGGATCAGGGGAAATAGAAGAAGAAGATTCAGTCACACAGGGGTTGTGCAAAATCCCAGCCTTTGCTTCTCTTCAGGACACAGAAAATGATCCTTCATGTGTGTCCAGCATTCTTTCTTTTCCTGATTTTTCACTAAAATCCAGTAAGAAGCACAGCACAGGAGAGGAAATGTCATGGATAAACTTTGCTTTATTTGCATTTATCTCGTTCTTGTTGTTACAGCATAGACCAAAGCAGGTCTCCACCAGGAGTCAGAAACAATTAAAATCAATTAGAAAGCTTTAAGCTCAGCCTGCCAAAGCTGCACACCCAGGAACTGAACGTTACCATCCTTGTCAGTCATCCAGGGGCAGTGAAAAATAACCCAGCAGGCAGCAGAGCCTCTCATTACTCATCTGCTGATTCCTCATTCAGCAAAAAACTACCCTCCTTAATACTGCTGGTTTTGATCTGAGGGGAAGAGATAAATCAGCAATACAGTTTTTTAAGTTGGTTGATGAGTGAAAGAAAGAAACTGGAGTAAGGTATGGTGGGGTCAGGGGAAGGTGTGGTGAGTTCAGGAAACCAACTTCTGTATGATGAGAAAATATTTGAATGGCTTTTTATAGAAGCTTTTCTTAAAAAAAAAAATGAAAAAGAAAAAGGAAGATAAGGAAAAGATTAGGTTAAAATACTCCTTTTACAGCTAAACACAGAATTTGGCTCTCTGGTTTCTTCTGAATATCTCTTCTTGTTGTTCCAAGTTTGATTGACTTATAACTGCATCTGAACCAACCTCACATCAGTTCCTTTTTATCAGCCAGAGTGAGACTTCCTGTGCTCCACAGTCTGGTTTCCTGATGTGTTTCCTTTTTCCTTTTAACAGAACAAAGGAAACTGTAACCCTGGTGCTCCTGCTCCCAATCTCCCTGGAGCTCCACACACTCTTACCATCCAACCTTTGCCTCATTTTCTCTGCCTGGAGTTCCAGTGCCATCTCTGCCAGCTGCAGAGGGGCAAGAACTCAGTGGTACTGAAAGGAAACCACTGCCAGAGCACCATGACCAGCAGCTTTTCGTAGCTAAAATACCATAAACACAAAGGCAAACTTCACCCAAAGGCTCAGTGTGTCACTGGAGATTTGGGATGTTTAATGTTCTGCTGAAGCAAATATCGGGTGTTGAGGTCTCAGTGATTTGCTCAGGCTGATTGATGTTGTGAACTTTGATGCTTGAACCTGGGAATTTGTGTCTTAAAATGTGTGGGTCTCTGGTGGAAATGCTCCCCAAAAAGCACAGTCACTGCCCTGGTACACACTGGAACTGGCAGCCCTGTCTATTATATTTTAATCTAGATTCTTTTCAAACCAGCTCACTGAATGGCAATTACTCTCTTCTTGTTTTCCCTCAGCTGTGAGGGGCTGAGTCTCCTTCAGTCTTACCATTCACAAAAGGAGCAGCCTATGACTGCAAAATTCAAATTCTGCCCTGCAATGAGGATCCTTTTCCTTGGGAAAGCCCTTTTTCCCCAGCTGTTCTGCTGAGATGCTCCATCCCTTTATAATACTCATATCTCAGAGCTGAGGCTTTTTCTGCAGAAAAATCCAAAATTCTTATTCACTTGACAAGAATCCCTTGTTTTTCTGTTCATACAGAGGAGCACAAGCTCAGAGCAGGACTGAGTAGATGCCTATAAAAATCCTTCAAACACAACCAGGATCACCTGGAAAAGTGTGGAGTTGATGCTAGTGCAGAGTTCAGAGCAAAGGAAAGGGCCTGATTTCAAGGAATAGACATGGATTCCCCCTGAAATCAGTGAAAAGAGCTCATGCTTAGATTTTACCTGTTCATCCAAACTCAAGAGCTCAGCAGGATTAGGAAAGAGAAGGGAAATTGGGCTGTGCAGCCCCTTGGCCACCTGGGTATAGAGGCAAAGGGAATTTGGAACTCAGCCTGCTGAGGGTAGGCAGCTGAAATCCAAGGCTCATTGATTCAAACCATCAGCACTCAGGAATGACAGAAGATGGAATAGGATTGGAGATTCTGGACTCGGCTGTTTGCTCAGTGTGCCTGAATTGTGTCTGGGATGTGGAAGGGCAGCCAGAGCAAGGCACTGGGTACACCAGGCTGAGGCAGCAGAGGATTCCTGCACCACCTGCAGGGACAGGCAGAGTTTCCAGGGAATCCTGCACATCCAGGACTAAAGAAGCAGCAGGAACTGTGTTACAGTAATTTCACGATTATAAGCCGCACCTTTTTCATTGAAGAATCCAGCCTACCCCAGTAGTGCGGCTTATATTCACGTGCGGCTTATCTATGGACAAATCCCAGTGAAATGCCAACCCAGAAGTGAGAGCCAGCCGGGGAGGGCACCTGGGGCTGCCTTTAAAGGCTTCACTGGTCTATGAAAACTGTTTGCAACTTGAGCACCTGACACCAAACCCAGCTGGCAGCGATTCTGTTACTAATTTGTTACTTTGTTACACATGGATCCTCACTTAAAAAAAAAAGACAAAAAAAAAGGGGCGGCTTATATTCAGATGCGGCTTATATATGGACAAATCTCGTGGTCTACCCGGCTACCAGGAGGTGCGGCTTATAATCAGGTGTGGCTTATAATCGTGAAATTACTGTACTTTAATCCAGGAAAAGAATTAGCATCACTGTCCCCCTAGAGAACTGCCTTTCTGCAGGTTTCTGTGCACTGCTTTGAGGGGTTCTCATGCACCTTTACAGCCAAAAATGTTATTTTTAATCAAATTGCTTTGGACTGCCCAGCAAAAGGCATCTGAAAATTATATCCCTACTGTAAAATTCTGGGGAAAATCAAGGAAGTTTTACCTTTTCTTCTGTGTTCTATTTATAGATCAATTTCTGTAGAGTATAATTCCATTTCCATAAAAACTCCCTTGATATAATCCCTATTAAATTCTGAGGATTTGTCTGTGAGGGCTGTGCTGCAGCTTAGCCTTTAGGACTGATTCCTGATTAGAACCAGAAGTCGTGGCTCTATGATTAATTCCCTGTATTATGGCAGTTGTCCCCAGAGGCTCTCATCAAGGAGAGCCCTGGCACGTAGATAGAAAAAGAGCCCAAAATCCAAGCAGGCAAAGGGAAAAAGGAAAAACAAGCAGGAGATGAAATGCAGGAAGCATCTGGTCACTCAGCAAGGCACCGGTAGAGATGCAGAGATTCTGTTCACAAGTTCCTGGCGTCAGAACTGCCCAGGGAGTAGCGGATTTTAAACACCTTCCTTGGTTTTACCACTGAAAATTCACCAGAGGCAGGAATGATTGATACAGTACGAGCTGAAAAGGTGACAGATCCCTTCAGCATTGATCCCAAAAGCCTGAGAGCTGCTTTGAGCTGCTGCTGTGGGTGTCTCTGAGGCCACTGAGGATCCAGACCAGTCTGGGCAGCCAGAGGTCCTTCAGGGCCACTCTGCTGCAGCAGGGACAATTTTTCTGCTGATGACACTCCCAACCCAAAGCAGAATTCACATGACATGAGCCATAACAGCTTTCCTTAATTAGATCTAATATGCCTATGTATATATTTCCACAGCACAAATATTTATATTTTGCTGATATTTATAAACTGATACATCTGACTTTGTTAGAACCAACCAGGCTTTAAAATAAGCATTTGCTGGAGTGATTTGTTAGGCCAGAACTCTCAGTATGATCTTGCAAATATTACCAAAATTGTCTTTAGCAGTGACAGGAGAAGGAATGAGCCCAGGTGAGGGGCAAAGAGAGCAGTGTCTGATCAGGGTCTGGGGTGCTTAGAACTCAACACATTTCTCCTGAATCCGTTTTTCTGCCAGACAAGTGTGTGTGCAAGTTTCACATGTGTCATATTTTACCCCAGAGATGGTGAATTCCCCCAGGACACTTGGATTGTGCTGGAAATCTGAGATGTCTCCAGAAGGCAAAGGGAGAAATGTGATGGTTTGGGGCCAGCTCCAGCTCCTGCCCTGCCCACCCTTGTCCAGCCTCTGTCACAACCTGTCAGGTTTTGTCCTGCAGTCTGGGCTGCAGAAAGGGGAGCAGGAGCATGGGCAGCTCCAGGATGAAGGGTTCTTACCCACTCAGGAATTGGACAGGGAAGATGCAGGACAGGACTTTGCCCTGGCACCCCTCTTGCCAGTGAGACTGGATCCTCTGGAGTGTGAGCAGAGTGTGCGAGGCTGTGTTAAAACCTTACTCCTTATGCAGCCCCATATGATCCTTTTTGTGGCAGGAAAGGTGTGAATCCAATTTTAACTCCAAACCCAAATTCCTTCATGCCAGGGACATTTTCTGTCAGTCAGTGTTAAAGTTCCATCTCTCCCCTTTGCTGGTTTCCACAAGGAATCCCAAACCCTTCACAGCTACAGGTATGCTTTCCTTGCACAGCATCCCAGAGCAGCAAAGGTTTTAACAAAGGAGCAGAGTTCACCCCCTCTAGAAAGGGAAAGCAATGCCTTGAAGTTCAAGCTCGCTCACGATAAATCCTCTGGATTTGCACCACGGCATCCGAGAGCAGACGTGCTCTCATCCTCACAGGACACAGGCTGGTCAGTAATGGATGGAATAAACTTGCAGTTTGCTCCCTGCTCCTCAGTTTTGGTATTCTCCTATGTCATCTCTGATGCAGGAAGGATGTAATTAGGTTGGTCGTTAATGTGAGGAATTATTTGTGCTGCAGCAATGCCTGGAGACCAATGTGGTCTCTGCTGTGTGTAACAGGAGAGTCTTCTTCAAAATTCCTGAACAGTGAAGAAAAGTTAATGCACTTAATTTGAACTCCAGAGTGGGAGCAGTTCTAGGGCTCTGTTCAGCTGTCAGACAGGACCATGTGCTGTCATTCCTTTCTCAAAATCTCCAAGGTTTCTGTAGAGGATTTTCTTTCCACCCCCACTGCTCCCCATTGAACAGGACTTCTGTAACTTCTTCATTTTGAGGTTTGGACACTTTCTTCTGACTTGGGGCAGGCATTTGCTCATGACTGATTCATGCCTTTCTCATGCCAGCACCACTAAAGCACTTTTCCTTCCCAGGAAATGTCCCCAGTGCATTTACAGACCATTGCTGTTTCTCCCTCTTGCTTTTGCTGGGACAAACAAAACCCTTCTGATCCCTTCACACCTTCTTCCTCCTGTTATTCCTCTGATACACCTGATCCCATCTGAATTTGCCTCTTCTCAGCATCACTGGAGTGGCACACACTGTTCCCAGAGCTTGGCTGGAAGTGCCCTCCTGATGCAATCCCGGGATTGGGATGCTTTGGCTTTTATAAGTTCTGGTGAATCAGAAAAATCTGTGCTGTTAATTGAGTCCAGTCTCTGTGTCAGCAGTGCCCAGCCTGGCTCAGTCAGTTTTTGTGCCACTGGAGGATCACAGGCGCTTCCCTCTCTGTACCTCAGCTTCTCATCCATGGGACTCCCAAATCCCCTGTTCCCTCCCTGCCTGCTCTGGTCTGGTTGCAGCAATGCTCTCCCAAGCTGGGAATGACTTAGGCTGTGTTCAGGAGCAGCAGAGATCTCAGTGCAGGCCATGACACAGACAGAGATCAGTTCCCATCATTTTCTTTCATTAACACCCCACAACTTTCTGCCTGTGCTGAGAGATGGGCAAAGTTCCCAAACTTTGGGGTCCTGCACATATTTGCAGTGTGTCTTTGGAGAATGGCAGCAATGTTTTCCCACAGACCAAAGGCCATTCCAGAGGAGGAGGCAGGGTATGAAGGCCCACAGGTTTTCCAGGGGTTTTCAGCAGGTGCTTGGAGGAGGAGGAGGAGGAGGCAGCAGAGTCCGTGTGTGTGCCTGTGGAGCTGTCCCATGGACCGACAAGCACAGCACTGCCAGTGTTTCAGCAGGGCCTAAATACCAGATGGCTTCTTGCATAAGCCAAACTCGATGTTTTTAAAACCCAGCAGACAGCACAGGCTCAGGACCCTGCTCTAATTCTGTCTTTCATCCATCCCTTTCTTACCCTATTGCAGTGTGAGGCTCTGTCGTTTCAAAACTAACAGCTGCAGGCTTCCAAAAATAAAAAAAGAATTCATTAATTAACATAACCCTAAGCCACAGAAACTCCAGCTTGTGAGTAGCCCTGTGCTCACCACGTGCAGCTCTGTGCCAGGCTGGGGGAGTTCAGGTGGCCAGGCAAACCTTGGGAAATATGGGATGTGGAAGGTGTGTGCGCTCCAGCAGAGAGGGGAAGTGTGAATGGGACAGTGGGAGTAGCAGAGGAGCAGAGGGGGAGCTGGCTGTGCAGAGAAATCCCCTCAGGTCCTGAGAGACCATTCTCCCAAGTGCCACCAAGGTCTCTCCTTACCCAGGGCATGACCTCAGCTGTTCCCAGGTGCCAAGGGCTCCATTGTGGTCGAGCTGAGCCTGCACTCCACAAGGTGTGTGCTGCTTTCACAGCCTGTCCTGTCACTCAAGAACCACTCTGCGCTCTCCTCACATCTCCATCAGTACCTCATGTCCTCCACAGGCTCCTCTCACCCTGCCTGGGTGTTTGGGGCACCTGCAAATGCAGCAGTGTCTGATACAGGTGGGCACTGCAGGGTTTGTGCACACAGAGCTCAGTGGATGGGCAATGTCCTGAATAAACAAAGGGCTCTGGAGTGTCACCAGCTCAGGGATTAAAGGAGGGAGGGTGTGCTCTTACCCTGTACAAACAGCAGGGTAAAGTGGTGGAGTTAAGCAAACAGCTCTAAAATGGCTCAGTCTCAGGCGAAGCTAATTTAATGTCACAGGATCGCTTCTTGGGGTGAGTTGTGAGTGACCTAAAAAATCACCTTGTTCCACCCCCTACCATGGGCACAGACACCTTCCACTATCCCAGGCTGCTCCAAGCCAGGCCTTGGACACTTCCTGGGCAGCCCAGCTTCCCTGGGTGATCTGTGCCAAGGTCTCAATATACGAATTTATGATCCAGGACACTTGACGTTCATTCCTGGCTCTTTGTGGAGCCTGGAGAAGCCACTGAACTCTCAGACAGGCCTGGCCATTCCCTGTTCATCCTCTGCCTCCCCATTCCTCAAGATGTTTGGAGCAGGAGCCATCCCTCAGGGTGTGTTTGCCCAGCACAAGCACAGAGGCAACTGGAAGGTGGCTCATCCTGGGCTGGGAGGTGGGAATTTCCCCAGGAATTGTGTCCAAGACCTGCCCTTGGATATTCACCTTCTGTTAGGACTCAGTTAAAGGGTGATGGACATAATTATACTTCTAGAAGAGAAGCATGTTCAGAAACCTGCCATTATCTGTGACAAAGTTTTCTTAGCATATGAGATCCTAATCAGACATGTATTATTTCGTGAGAAGATAACGAGGAGCGATCTCTGAGCTGGTATCTGCTCTGCTCAGCAGATAACAATCAGCTCACATGGACCTCTTTAAAAACTCTCGACTTTGGGTAAAATCAAACTCTGCAAGTGGAGTCTCCTTGGCTTTATTCCTCTTCCTTACCCAGAAACCCAGAGCAAATCATCAGAGGTTTCTGTGCCTTGATTTTCCTAATTGGAAAATAATAATGGGAAATGCCCTTCTGAAGTAAAGCTGACAAATCTCCACAAAGAGTTTTGTAAGCCGTGGATGAAGAACATGCAGGTGCCTGAAAATCTCTCTGAAATCCAGTTCAAAGCAGCTGGATGCAAGAGTTGCAGCTTTTGAAAGTAGGAAAGAACTATTTATAGGACATAAAGTGTTCTGGTACTTGTGAAACACAGAGAGAAACAGTCTGTGCTCTGTAGGCCTCAGCCTAAACCAATGCCTTGTAGGAGCCTTGTGGGACACTTTGTGCTGGGCTGGTGTGGTCCCAGCCTTTTGGCCCGAGCAGGAAGGGGGAATACATCCCACAGCATGTCCAGAGTCCTGTGGGATGGAGCTGGGACACCTCTGCTCCTTCCATCCTGCCAGTCAGAGATGCAAAGACTGCATGAGCCACGGGCGGCTTTTCCAGAGGCAGGGAGGTGTGTAAGGTGTCTGGAAGACACCTGGGAAGAACAGAACATCTGTGTTCTGCTGATGTGGTGACCAGAAGTGGGAGCAGCAGGGGAGCACAGCTCCCTTTGCCGCGCCCTCGGCTCTCTCAGCGCTGTCATTGTTTGATTTTGGGCTGCTGGGACAGGTGCAAATCTGCTTCCAGATCACACCCGGCTATATGGCAGGCAAATTTTCCTGAGAGGCTGCAATAACAAGAAACAGCTCTTGTCTCTCAATGCTCCATAGAACCAGGGGCTCTTCTGCAGCACCTGACAGGGCCTTTCCCCCTCTGCTGCACCTTTGTGTCTGCCTGGACAGTCATTTAGCGAGTGCCATTTGTGGCAAGCTGATTCTTAAAAGACAAAGGGGTGAAAAAAACGCAGCTGAAGTGAGTTTTGGTTTTTGAGTAAGATCAGAGCCCTGGTTGGGTGCGGGGGCAGTGCAAGAGTGGAGTGCAGGTGTGGGAGGCTGTTGCTTCATCACCCAGAGAGAAAGGATGCACAAGGCAAAGGACAAACAAACAAAAGATGCAGAAGGCAAAGGACAAGGTGCTGAAGTTATACAAAAAGACGCACAAGCTAAACAGAAAGATGCAGATCCAAAAAAAAAAAAAGATGCACAAGGTAAATTAAAAGATGCCCAAATTGTATAAAAAGATGCCCAGGATAAATAAAAAGGGGAGCGAGGCAGGCAACCTGAAGCCTAATGGACCTGGTGCCCTGATAAGGTCATTCACCTGCTCTCCTGGGCATGAATTAGGATGTTTTAGAAAAGTGTTCATTATCTCACTAGGTCAAGGACACTTGTCAGTGCAGGAGCTGAGAAAGGGGCCATGAAGCCCAGGTTTTCTCCTTCTGGTTGTACCTCAGTAGAGTGAGGCAGGGTGGGATGAATTGCTGGAATATTAGGAAATTCAGAAATATTCTTTGCACATTAACAGCAGGAGCTTTAATTGTTACTTTAGTGAAGGAAGTGAGGACAGCCTGGAAATTGTGGTTTTTTATGGACAATGATATTGCAGATTCAATGAAGCTTCTGCACCCCCAAATGCACAGAGGACAGCCCTGGGAGGAGGCTGGAATTCATTCCCCATTGCCTGAGGAACGTGAGGAGCTGGTGGGATACATCAGGCAGGTGACAGCAGCCACCAAGGCCTCTCCAGCCACTGCTCCACCCCAAACCCCTGATGTGATGGGAGTGCATGAGCCAGAGGTGAAGGGATCTGGACACCACATGGCCAGGGAGGCTCTGGGAAATCAGGGAGCACAGAACAGAAGCCAGAGAAGGAACAATGTGGGGCAAATCAGCTGCTACAGGAGGATGGAAAGAGGCATGCTGGGTGACATGGCACTGCTGCTGCCAGCTCGTGTGGCATCTGGTTTTCATCTGGAAAGCCTGAATTATGCTCTGATTGCATGAGAATATCACCTTTTGTTTAACAGAACTTAAGGTTGCAGGGAAGTGCTTGAAATTATGTGATAAAAAGTTTGAAAAAACAGTTATAAATACAATCCCATGTTCGACTAAGATTATGTGCAATTAAAGCATGGGACTGGAAAGGAAAGCCCTTCATGCCTTGCCGTGTGTATCCCACCAAGGATCATCAGCACATGAACAAGTGTAAAAGCCAACAGCAGCATGGCTTTAAGAGTCTAATTTTAGTCTGTGGGTGATGAAGTGGCAGGAGAGGGTCAGGTAGAACCCGAGGAGATCTGGGTAGGACCCAGACACACTGGGGGTGCTTCCAGCCCCACTAATTTGTAGGGCAGAGGAAGAAGCCCTGGGCAGAGCTCGGGGCCAGCGCTCGCCCTACCTCACCCACCCGCTCCGGGAGCTCTCGGACAGGTACGAACTCATCAAAAACTTCAAAATTCTTCAAAATGAAACCTGGCAAAGCCTCAGCAAAAGCCTTTTAGGGAGGAGGGGTCGGACGCGTTCCGAACCCCCGCACCCGGCCGGTGTCTATTGTTGCATGCCTCCTCCAGATAAAGGAGCAGGGCTCGCTCCGTGTTTATGAATTGGGGTGACAATGGGACACCTGGAGCAGCACCTGGCAGAGCAGGATGCAAATGAGCGCGGGGAGCTGCGGCTGCTGGTCCAGCCCTAATGAAGCACTAATAGCTCGGATAATGGCTCGCACGGCATTCGCGGGGCATTGGCTCAATTGCAGTCATTAATGTACCCATCCCGAGCCGCAGCTCCCATTCACAGGCACTTCCTGACGCTTTGCTCAAAGCTGTTTGTTTTTTAAACACACAAACCCGGGCCTTATTATATTTGCAAACAATGGCCTCGTGGAGATGCTCTGATTTACTGCAGAGATAGAGGGGGGTGATGTTTGAAAGCCTAAATTAAAGCAGGATTTCCTTGTGTTTTCTCAAAGGAAAGGTTAACATTTGCTAATAACTGTCACAGGCTGCAAACGGTCTCAGTGTCATATGATGGATTTTTCTGATTGCTTTTAATCAAGGTTTTCAGATATCACGGGGTGTAAACAGAGAAATGAGCTGAGCGCTCATGAGTTGAACAAACCTCAGATAAGGAAAAACTGTTCTGACAGTGAAGTAATAGCAGGGTCTTTGCTGCTCGAGTTCCACTTTTTATCATTATTATTTTAGAGTTCCCCATTCCATATCTGTGGCTGAGATAAACTGCTAGGCAGTGCTTGCAAAGGCTGTGCAGGAGGGTGGAGGGCTCTTTATGCCACAGAGATGCTATATCTATTTCACCTCCCATATTTGGTTTGATTTAATTTTTTTTTTTGTCTCTTCAGGGAAATTTAGATCATGGGAAGGAATTAGAAAACCTCTCTATACATGTTCAAATCAGAGAGAGATGGCAAAGGTGAGGCTGGGGATATGGAGATATCTGTCAGTGAAAATTATCACTTCTTGCTGAATGGCTCACCTTGAAAAAGGGATAAATGGGGAGGTGTTTCAATACCCCCATTTGAACAAAAAACACACAGAAATGATTCCCCAAAGAGAATTGCAGGAAAGGAGGAGTCTGTGCTGGAGAGCTGAGCTCTGATAAAAGACATTTTGTGCCATCGGTTTCTTTGTTCACAGGAGCCCAAATGAGAGCTGAACTTGAGTGCAGGAGCAGCAGGGCCTGCATTTCTCAGGATGTGTGAGAGGTTGTTTTTCTCTCGTGCTATCTCAGGGGGCGTTTGCAAACCTGCAGGAACCAAGTTTTGAGCCAACCCCGGTGGGCACTGGGGAAGGGGGCGGTGGGATCTCCTGGTGCTCAGCAAAGCTGGAAAAGGCCAAGGAAAGAGAGGGGAATGAGGGAATCTGGCAGGAGCACATGGGGTGAAGTGCATGCAAACCTCCAGCTGACACAAGCTGTGTCCTCTCCCACGAAAAGCTTCATCATAATCTGTGCAGAACATCACTTCAGGATAAACACAATCCTGCTATAAATACCCCCGGCCATTTCCTGTTGTTCTTTCTGCAGCTTGCACAGGGTTTGTGTCTGGCTCAGGGTGTGACTGAATCCACACAGTCACACACACGTCCCCTGCTCTGTGCTCCACTGAAATGGCTTTTTCTGCCTAAAATCAGGGGCCCTGGGGTTTGTGCCAGTGATCTGAACATTCATCCTTAATGAACCGGGAATATTCTTTATGGAAGGAATTCAGGGCAGCAAAATGGTAAATTCTCCTGCTATTGTGATGAGTTGAATGTCTATATTCACTGAATTACAGTCAAATTAATTACACTTCATTACTTAATTACACTTCATTACTTAATTACACTTTAATGTACAGTTCTCATCCCTGGAAGTGTCCCAAGCCGGGTTGGATGGGGATTGGGGTAACCTAGGGTAGTGGAAGATGTTACTGCCCATGGGGTGGAACAGGATGATTTTTAAGGTCTCCCAACTCAGACTATTGAGGGATCCTCTGCCACGGTTTGTCACACTCATCCACATTTCCCTCCCACGCTATTTCAGTTTGTACCCATTCTTAATTTTGACTGTCAAGGGAAATCAAACACATTAAAACCTGAATTGAGAGAAGCAGAAATGCAAACTCCTCCTGGCTTGTTTTATGCCTGATATTTATGGAATTTTGTGTTTTAAGTGGATTTGTTATTTCAGTGAAAATGGAAGCAAAAGACACACTCCCATCTGCTTGTTAATCACAGAAATACCTCAAGGAGAAAGGAAATAAACTGAGGGGAGGGCCCTGGATCCTCATGTATGAATTAAGTCTTTAGAGAACCACACTGAAAGTTCCTGCAACTACAGAATTTTTAACTCAGCAATTTCATTCAAATCACTCATAATTTTTTATTTTTTTTTAAGTAGCATTGGCAATGTCCTTTTTGCTAAACAGAATGAACCGAAAGCCTGGGTTATAAATACTTGGCTTAGGCTTACTACCCAAATAGAGCTAAAACCTTATGGTCATACATTAAAGATAACTTGGGGATATCCAAAGAAGATACTGTGCTGTTTGAGTCTTTAGAAGTTCCTTCCCAAAGTGAAAAATAAACTCAGATTTACATTGCCCAGACTTACTAGGCTTGGATCTGTCTTTGTGGTTGGTTCTAATCAGAGTCAATCCTATCTTTATGAAACTACAGAAACTATAAATTGTTCCTTCAGTTTATATGAGAAAATGGGAAGGGAATTTTTCAGGAGATCATGGACAGTCTGAAACTTCCCCACTGGGGAAGGAGCCAAATGTTGCCTTTGCTCATGTCCACAAAAACAGACAGAAATGCTCAGAAGCAGAATATTCTTTTAAAAGATCATTGTAAACCAATTTCCCTGTGCCTGCAAAGCAGTGAGGCAGAGTGGGTGTGTGCAGTGGAGCTGTTTGGTGTGAGAGGCAAGGAAGGAAATGGGAATTGCAGGCAAGGCTGGGCAGAAAAGTCCTAATGAATGAAACAGAGACAGAATGTTCTGTCCCTGCTCTGGCTGATTGAGACTTTACTTCCATGCTATTTTATATGAGCTGAGTGAAGGCAGAGAGTAGGATTTGAGAAGATTTAAATGAAGGATAAGATGGATTTGCTTACTTGATTCAGATTTTCCCCTTCAAAGATGCCCCTGGAGAAAAGCCCTTGTTTCCATATCCCACTGGCTCAGCACCTGAGAACCCAAACTCTTGTGTGCTCAGCCCAATTTTGCTGCAGTTTGTGCTGTGTGTCCCCAGTGAGTAATGTCTTTGGGCCTCCTGAGACTGTGTGTTTCAGAAAAGTTGCTCAGAGATGAGAAAAGTGGTGTGAAATCTGCCCCTAAAGGTGACCTTAGCGTGTGAGAGAGGGGCAGGCAATATTTTGACATGTTTAACTACCGCCACCAACGTTTTTCCTTGATGACGCTGAAAAAATTGTTTCCCTGCTTAACCCTGAGATCCCCTGGCATTCTCAAACATATTCTGTCTGGGGTGACATGGAGAAGGAGGAGGGGACAGTAAAACATCTGTAATGACATCAGTGTAAGAGATGTGAAATGATCTGGCCATGATCTCCACAGCCTCTGCTCCCCCAAACCTACATTTATCTGTGTAATTAAAATGTGACCAAGAGAGGCTTTTGCCCCACCAGCTTCTCCTGACTCCTGTTTCCAGCCTCTTCCTCCCCACATCCCAGGCTGGACAGGGCTTGGAGCAACCTGGGAGAGTGGAAGGTGACCCTGAATGGCAGGGGGTGGCACTGGATGGGTTTTAAGGACCTTCCCCCCAAACTCCTCAGTGACTCTGCGATTCTAATTTTGAAGTGCTTTACCCCTTTTCCCTCTTCCCCCTATTTTGTAGTAGCTCCATCAGGTGTTTTGTCAGCAAATCCCCAAACAGGCCCCAGGTCCTTTCAAAGCTTTGTTCTGTGTGAGAGGCTGAGTTTTTTACTGACATCCCTATAAACATTATCCGAAGCAATGTTTGGGATCTCTTTCTTGTCCCCATGGAAGAGAAATTCCGTCATCAGCATCACCCAGGAGGAGGCAGGGCAGCTCCCAGAGAGGCACTGCTGGGCTGTTGAAATCTCATTCCTAGAGGATGCTGATGAGGAAGGTGACTGTCAGACTTCCATGTGGCACTGCTGCTCTTCCCTTGGATGTTCCTGTGTGACTTTCCCAACCAAGGAGAGCTTGGGCCTTCAAAGGAGCCCCACTGAGCTCTCTGAGTGCTGGGGACTGGGAGGAACATCAGAAAATCAGTTTAGGAAACTCAACTCAGGTTTGCAAGAGCTGCTCAGGCCAATCTGTGTCAGGTATCTCTGGAAGATCCAATTTTCCTTTGGTCTCTCTGAGACCTCCATTGTCCTGTCAGGATAAGAATCTGTTGTACTTTAAGTACAAAATGCCAAATTTTACTGATATTGAGGTACCTGTACAATCAAATGGCATCAGCAAGGGCCAAAACCGAAATAGATTTTCTTAAATTATTTCTAAGCATCCAATTGCTTCTTTGTTTGTACAGAGTATTAAAAGTATAATTTAAAGTCTACAGACTACAACTGCTTAGATATTGGAAGTTTTCCAGAACAGATCTGGTGTGAGTTGGAGTAATTCTTGCATTCACACAAAGCACACAAATACACAAAGAGTTGCAGGGAAGATTGGATCACACATCACCCCAAAGGCAAAGGCAAAGCTCCCACTGGCTGTGCTGGCATGGGGAGTTTTAATTTGGCCCTGTCCCCAAAGGCTGTGACAGAGCTCCCTGTGTTTGCAGCAGGGACATGTACAGGAGATTCCTGTGAGATACAGGCTGACCTTTTCCTACATGTCTTTTCCTCAGAAAGATGCAAATGGATCCAAGCTCTCTTGCTCCCTGGAAGGGCTCAGTTCTGACAGGCTGCCCTACTGGGTGCCTTCTCAGGTTTTTCAGGTTTACCTTTGAAACTCCACTTTAATTGGAAACCAATTGCAATAGTTAAAGGAAACTGAAAAGGTTAAAACTGCAAAGAAAAACTCAGAATATCTGAAAGATACTTTGGTTAATTTGAGGTGGACTTCTTGGATAATTGTTTTGAGCTTCTTTCCAACCTTAGGATTGAAATTTTCCCCCCAACCTCCAGAATTTTCTCAGGATATGACAAGAATCTCTCACCACATCCTAGGCTTTTCCATCTTTTACCCCATTGCCTTGACACCCTTTTTACCCCTCATTTTACTTTGGCTAGAGCTGAACAAACAGCTTTGCTGCCGAGATGGTAACTGAGCCCCTATCTCCCAAATGTCACTGTAGCACTGAAACCACAGGACCATCTTGTGGGTGCTTCCTGGCCATTTCCTGCTTGCTTGAAAGCTGAGGAAATGAGGTATGCTGAGGTGTGAACTCTGCTTGTTTGTATGGGGAGAGCACTAGGAGACAGAGATACAGTCCATGGCCAAGGTGCTGGGCTCAGAAAAGAGAAAAAAAGCCCCAAAAGCCCATTGCCAAGGCATTTCCAAATTAACATTAAACAATGCACCTGGATAAACCTGCAGGGACTGCCTGACATTCTCAGTCAGGACTAAACATAGTCTTGGCTTGGGACTATGCCAAGATGACCCTCAATAATTTTCTTTGGTTTTAAGCTCTCAGTTTCACTTAAATCAGGAATGGGTCTTTGAGGGGTGGTTGGGTTGGGTTGGGTTGGGTTGGTTTGGTTTGGTTTGGGTCAGTTTGATTCAGTTTGGTTTGGTTCAGTTTGGTATGGTTTGGTTCAGTTCAGTTTGATTCAGTTTGGTTTGGTTCAGTTCGGTTTGGTTCAGTTTGGTTTGGTTTGGTTCGGTTTGCTTTGGTTCGGTTTGATTCAGTTTGATTTGGTTCAGTTTGGTATTGTTTGGTTCAGTTCAGTTTGATTCAGTTTGGTTTGATTCAGTTTGGTTTGGTTTGGTTTGGTTCAGTTTGGTTTGGTTTAGTTCAGTTTGGATTGGATTGGTTTGGTTTGGTTTGGTTCAGTTTGGTTTGGTTCAGTTTTGATTGGTTTGGTTTGGTTCAGTTTGGATTGGATTGGTTCAGTTTGGATTGGATTGGATTGGATTGGATTGGTTTGGTTTGGTTTGGTTTGGTTTGGCTCAGTTTGGTTTGCCCTGCAGACCATCCCAGGCTGTGCCCCAGGCACACAGAGCACAGGACACAGGACACAGGGCACAGAGCACAGAGCACAGGGCACAGAACACAGGTCACAGAGTACAGGGCACAGGGCACAGAGTACAGGGCATAGGGACAGTGAATTGCCAGCCCAGGCCATGGAGGTGGCCCCAGGTTCCCTGGGCTGGGACAGCCCCTTCTCCTCCATGCCACGAAAAATCCGAGGTGGTGCCCGTGTTTTAAATCCTCTGAGTTTTCACAGCCAACAGGTTCTCCCCTGGGCCCTGCAGGCAGGCCTGGGTCTCTGAAGGGTGGCTACTGCTCGCTGCAGGCAGGACTGGGAGGCAGGCTGGGTTATTAGCACGGAAAACTGATGGATTTATGAGAGCAGAAGTCTCTTGCTCACTCCACACAGGTTATTCTCCAAATGCAAACTTTCTTTCACTTCTCACACACAAAGTGGACGAGTGCTGTGTTATGAATGGGCCCCTTTGTTACCCCGGGCCCTACACGACAGACTGTTTAGTTCATGTCTGTGCTTTAGCAAAGGAGGACAGGGTCTGCAAGACAGATGTGCCCTTTAATTGCAGGGAAATATTAGAAGATCGTTAAGCCATTCCTGACAGGGCTTTCCTCTGGCTCAGGGAGTGCTGAGTTGATTCGGGAAGGCCAAGGAGCAGCCCTGTCTTGCCTGCCCCACAAACAGGACCTTGTCCTGCTCCCTCACCCCAACACTAAACAAAACCAGAGGAGCTTCAGTCAGAAGCCCCACTTTGCTGCCAAAGCTGCAGAGCTACATCTCAGAGAGAACTCTCCTTACACTGCATCTGATAAAAGGCTTTTCAACACAGCTCAAGGGACTTGCCCTGCTGGAGATAAGAGCAGAGTTATCAGCTCTGCTGAGAACGTGGAGATGTGCTGAGGGTTCTGCTTCTTATTTGTGTTACTGAGCACGGTCTGAGAGTAAGAAACTCTCCAGCAAAAGGAAAAGGAAAAGCAAAAGGAAAACGTGCTGCAGGCAGCTCAGAAAAGACCCCAAAGTGGAGGTGGGGGGGGACAGATTCTCTGCTCTGCAGTCAGCTCAGAAAACACCCCAAAGTGGAGGTGGGGGGGACAGATCCTCTGCTCTATAGGAGAGAGCTTTGGGGGTGGCCTGGGGTCTAGTCTTGGTTTAGTTACACTGACACAAACGACTTGGAGCAGTGTTTGGGTGCTTTGTGTGATGCAAAATTACTGGAACAGCCTCATCTGTGTCTGCAGGGCACCCCTGAGATGATGGCTTTGTCTTTTGGGATCATTGCTGTGACAGAGCTTGACATGTCCTTACTTCAGTCATCAACTCAGAGCTAATGATTTTCATTTAAGATACAGCAAAATAAACCAGAACAAACCCATCCCATTGACTGTACACATGCTGAGGGATAACATGAATCCCATAGAGGTCTGAGCAAAGGTCCTGGGGATGGCAGAAACCTGCAGGACCATCCCCAAACTGGCTCTTGGGTACACATTTTTAGCCTCACATCCAGTCCAGGAGAGGGATGCAGAGCTGAGTGACCTGGCCAAAGCCACAGCACTGTGTGGGATTTGCCTCCTGGCAGCCCTGGTTCTCAGCCCCTCCCAAACTCACCAGGAGCCTCTGCTGCAGCTCTTTCCTGCCCTCCCTGCTGCAGAACATCCAAAATCCCTGCCAGAGGCTCATCCATGGACCCTGCTGTACCAGATATTGGATCTCCCAGCCATGGAAAACTATCCCTGGGCACACACTTGGGCCATTCTATGATTGTGGGACCTCTTGAGGTGGCAAGGGACCTCATTTATCTGGGCCAGGCTCAAAGCCCTTCTCAGTACCATGCTGATAAAGCCAACAGCCTTTCTGTTAATGATCACTGATAAGAGATTTAGGTGAGATTTTGCTCAGTCTCAGAGGAAAGTCAGTTTTATTTTTTCTATCAATTCTAGCCCTGGGATAACACTTGGGTGTTCTGTGGCTTTCTTCTCCAAGGACAGGGGATGACTTTACAAAATCTGAGCTCTTTGTGAGGCAGCATGAGACAGACAGGGAAACTAGGCCATGGGGACATTAATACAGCTGTGAAAGAGCCATTTTTTTCATTTTTACTCTCACATCTGCTGTTGGTGAGCCAGGAACCAGTATTCACTGTCTGGTTCTTGTAGATTCTTGCTGATTCAAGCCTGGTTCTTGTAGGTGTAACACCAGAGAAGGCCTTGGATGTGTTTATTTAGGGAGAATGTTTGTCCTCAGCAGGAGTTTCACTACACTTGTGCAGGGAGATTTCCCTGCTGCAGCTCCCTGGAACTGTTGGTGGGGTGGTCTTTGCGATGTTTGGAGAACACCTTGTCAGCTCCTTTCTGTATGGCAGTGTTAACTTTGGGTTCCAGCCCAGGTGCCAGGATGGGATTCAGCCTTTTTGTCCAAGAGGTAGAAGTGATGGCAATCCCTGAATCCTTCCAGGACCTTCCTCTTGCACCAAAGTTAAAACATCAGTGTTCCTTTGTGAAGAAATCAAAAGCCTCTGGGAACTTCCACTGGTGTAAACTGGGTTTTCCTGTTCAAATATCTCGATCAAGATTGACAAAGAAAATATCTCAGTGTGATCCTGCTGAGCTGTTTTCCTTGGAATGCCATGGGCAGGCTTGCTCACAAAATCTCTGCTTTTGCTATAGGCGTAGGCAGAAACAATCCTGTCACTGGAGCCACAGGGGCTGGGCTCGGTGCACAAGGAAAACACGGATCCGTGCCATCCCAGCAGGGTGGCAGCCCTCAGCTCCACTGCCAGGCTCAGGAGAGCAGCTGGGCATGGGTTCAGGAGCCAGCAGAGGCTGGAGTGCTGCACAAGGACACCTGAGTGTGCCCAGGGGCAGGGAAATGCAAACCTGGGCCAACCGCGATATTTAAACCAGATATTTGAGAGGGATTTAAGGCACTGTGGCTCCCCAGCACCTGTAAGTGGGAGTGGGATTTGTGTGACGTCAGGCTCTTTGTGAATCTCTCCCTCAGGACCTGTCCATCCCAGTCAGAGCCATTTGTCTGGCAAAAAGGCAGAAATCAGACTCCTGATGCTGGACCAGGAGCATGCATGTCCTCTTTGAGGAACAAATAGGTTCCTGTGAGTCCTGGACCACCTCTCCCATCTCATCTTAGCTCTGGGCTCCATGTGATGCAGCCCTGACCCAGCCCAAGTAACCTGCTCTGGCCTCAAACCCTGAGTTAGCGCTCTAAGGTGTCTTAGGCACCCAGACCCTGAGCCCAGATTTAACCCAAACCTTGTGGCTCAGGGCACAAATAGACTCAAGCCTTCACTCTGGAAAACCCAAGCCACATCTGGTTCAGGATTCAGCTGCAGGACTGTGTTGGACTTTTGTTTAATCCCCCATAGATTGTCCAGACCCTCACTGTGCACTGTGGATGTCAGTGATGGATTATTCCTTACATTTCCTTTTTTAACTGAACCTTTCCCCAAGGGGTGCTGAGGTGCTCCAGGCTCCCGTCCCAGGGAGCTGGGCAGGCTGTGCTCACTCCCGGAGATGCTGCTGGGATCCTTTCATGCTGTTGTTTTTCCTCAGTCTGGGATAAGTCATCTTGGGCTGAAGGAGCTTGTTTTGTTCTCTGTGGATGGAAACAAAACAGCCCCCGATGGCCGCTTCCTGATGGGCTTCCTGCGATTGTGCAGGGAATGGTGTCAGGGAACAAAACAGGATACGCCGGCGAGGTTGTGAATGTAACAGGGACAATGGTATCAAAGTGGAATAAAAATAATGAATGGGCACTGCTGGAGCCCTGAGTCACAACCTGAAATATTTGTGTGTCCCAAAGCTGCCACCTCCCACCTCTTGAATTCCTGGGAGAACGCTCTTTTTACAGTTTCCAGTGCTTTGGCAGTAGGACCCCAAGGAGAAAAGGTTTTGTGGTTTGCACCTATTCCTTCGTGCTTTTAAGACTGTGCTTTCGTTTCCAAAGCCCAGACATGGGACAAAACTTCTCTCATGGCAAACCCTTGTTTTTTTTTAGGTTTCTCCTATTGTTATTTCCATTTCTAGGGCAAATCATTTATATAGAAAAGCTTCAATTTATCGCTGCTGGAGACAAAACCAGCAGGATTGTCACACTCTCAGTTTCTGACACAAATAAAAATAGCCCTAGAAGCTGTGCATGGAGGGACAAGGTGAAACCACTGCAATGGAAGCTCAGGGTGAGCTCACCTTTCCTGACACAAAGTGCTGGGTCACTCTGTGAAGTCCTGATGGAATATTTGCTACTGGGAAGAGCCTCTGGCAGCACATCAAGGCGAGGGGCCGGGCACTGGGTGCTCCAGGACAGAGCTGAGGTCAGCACAGCATTTCTGCATTTGTGCTCTGGGATTCTTGGGGTTTGTCAGCAAGCCAGACTCTGAAACCATCTTGCAGTTTCCCTCCCTGTTTCTTCAGCAGAGAAGACCATAAAAATGCTACAATAATATTTACTGAAGGGTGCATGTTCGCAGTTAGGCCCATGTGTCTTTGTTTACAAACACATCTGCTCAGAGCAAGGCAATTATTTTAAAAGCATGAGAAGAAGAAGAAATGAAATGAGAAGGAAGGTGAGCTAGAGCTGGGTGGATTTGGGTGCTCCGCTCCGGGAAGCAATCACCCAACAGTATCAGTCTCGTGGCAAGGGGATACAGCCTTGGAGGAGCAAAGCTGTGGCACAGACAAATGGAGATACAAGCACAGGAAAGTGACTGAGGGGAGTGTTAATACCTGGCACAGGCTGATTGATTTTCTGGGAACATGACAGGGCTTGGAAAAGATCTTGTGAGATCATACAGCCCTCAGCCTGAACAGGGTCAGCCTGGTTAATCCATAGAGGTAAATCCTTTTGTGTTCTGTGTGACTTCAGGCTCCTGGGAAAATCTCCAGCTCAGGACTGTCCATCCCAGTCAGAGCGATTTTCTGGCTTTTATGAGATACCAGATTCCCAGTGAAATTACCTGCCAAGATAAGAAACCTGGCTCAAGCCATGCCAAAGGTAAAGCTCCCAGCACTCAGGACAGGTTTCACACCCTACCTCATCCTGAATTGTCTCATGTGTCCTGGTTGGCAGAACTGGGCAGGGAACGGGAGCCAGAGAATTCTCTGGGAATGGCAGCCAGAAGCTGTGCTTTGTCCCCACGGACACACACCTCATCCCAGTCACTCCCAGCAGGGTGGGAAGCACTGGGGAAGGCAGGAGAGCTTGGGGAATTCCTGTCCACAGCCCAGGGATGGGATGAGCCAGCTGGGGACTGCCAGGACTGCTCGCTGCTCCAGGCACAGCTGCTGCTGCTCGTGTTCCAAAGGAAGGGCTGCAGCACGCTCCAAGATTTCAGGATGTATATGATAGGGATGGGATGGTCCCTCCAGCCTCAGCTTTCACCGCATTTACTTTCCAGAGGTCAAGGGGCCACAGAGATAACTTGGGCAGGTTCTTTTTCAATTCTCTCCATTCCTGGGCCTGTGCTGAGACCTCACAGAGGCTTTTCCTGGGATTTCCCACAGTTCCAGGCCTGGTTTAAGCCTCCTTATCATAATGCTTAATGCACAAACTTGCTGGGAAGGAGAAACTGTCACCTGGTTATTCCCAGTTGGCTGGAAACAAACCAAAATAGGCCCTGAAATCATTAATGTGAAGTCTAGACTGAGGAAAAAAAAGTCATTGGTTCAGATCCTATAAAAGTGTGCCTGAAGTAAAGTGCTTTTCTGAGAAGTGGAGTACAGAAGAATGATTTATATTTTTATGCTTTTTAAGTCTGCTTTTTGGGGATCTTGAGATGAAAACAACAGAGCATTGATTTTAGCAGCCTTCTTTTACCCACTTGATACAAAATTTCATGGGAATAGTGAATATAAAAATAATGTTCAAAAGATAAAGATATGTTTTTTTCCTTCTAAGGAGTTTTGCCAAATCATTCTGCCCCAATTTTGAGCTGTCTAATTTCAGTGTGGTTTTGGTGTTTCTTATTGTTTTTGCTGTTTCTGCTGCTCTTACTCCTGCTTTGTTTCCCCTAACACAAGTTACCACATTGTGGTTTCCCGTTTATTTGAATTGTGAAGGAGTTATGGTGTATTCCAAGGCTGCCAAGCTACCCTTGGATGGAGTAGCCTGGGTGGAAAGGGAAGGAAAGGGGAGTAAAGGGAAGAAAAGGCAGCCTGGGCCGAGTGGGTGGCTCTTTGTCCAGGTCACTGTCCTGCTCAGTGGCTCTGAGCAAGTGTCCAGGGCAGACTGGGGCAAAACCCTGCAGTGTGGGATGCCCTAAAATAATTAAATGAAACCCCTCATTTATACCCACAGAAATCCTCAGCTATGCAGAGACTTGGACACAGTGTTAAAGGTTTGCTGCCTTCTTACCCCTGAGTGCTGCAGCAGCAGGGCAAGGGGCTTGGAGCACCCTGGCACAGGGGAAGGAGGTGGAATGGGATGGGCTTTAAGGTCCCTTCCAACCCAAACCATTCCATGGTTCTGTGACAGCAGCCTCCAGCTCATCTCATCTCATCCCATCCCTCCTGGGGCAGGGACAGCTCTGGGCAGGGATTCCAGCAGCTGAGATGTCCCAGCCCCAGCAGCAGCAGCTCAGTGGGGGACACTGGGCAGTGCTGGGTGGGTACAAGGGGCCAGAACAATGCACCTTGGAAGTGACAGCTCTCATCCTGCTGGACTCACCAGGGGGAATGGTGGAATTCCAGCTGCAGCCAGGAAAAGCTTCTCAGCAGCACCTCAGTGGATTGTAAGGGCACAGGAATGGATTGTGGCTGTTGGCCATCAAATGTTCATGATTACAGTTTTCTAGGGGGAGTTCTGGGGAGTCCCTGCCCCAATTACATCCTGTAAGGAGGGTGGAATAGCAGGAGCAAACCTCAGGAAAGATGGAAAAGCTGCAGAGGGAATTCCTGGTTTGATTAGGAGCAAAGGAAGAGTGGATATGTGAGAGTGTGCCCAAAGGATTCCTGTCTGTGTCCCAGAGGCTGCCCTGGCCAGGGTTCAGTGCCCCACAGTGTGCAAGGACAGGGCAATAGGGGAGGAGCAGGGCAGGGAGAGGGGAATGCTCTCTGAAAGTGGTGCCAAACATCGAGGGCAGGGATGAGACTGCGCTGTCTTCCTGTCCAGTGTCCCATCCATCCTAATGTGCTGCCCTAAGATCAGCACAGACCCTGCTCCTCTTTGAAGTTCTTATTTGAGTCATTTTCTTGTAAGTCTGATGTTATCTCTGTGCTCCTATGAGGTGTTGGCAGCAGAAGTGCTGACTTGTAACACTGCAGCGCCAAAGTCATCTCTACTCCAGGGTTGCTCCTCAGTGCAAACCTGGGCCGTGTGTGAGGCTGCTGGACCTTGGATTTTGGTGTTTTACATTGTTAAGTCTGAGCTCTTCAGGTCTGTGTTGGCAACATTCTCTTTACAAAAATATTTCAGGAGTGATTTTCTCACAGGAGCAGGAGTGGTGAAATTTTGGGGAGGGGGGAAAAGGAAGGCAAACAGCCTCTCCTTTAGGGGTGGAATCATCTCTTCATGGCTGAACCACGGTTCAGGGACTCAGCACTGCCTTCTCTTCTAAGTCAGCCTGTGTGGAGGAGGATCAAGCTTTGATCTTTAGCAATGCATTTTAAATGTGGTTATGGAGACAGAAAAGTGAATGTCGAGAGCTAAAAGGTGATGTTCAGTGAAATCTCGTTGCACACACATGGGATAACATCAGTTACTGGGGACACCTCACCAGCCCTTGTTCTCCTAGGCTTTTCCTTTCTCAAATGTCCTGTTCAATTAATTAAGTGAAATGTTTATCTAAAGTGTGTGTGCCATCTCCCTTTGCAAGGAGATCAGGAAAACTTGGTTGAAGCACTGGTGGCTTGTCAGCCCCCCCAGAATGTCAGGCTGGCTGTTCCTGCCCTCAGGGCAAAGCCAAACTGTTCCTCCCACCATGTCCCACTCACACTGGGACTTGGGTGAGGATGGCTCATCCAAATAAAGGCAAACCTGATAATTCACTCTCTTCCAACTGAAACTGCTGTATAAATAAGAGCCACACCACAGATCCCTGCCCGAGGGATGCAGGAGTGTGTGCTCCTCATTTGTGGCAGTCACTGGAGAGCCTGGGGCTGGGCTGCCCAGGAGCTGGATGTGCTGCGAGCTGCCACGACCACATTTATGCCAGGAATGTGATTAAAACCTGGAAAAACTGAGGCCAGCCTATTCCCAGAGGCACTATAAGGTAACATATATGCCAGAGTAGCACACACAGCCCCTGTCTTAGCCAGGCTGGCCAGCCCAAGGCCACAGGCTGAGCAGTGGTGTGGGGGGACCTGGCGGGCTGTGCCCTGTCTGGGCAGGCTGTGTTGGCACCTGGGACACCTCAGAGTGTTTTCCCAGTCTCTAAACACTGAGTAAGTCTCGATTCCAGGGGAGAGAGGCTCGCTGTTTCGTGGAGCTGCTGCTCTCCTCTCCTGAGCAGGCTGACCCTTGGAAGGTGTGCTTGGCCAGCTCTGCCTGAGGAGCTGAGCCCCACAGTGAGCCCAGACAAGGCTGTACAGGTTCCCTGCAGCCTGCAGCCCAGCCCTGGCCCCTTCCAGGAGAGCTAGCCTGAGTCCCAGGCAGCCCTGGCATTATGCAGGAGGTCCCAGCCAGCAAAGGCTGCCTCCTGCCTGTCTCTGTGTTCATCCTGTGAGCTATGGATGTGGGCACAGGGCTGAGCTGGTGGCAGCAGGGCTGGCTCACTGCCAGCCCACTTGCCTTGCATGTCACCAGCGCTGCTCGTGCTGCGCTCCTGGAGCTGAGCAGGTGTCACCAGCCCTATCTCTCCTCATCTGCCGGGGTGGCTCAGCTCAGGGTTGAGCCTTTGAGCTGCCACCCACTCTGGTTTAGCTCAAACCACTCCTGGCCCAGGAGCTGCCAGGAGCAGCTGGAGGTTTGGATTTTTCCTCCTGTTTTCAGGACTGAAACTGTTCACGCAGCACAAGGCAGAGCTCAGTCCCAGCGCCCCAGTGAGGTTATCGCTGTCCCAGTTAACACCAGTTGCATGCAGGCAGGTCTGAGCAGCCACTTAGTCTTTCAAGGAAGATCCTTATCTGAGGAGGTTCTCTGGTTCTGTGTCACAGAGCAGTGTGTACTTGCTTGTGTATGTAAAGTGGTATTTGGTGCAGCCCCAGCCATTGATCTTGGTCCTGGGTTATTCTGTGGAGTGTTGTTAGGTTTGGGGGTTTTTGGCATAGCCAGAGAGATCCCTGCTTTCCAACTTCTTTACCCCCAGAACCTCTATTCAGAAGAAAAATGGCTTTAGGCAGAAAAAGCAGTCTGGAATTAAGAGTGCCTGCCTAAGCTTGAATTCAGAAGAACCCTGATCCCTGCATAAATCCTGGCACATTGCCAGTAAAAATCTTGTGAGCAGCCTCTCACTGATTTTGTGGGATAATTGTCATTATAGTTATTTTCCCAGATATTGTTTCCCTTAAAAAATCCCAATTCTGTGTATGTTTTCAGAGTGTATTTTCAGACCAGAAATCTCCAAATCCAAACATGCAGAATCTTTATCTGATGAATTTGCAGTGGTACTCATGTTTCCCTTGTCTCTGCCCAGCTGAGACTGGGTCTAGAGGGCCCTGAGCTAGTCCAGCAGCCCAGTTCAGCCACACCTCAGGTAGGGACCTGACACTTTTTGTACGGTCAGGAAGTAGAAGCCACAAGAAAATGTGTCATTTGTGTCAAATGTGTTATGTGTCATTCTGCCTGAGGTGAATCCTGACCTCAGTGAATCAGAGGAGCAGCAGATCCTGATCTCTGATGGGAAGGCTTGCTCCCTTTGAAGCCTGAACCATCTCTTGTTCTTGTACCTTCCTGCACACACAAAGTTTGCAGCCTGGAGATAATGCCAGCCCTTTGAGGGGTTTCTGACACAATTCACAATCCTTCCCAGGGACACCTTCCACTCCCTCCCCTCCTCTAAAGCTGAAAAAGGGAGGGGTGTTTTTGAAAGGTTGTGATTCCACCAAGGAAAGGCTGCAAGAAAGCAGCGTGAGCTCCTTTCACCAGCCACCACTGGGCAGTGTGGGGTAAAACTCTCCTCTTTGCTCTTTAGTGGCTGTAACCAGTGTGAGAGGTTGGCCACAAACTGCAGCAGATGCTGGAACTTCAGCAGGATTTGTGCAGATGTTTGAGGGTTCCTCTGAATTCAAGTTTAGTCCAATTCTAGGCCACTTGGGCTTGTTTGGGTTTGTTAGGTGATCTGAGATCAGAGATAGAAAAGTGCTGATTTTTGACTCTCTCTAAATGGGTTAACTTCAGGCTGAGGGGGATTTTCATATTGACCCAGCAGCCTCTTAATTATTGATGTTTTTTGTGACAATATCATGAGCCTGGTGGTATCTGATTTGTGCTTAGATTCTCATGTCATTCCAGAAGTTGCACTTCTCGAAGCTTTCAGAATTTCTGTTTCCCTCCATGGTTATGGAAGAACTTACAAAACAAACCTCTGAAAGAACTGCTGGGCGGGGGGGGGGAGAAAATGGAGAGAGTGCAATAATCTATTAATTTTAGAAGCTCCCTGTTCAGGCTGAGCAGGGGAGGTTAGCACACACCAGGTTTCAGGTGTGTGTTCAGTGACCCTCTGCAGCCCACACATCACTGCTGGCTGGTGGCTTTTGAGCACTAGTGCCCACAGGAGGTGACTCTGTAGCTTTGTTTTGGAGCTTGCTCCATCAACTCACATGAAAGTGGGGGCTGCTTTCAGTGTGGGAGGTTCCTCCTTCGGTTTCTGCCCTGCCACTCATAAAGGCAGCTGTGTTGTGTGTGGTTAACTGAGCTCCCTCCAGAGCAGGCAGCCCTTGCCAGATGCACTTTGAGTCATGCAGGGCTGTGCCAAAGCCATCAGGAGCCCAGCACTCCTTGCTTGGAAAACCCGAGCACATCCACACAAGGAAATTGATAATCAGAGCTTTTTTTGTCAATATTTGGAGTTTCAGCAAGGGTGGGGGGAGGGGGGAAAATTAAAAAACAAAAAAAAAAAAGGATAACAATTTCCTGTTTTTAAGCATTTCTAGAAATGCACAGTTTGGTAACACACCAGCCTCTGACTTCCCACAAAATAAACAAAAAGTGTAAAGTAATGCATTTTTTCCCCCGCCACGAACACCCATAACTGTGACCTGCTCTGGCTGCTTCTCTTTCAGCAGCAGCCTCAAAACACAAACAGCACACAAACCCTCCAAAAGGAGATGTAGAGACCATCACATGCCACTCCAGAGGTGCTCCCACCACACACCAGTCAGGTTTGGAGCAGCAGGTGGGCAGGTCACTCACTGGGACTGGAGCCAAGGCTGCTCACAGTGAGCATTTTGGGGTGACACAGCCCCGTGAGGTGACACCCCAGCAGCTCCTCCACTGCTTGCAGAGCTCCAGTGAACCTGAAAGCTGCTCCCACCCAAAGCCAGCAGCCAGCCAAGCAGAGCAGAGCAGAGCAGAGCAGAGCAAGCCCTGGTTTGCATAGAGGTTCCTGGAGCCCGGGCTCTGGTTGCCCTGGCAGGTGGTGGTGGCGCAGCTGTGGGGCCCTGCAGGTGCTTCCCAGCTCGGATGGAGAACCAGAGGGCAGTTCCTGCTTTAGCCAGGGCTCTAAGGGCTGCTTCTGTCTCTCCCCAGGAGGCTCTGTCGGTGGTGAGCGACGACCAGTCCCTGTTTGACCCCACGTACGGCGCGGCCGCGCAGCTCCCCAAGGACATGACGGCCTCCGGCAGCCCCGACTTCGGGCAGCCCCACAAGATCAACCCCCTGCCCCCCCAGCAGGAGTGGATCAACCAGCCCGTGAGGGTCAGTGTCAAACGGGAGTATGACCACATGAATGGATCCAGGTAAGGAGAGAGCCTTTCCACACTTACGGAGTCTTAATGGTGGAGTCACAGCGTTTCCACGCTGGGATCTTTGAACCCAACTCCTGAATCCAAATTCTGAGTCCAAACAAAGCACACACTGTGTCCATTTGTGCTCTTGTCCTGCACGTCAGCAAAGCTCTCTGTGCAGAACCATGTCCCACTCTCCTGCAATTCCTTCTTTTGTGACTCATTTTTAACAGCCTGAGCATCCTTCTCGTGCAGTTCTGCAGGATGTGTCCCTCCCAGTCTCCATGAACACTCCACAGATTGGGCATGAGGCTGCCAGGGCAGAGCTCATGCTGCAAACGCTGCTGTAAGTCCCACATTTCACCTCTGGATGTGCCATGGTTCCAGGTGCAGCAATAATCAGAGTTTCTGCCAGTGAGGCACTGAAAGCTGCACTGCTGGGCTGCAAGAGCTTCTCTGAAGGACACTTTTTATTTGTGCTCTACCAGGGCATAAGCAAACCTCTGGAAATTAAGACCTTTTTGGTGGAGAAGAGAGGAGGAGGAGACTGAGGTCCTTTGTGGGAGTCTGTGAGGTGGAACAAAACCAAATCCTATGCCCACCCCTTGTGAGTGGACAGAGGTGACCCAGGGAATTCAGGAATAATTGGAGAAGAGGTGTGAGCCCCCAGATGGTGACTGGAGGTGCTGTAACCTGCTCAGCTCACAGCCAAAGGACAGCCCAGCCCCTGACATTTGCACTTAGAGGTGAATCTTTTCCCTGGTCAATGGGAAATCAAATGGCTTGAAAAAAAATTTTTATAGCAGCTCTAGTAGCCCCTTTTAGAAACATTACTATAGCCTGGAAACAAATTTCACCTTCTTGAACATAATTTTTAAGTGTAAAAATGTCAATATTTTTTTCAGTTTTATATATGGGTATATTATAGATGCACTTTTGATTTTTAGCAAAAGCTTTCAGAGTTCACATTATTTTTAAATGTGATTTGAATTTCAAACATCTCTAGCATTTCTAGTGCTTCACAGTGGAACTCTCAAGGGTTCTTCTACTTCAGGGTGAGTTTAGCAGCACATTTTCCTGGTTTCTGAGAACACAGCAGAGCACAGAGTTGGAAACAGAAAGCAGCCTTGCACTTTTAGGCCTCTAAAGAGAGATGCTTCTGTTAAAGACATCAAACAGCAGTGTGCTGTTTTTTCCTCGTGAGTGTACAGTAGATGCTGATTTTCTCTCAGATAAAGGCCTTTGTGGCAGTTGCTCTCTCGTGGGGATCATTTGCAGGCTGAACTCGATCTCACCCTGATTGTACCTCAGTAGCATTTCTTGACTTCATGAAAACCATGTGGGTATATACACTATGTTCCCAATCTCAGAATTGGGGTGAAACATGGGAAAATGAGTTATTTCCTGAAAAAGCATAACACAGAGAGAAGGATGGATCTTGAAAGTACCTGGGGTTTTGATAATTATGGGGGCTGCCTTTGGCTGCCAAGGATGGTTTTCTTAGGAAAAGAAGGAGGGAGCCTTTGCCAGGCTGCCCAAATTAAGGATGACCAACCTGGGGTAGTGGAGGTGTCCCTGCCCATGGCAGGGATGGGATGGGATGGGATGGGATGGGATGGGATGGGATGGGATGGGATGGGATGGGATGGGATGGGATGACCTTTAAGGTCCCTCCCAATCCAAACCATCCTGGGATTTTGTGATTGCTGCACACCCACAGTGCCAGATCCACAAATACAGAGGGGTTCCTCCTTTCCACTCCTCTGTCCCAGGGAAATCTGGCAGGGAAAAGGAGCTCTCCACATCACCTGAGCTGCCATAAACCACATGTGTCTGTGCTCTGCAGGTCCTGTAAGCACTGGCTCTGTATCATTCTGCGTCCATGCTTTTACACCAAAATTGTCCAAATTGTTCCATGTGCTCTGGAATGAAACGTCCTGGGCTGTCCTTCTGTGGTGATTCCTATGTGCACATTTCCTCCTCTGCTCAGAAAAAAGGGAAATAGCTCTGCCTGGACAAACTGATTCATGAGCAACTGTAGGAGCCCTGGGAGCCATGGAAAAGGCCCTTGGAGTGTGCTGGTTCTGAGCAAGAGGTTCTTGGACACAAAACGTGTCCCTAAAGAGAGACACTGTCAGGAGAGAAGAAAAGGCTGCTGTGAGTGTCAGGGCCGTGCACGGCTAAAGCTCCCACCCTGCCTCCTTAGCATGGGATCTCCAGCACAGGAGAACATTCCCCTGACTCCTCCATCCCCCTTTCCCTTCCCTGTACTGGGCCACTCCAACCACTCACTGCCTACCCATCAGCTGCCTGGCCAACCCCACACGTGTGGGTGCCAATCCCAGCCCCTACCCCAATGCCAATCCCAATGCTAATCCCAACCCCAATGCCAATGCCAATGCCAATCCCAACCCCAATGCCAATGCCAATCCCAATCCCAATCTCAATGCCAATTCCAGTGCCAATCCCAAACCCAATGCCAACCCCAATGCCAATTTCAGTGCCAATCCCAAACCCAATGCCAACCCCAATGCCAATTTCAGTGCCAATCCCAAACCCAATGCCAACCTCAATGCCAATCCCAGTGCCAATCCCAGTGCCAATGCCAGCCCCAATGCCAATCCCAGTGCCAACACCAATGCTGACCCCAGTCCCAAACCCAATGGCAATGCCAAAGCCAATGTCAATCCTAATGTGTCAATCCCAATTGTAGTGTCAATGCCAATGCCAATTTGAAACCCCAACACCAATCCCTGTCTCTACCCCAACCCCAACTCCAGTATCAATGCCAATGCCAGCCCCAGTCCCAAACTCAATCCCAACCACATTTACCTCCAGCTGCAGGCTGGACAACTCCCAGTGGCCCCCTGCCTGCATTCCTGCCTCTTGTTCCTCAAGTGCCCTCTCCCCGTGCTGCAGCTGCCTCCTCTGCAGGATCAGCCTTTGTTTTGCTGTCACCTGGGCTGGGGGGGCTGGGGGGAACTGTGTGCTATGCCAGGGACACAGCTCCAGTGAGGACACAGCTCCAGTGAAGACATAGTTCCAGGAGGGACAGAGCTCCAGTGAGAACACAGCTCCAGGAGGGACACAGCTCCAGGAGGGACACAGCTCTGAGGACCTGGCAGTGCTGTGTGGTCTGAAGGGATTTGTGTGCTCTGCCAGGGACACAGCTCCAGCAGGGTCACAGTTCCAGTGGGGACAGAGCTCCAGCAAGGACACAGTTCTGGGGACCTGGCAGTGCTGGAGCTGGGGACAGCAGGGTCACAGCTCCAGCTTTGCTCTTCCTCTCAGGGACCAGAAGCAGGGCTGAGGGTGCTATGAGCTGGTTAGTTCCTCAGCAGGGTGACAGAAGGCTCTTTGAAGGACCTCTCAAAATGTTAAACAACATGGAAAGCCCACCCAGCTTTCTACCCCTTGTCAGGATTCCCTGGTTTACCCTCAAACTGGAAAGAATTTTTCAGATGCATCCTAAGTGTCTGTAGGGGATGCTCAAGCAGGGATCAATGTTTTAGGGGAGATGGGAATTCTGCATTATTGCAACATTCAAATGTAGAAATTTCATTAACTCCTCTACTGTTATCAGACCCTGAGGCAGGTTATGGCCTCAAAATCTACCTTGCCCTTAGACAGTACCTTGCTCAGAGAAAAATCCATTTCAAATTGTATTTGAAAACAAAAAGAAACAAACAAAAAAAAATCTACAAAAAAAGTCTTTCACATTTGAAATTTTACTGAATAAAAGAGGAGGATTATTTAGAGAAATGCTGAGTAAAGTTTGACCCAATTTACAACTAGTGTTAATAATAGAATTTTCCATATATTTTACATAAATTCCAAATAACAAAGCAACAAGAATTCCAGATCTTGACTGCATTTACTGAGCTTCTCCAGATCTGCATTTGCAGCTAAACTCAGTGAACAATTTTTAAAAAATATTACAAAATGTGTCTGATCGTCAAATGTCAAAATTCTCCTGTGCTGATGGATGTGGGCAAACTTCCCTGGGCAATTCCAACTGTGGCACAGATTTTGTCCAGTGAAACAATGAAGTTGGTGCTTTGGAAATGCTTTGGAGCTGTTCTGCAGAGACATCCCAGAGCAGCTGAGGCTGCTCCATCCCTGGAGGTGTCCAAGGCTAGGTTGGACAGGGCTTGGAACCCCCTGGGATGATGAGAGGTGCTGGAGGGTGGGACTGGATGGGCTTGAAGGCCCAAACCCCTCTGGATTCTGGGGGTTGATGTTTCTCTTGCTTGTCAACATGAAAATACAGGCAAGGTTCGGGGACCCCCCAGGTGTCCGTGCCCCGGGTTGTGTCAGACCAGACCAAGCCGAGCCGTGCCCGGTGTCCATGCCCTGGGTTGTGTCAGACCAGACCAAGCCGTGCCCGGTGCCCGCAGGGATGCGCTCCCCGCAGCAGTGTGTGAGCCCTCTAGTGGGATTTCTGCCCCAGCACCTCCCTCCTGCTCGCCTTTACCTGGCTGGCACAAACAACCCCAACTTTGCCATCCTCCTAGCAGCTCTGCAGCTGTAAGAGCAGAAACGAGAGATGCGGGGCTCCAGGCTGCTCTTTAAAATGCTGTTTATTGTATCCAAGAGCCCAACTCACAGCTTTTTCAGCATCCGCTGTGGGTTTGTCTGAAGCCAACTCTAGTTCTGGTTCCAATGCATGATATACTTTTCATTGCAGAGCATCTTAAAACATGACAACCACTCAATAATTTTACTATTACCTACAGCTATCATAACTACTAACAATACCATATTCATGTTACTATTTTCCAATCACTAAAAGTTAGTGTGTTACAGTTTAAGCTAGAAGTTGCTTTTCGGTTTTCTTGCAGTAGAAAATTTTGAGATCTTTCTTTCTACTTGTAATATAGCATTTTTGTTTGCCTGTGAAAATCTTTTTCTTTGGTAAAAATATCTTTCGTTTGAGGTGGATTTATCCTTTGCTCAGAGTCATAAAAGCCCCTTCCAACTCACTTGCCCTTTGCCTTCTTAGTTACCCAGTAAGACTGGCTCAGCAATTCTTTTCTTCTATATCAAAACTTGCTTTCATTTCTATTCCTTCTTCAGATTCTACATTCAAAGATCTTTCTGCTATACATATATTTCTGTGAGACCTTCCTGTGGAATCCTTATCTTTCCCAACATGCAGCCTCTTTCAGTGGAAGTTTCCCTCCTCCTGAGGCATTCCTGGAGCACAGGCAGGTCCAAGTTTGGAGGAGCTGACTGTTCACTCTGTAAGAGGGGACCACGAGCAGAATCCCAGTGTCTGCTCTTTCCTCCTTCACTTGAGAACAACAAATCAAAATGGGGATCCACACTAAAAAGCAGCAAATTTTAAAAGAAAAGAGGGCTGGGAGAAAGGAAGAATGAAAGGATAGGAAAAGAGGGAGAAAGGAGGAAATATTCCCCTGAGTCAGGTTGA
Source organism: Sialia sialis (assembly GCA_009812075.1). Lineage (NCBI taxonomy): Eukaryota > Metazoa > Chordata > Aves > Passeriformes > Turdidae > Sialia > Sialia sialis. Next base: position 6,459,230 of record VRYO01001477.1, read on the forward strand.
GAAATTCCTGAAATCCATTAGTGTGCTCTTTCAAGCAGAAGCCAAAGGTGATTCCTAGACAGAGCCCTGGGACAATGATTGTATAATTTCCACACCTCTGGAGCCCAGACTGGAGCTGTACAGAGGATTTACAGCCAGTGCCAGGCGAGCTGCTTGTCCATTTTGGCCAGTCTAGGAAAATCTTTCCTTGGCATCCCCAGAGATGAGAGCTGCTGGAACAAGGAGCCTCTGGACAGTGGGAATGAGTTCTGCTTCATGTTCCTTGGACTCTGCTGCTACCACAGGGACGGACTGTGCTTGTGAAATCAGCATGTATCCATTTACCTGTGTGCATCCACAGCACTTCCTGCCAGAGCCTGGGCAAATGCAGCATGGAGAGCCACTGGAATGTCTGGAGTCTCTGACACAAGTCAGGGACTGATCTGGCATTGGATTGAAATGCCCTCGCACAAACCCTTTCAAATGATGAGAGGGTGTTTCTCTGAATCCCAGCCTGGCTGTGGGTGATGCATGAGCTGAGGAAGGAGGGATATTCCATGAATACACCGTCCACAGCTCCCAGCTCCCTGCTGTCCTCTGGCACTCTTGTTCCCCAAGCTGAATCCTTCCCTGTGTGGCCACAGCACCACCTCCCTCCTGCTGGGCTAAATCCCTCACCTGGTCTGGGGCAGGGCTGCAGTAACTCAGACTGGCAGAATTGTCTCAATTCCCTAGAAAAGGCTGTGTTTGATAGGAAATGCTGGGTTCCAGAGGACACAAAGTAAAGGATCTTCTCACTTGCTGTCACTAAAGGTTCCATGGTGTTTTCTCAGGGACATCTCAGCGTCCTGCCCAGTTCAGTTTGGGTGATGCTATTGCCAGTTAGGTATGTCCAACAGGGTCAGATCTGGATGCAGCCATCCCAAAACTTCCCCAGACGGAAGTGAGACAGCTCTGCAGGCACATGGACACGACCCTACAGGTGCCTGGAGCACATTCAGTGTCCTGCAGGATTAATGCAGAGGCTCCTCTGCCCACAGTGCCTAGTGGAAGCACCTCAGTCCCTAAAAGTTCTCTTCAGTTCTTTCTGCCAGATGTTCCTGGTCCTTGGCTCTCTGGGTTTGGCTGCTGAGACACAGAGCAAGGGATGGGCAGGGTCTGGAATGCCAGAGCAGAGTGTGTTGTGAAAGATCATCCCAAAACCACTGAGGGGATCTCACAGCCCCAGGGTTATTTTGGTTCCTTCACTGTGAGGGTCATGTGGGTGTGCAAGATGTGAGCAGGGAGCACAGCCAGCCAAAGACTCTGCTCTGTCCCTGTGCTCATTCCATGCCAGCAGAAACATGGAGAGGCTCTTCAGAAGTTGTTATTATCCAGGAGTCTGGATATCAGAGACTCACAGAACCCCTGAGAGGGTTGGGCTGGAAGGGACCTTAGACATCATCCAAATGCAAACTGCTGCCATGGCAGGGACACCTTCCACTGTCCCAGGGGGTTCCAAGCTCCATCCAGCCTGGCCTTGGCACTGCCAGGGATCCAGGGGCAGCCACAGCTGCTCTGGGCACCCTGTGCCAGGACCTCACCACCCTCCCAGGAAACAATTCCTTCCCAATATCCCATCCATCCCTGTCCTCTGGCAGTGGGAGCCATTCCCTGTGTCCTGTCCCTCCATCCCTTGTCTCTCCAGCTCTCCTGGAGCTCCTTTAGGCCCTGGCAGGAGCTCTGAGCTCTCCCTGGAACCTTCTCCTCTCCAGGTGAGCACCCCAGCTCTCCCAGCCTGGCTTCAGAGCAGAGGGGCTCCAGCCCTTTGAAAATCTCCATGTTCTCCTCTGGATTTTCTCCAGCAGCTCCACATTGTTCTTGTGTTGGGAGCCCCAGAGCTGGACCCAGCACTGCAGGTAGGGTCTGTGCTGGAACAGTTCCACATGGAGCTGTACGAGAGGAGTGTATAGAATTATTTGATCATAAATAGTGCCTGTCCATCTGCAGGGGCATTTTCCAGGGAAATTTCACTCCAGAGCAGGATGGGAGAGAGAACTCTGGTGCCCAGACAGGGTGGGAGAGGAGGCTGGAACAGTGACCAGTGAGCAAAACAGTCTGAGCTCCTGGAGAGCGTTCTGAGACCCTGGAGAACAAATGTGAGACCCTGGAGCACAGTGTCACACCCTGGGACACTGTGTGACACCTGCAGCACAGTGTGACACCTGGAGCAGTGTATGACAGCCTGGAGCACAGTGTGAGACCCTGGAGCACAGTGTCACATCCTGGAGCATAGTGTGACACCTGGCGCAGAGTGTGACATCCTGGAGCACAATGTCACACCCTGGGACACTGTGTGGCACCTGGAGCATCATGTGACACCCTTGAGCACAGTCTGAAACCCTGGAGCAAGATCTGACATCATGGAGCACAGCGTCACACCCCTGAGCATAGTGTCACACCCTGCAGCACAGTGTGACACCTGGATCACACTGTCACACCCAGGTCACTCTGTCACACTGGATCTCTCTGTCACACCTGGATCCCACTGTCAGAGATGGATTACTGTCATATCTGGATCCCTCTGTCACACCTGGATCCCACTGTCAGAGCTGGATCACAGTCACACCTCGATCACAGTCACACCTGGATCATACTGTCACATCTGGATCACTCTGTCACACCTGGATCACTCTCACACCCAGATCTCTTTGTCACACCCAGATCTCCGATGTCCCCTGGCCCTCCCCAGCAGAGCTCAGCTCCTCGGTGCTGCCCCAGGCCGTTTGCTGCCAGCACAGGCAGCTTTCACACCTGGCAGGAGCATTCCCACAGGGAATCAGCCCTGCTGCACTCCCTGTGACATCCCCGTGTCCTGCAGCTCCTCAGCCTCTCCCCAGATGCCTCGGGGACATTCAGCCTTCAGCTGTTGCCTCTGTGAAGGCGGATTTTGGTTTCCTGCCTGGAAAAACAGTAGGCGAAATAGTAAACCCTTAAATTCAAACATGTGTAAGTTATACATCTTATTTCCATTTTGGAGCAACATTCCCTTCGTCAGACATGAGGAAAAAATTACCGTCTGCCTTGGAATATCTCGGTGGAGCATTTATCTCTGAATTTCAGGCTCTTCTCCCTCCCCTCCCAGTTCAGGTTAAATTTGTTTAGTGTCCTGCTTGGAATTCTTGCCAGCTGAGCTCGGAGGGTGGGATTTGTGCACTGTCATCGTTCTTACCCTGCAGGGAATGGTTCCCTCCCAAACCTCTTGGCTTCTTGCAGAGGAGGAGGATGGCTCTGGGACTAAAGCATGGCCTAAACTGCCCTGGAAATGGCTTTGGGATTAAAGCCTGGCCTTGCTCTGTGCAGAGCTTGTGCATTAAGTCCCCCCTTGGAAAGGTGAGGGCAGTGATGTGCTCCTCCCTGGAAGTCCCTCAAGATGGGATGTGCTGTGTGTGCCTGGCAGGCTCAGGGCTGGGCTTTGAAGGGACTAAAGGCAGGAGATGCTCCTGCAGCTGCAGAAAAGCACAGTCCCTGCTCCCTGGGCTCTGGAGGTTCACAATTCTCCCAGAGTCTTCCCAAGGGTCTGCAGCAGGCCAGGCCTTAGCACGGTGCCACCAGAGCTGTTGAATGTCCCCTCTTCATCATTCCAGCATCTTAGGAGTTAAACTGGGGCCAGAGCCCTTTTCACACACTTTGAAGTTCCTGACTCATACCTGGAGCATCCAAGACTACCAGATTTCCTCACCAGCACTATTAATCAGAGAATAACTGAATAATTGAATAATAGAATAACAGAATAATTGAATAATTGATCAATAGAATAATTGAACAGGCTGTGTTGGAAGACACCCCCGAGGATGCCCGAGTCCAACCCCTGTCCCTCAACAGGACACCCCAGAATCCCATCATGTTCCTGCGCGTTATCCAAATGCTCCTGGAGCTCTGGCAGGCTCCAAGGATGGACAAGCTTTGTATAAATCAGACTCTGTGCTGCCATTGGGTGCCTCTCTGGGGACAGCCCTGTCCCTTTGGGTGGGTTCTTTGGATTCTTTGTTAATGCCATGAAAGGGCTGTTCCCATGCCCCTGAGCTCTGCAGAAACACCTTAGGGCAGGTGAGCAGAGCACCTGTGTGCCACTGCCAGGCTCCACTGCAACACCAGGGGTGTTTTAGCACCACAAAGGGTGGAACAGCCCGACAGGGGCTCCCAGGAGCAGCCAGCTGCCTGCAGGATTGCTGGAATGCACTGAGCACCCAGGCAGGAGGGAGTGGGGTACAAGCCACAGACTGGTGCAATAGGCACAGGCTCCTTACCTGGTTTGGGAGGGTTGGTATTTCAGAGCATCTGCACATAGTGCCTTATCTGGGAGTCATTCCCTTGGAGACTCCACCTGCTTGCATTATCAGAGATCCCCTGTGTGATTTGTGCCCCACAGACCCCCCTATGACCCTCAGTGACAGGTTGGGAATGTCCTATCCCACATCAGGAACTCCCCAGATGTCCCCCATGGAGCCCATGTCCATGTGTGTGAGCCAGCCCCTCCTGTGCTGCAGGGCTGGAAGGGGCACTGACAGTGACCCAGGGCTCTGATGGTGACCCAGAACACTGACAGTGACCCAGGGGGCTCTGATGGTGACACAGCTCTGATGCTGACCCAGCTCTGATGCTGACCCAGGGGGTTCTGTTGGTGACCCAGGGCTCTGATGGTGACCCAGAACACTGGTGCTGACCCAGGGGGCTGTGATGCTGACCCCAGGGGCTCTGATGCTGACCCAGGGCTCTGATGTGACCCAGGGCTCTGATGGTGACCCAGCTCTGATGCTGACCCAGCCCTCTCTCTGCCTTGCAGGGAGTCCCCCGTGGACTGCAGCGTGAGCAAGTGTGGGAAGCTGGTGGGAGCAGGCACCGAGTCCACCCCCATGAGCTACAGCACGTACATGGATGAGAAGAACGGGCCTCCCCCCAACATGACCACCAACGAGAGGAGAGTCATCGTCCCTGCAGGTACCACCAAGCTCTGGGGCAGCTGTCCTTGCTCTGCCTGCAAGGGATTTCTGTTTCATTTGTTTATCTGCTCCCAGAGGCATTTTCTCTCTTACAAACCATGTAAAAAATATCAGAGTTTCTGGGTAGTGGGAATTCCCATGTCCCAGTGCATGATCAGGAGAGGCAGCAGATAACTGGTGCTTTTTCTTTTTTTTTTTAATTTTCTTTTAAATTTTTTTTCCTGGAATGAAGTGTTGTTTTGGTGTGCTGAATCAAATCCATCTTCATGTGTTAGAGGAGAATCTGCTTCCTGGGACATGCAGAGGATGATCAAAGGGGAAAGAAGTGGGCCCAAGTTATAACTCCCCTGGTGCTCTCAGGATCCAGCTGCACTTTCAAGTCACACTGATTGATTCAAAATGAGCTATTCTGTTTCCATTTTGTTTTTTTTTTTTTTTTGTTAGAAGTAGAAACCCAGAAAAAATTATATTTTGCAGGAACTGCGTTAAGCTTCCAAAAATTGTCACACAAACATTCCTGTCCAGCTTTGTTTGTGTTTGGTATCCACATCTGCTGCCTGGAGCTGGCAGGATGCTCTGGATGCATTTGGACACTCAGGGGTGAGAGCTGCTTTGGGGGGAACGGGTGAAGCCTGAAGCTGGAGTGAGGAGCTGTTTCTCTGTGAAGTTTATAAACAATATCCATATAAACAGGGCCAGGAAGTTTCCAGCACAGGAGCCAAGGGCTGGCACATCCCAGAAGTTGCCCTGGCTCCGAGGGTTTCACAGGGCAGGGGAGGGCTGGAGCCAGCCCAGGCAGACAGTGCTGGCAGAAGGAAATGCACTCGTGGAATTCAGCTCCTTTCTCTGAGCGTGGCTTGACCACGAACAGATGACAATTCCCAAGCATTTGTTTGCCATTTAGGATGAAAAGGAAAAGCTCCAACTGAATGTAGTGAGGAGAAGAAAATAAAAGATTGATGGCAAACCTCTAAGTCCCATTGGAGCTGATGTTTGGGAGACTGGCTGAGCTGCCTGGGGACAGCAGCACAATCCAATGTCACCCTGCCTGGAAAGGTGGAGCTGGCACCAACCAGCCCCTGTGTCACTGAAGGTGTTGCAGGGGGAGCATTATCCTGCATGTTTGAAAAAACCAAGGGTGAACTAAAGTTTAGCACTGTTGAAATAGGGGAAATTACAGTAATTTCACGATTATAAGCCACACCTGAATATAAGCCGCACTACTGGGGTAGGCTGGATTCTTCAATGAAAAGGGTGCAGCTTGTAATTGTGACATTACTGTACTTCCAGTGGCCCCAGTGGAAGGGAAGGTTTGGAATATCCTCTTTGAAGGAAAGGGAAGAAAAGGACTTTTCCTCCCCTTATGAACATCCACAAATCAAAGCCTTGAGATACTTGTGAAAGAGCAGAGATTTACTAGACTTTGGAACACAATAATGAACATCATCCCAGATCTCTGGTTGCAGAGACAAGGTCCAAGAAAGGCATTTGGATATTTTAATTTAATCCAGAATGGAGATTTATAGCGCATTAGGGCGAAGATAAGCAAGAATAATGTCACATTAGGCTTACAATAGTAGTAATAATGAGCTCTAAGCCATGTTTCAAGAAGGTAGATTTTCAGACATTATTCAATGTCTTTTACAGTGTTTTACAAATTCACTCTGCCCTCTAGATGTTGGGTTGTTTTCAAAACTCAAGACAAATAAGTCTTTCAATTTAAAAAAAAAAAAAAAAGAGAGAATCCTCCCTTGAATACTTGCATTGTAAAATTTGCAGCCTTTTGCCAGTGCTTAGAAAGCAGAATTGCAATTAACTATTGCCAAAACCTGAAGGAAATCCATCTGTCATTTGCAGAGCAGACTTGCAAAGGCGTGGGGTTGTAAATTCCATGTTCTGAATTCAGCTTTCAGCAGCCCAGATTTTCTGGAGATTCAGTGGGGAAAGGTCTCAGTTCTAATTTCAGTTTCCTTGGTCCCAGTTGCCTGTTTGGTGCTGTTACTCCCAGGCTCAGGTGCCCAAGAATGCCAGGTGTGGGCACTTCCTGACCTTGTGTGCAAGGGATGCCCTCAGGCTGGGCACACAATGTCCAGCCCTGTGCTGAGGCATTGCTTTATAGCCCCTCAAACCCTGGCAGAGGAGTTTCTTGCTCCCCCAGAGCCCTTGTTCCTGATCCCTGTTCTCATCTTCCTGGGATCTGAGGTGGCTGAGCTTTGTCGCAGAGCTGGACCAGCTGTTACTGATCCATCAGACACCTCCAAAGTTTGAACTTTGCAATCCTCTGCAGCTGCAGCTGCAGCAGAACACAAATGTGCAGCTCAGACTTGGGAATGGGGAAGGTGGGGAGCAGCAGCACAGGAAACATCTGAGAATGCTGATATGCTGCGGAAGGACTCTGCCAAGTGGGATGGTGGCACCAGCCCTTGCTGGTTCTCTGATCCAATGCCTTTCCCGAATTCAAAGCCTGATTCCTTTTTTAACCACTGCTGCAGGCACTCATCTCCTGGAGCTCCAGCCGGGCTCGGAGCGGCTCCTGCGTCAGCAGAGAAGGAAGATGCCACAGCTGCAGCTCTGCTGGCAGCCAGGGTGCCCAGACAGCACAAACCCACCCTACCCCCACACCTGGGGGGGTTCAGGGACAGTCGGGGTAGAATTGTGTTCCTGCCCCGAGGGGAATAACTCACTCACACCTAGAGCTGCTCTGTTTTAGCAACATTATTTTATTTTATTTTATTTTATTTTATTTTAATTAACTTTTTGAGTCCCTTTGCTGATCAGGAGTCCTCCCTGCTCAGGGTTTCTTGTGCCAGCTGTGGGGCTCCCTGCACAGAGCTTGTTCCCCCTGCCACGGTGGGATTGGTGAATTCAGTGTATCTGCTTGGGGAAACAATGGCACTGCCAGGGCTGCAGGGAGTTCTGCAGGGGTGGCTGTGCCCATCTGTGTGTGCGTGCCCATCTGTGTGTGTGTCCATCCTGTGTGTGTGTCCATCCTGTGTGTGTGCCCATCTGTGTGTATGTCCATCCTGTGTGTGTGCCCATCTGTGTGTGTGTGCCCATCTGTGTGTGTGTGCCCATCTGTGTGTGTGTGTGTGTGTGTGTGATGTGTGCCCATTTGTGTGTGTGTGCCCATCTGTGTGTGTGTGCCCATCTGTGTGTGTGTGTGTGTG
>VRYO01001477.1:6468334-6524656 GCA_009812075.1 Sialia sialis
CCATCCCAGCTCCATCCCAGCCCCATCCCAGCCCCATCCCAGCCTCATCCCGACTCTGCTCAGGCTGGGGAACCCCCAGGGCAAATGAACAGAGAAAGACAAGCAAAGAGAACAAACGGGGAAACAAGGAATAAAATTGGGTTGGGAAGTTCAGATGAACACAGATGGAGGCACTGGTGCTATCAGGGAGGTGAAGATCTGAGCAGGGCTCTGGCAGAGATTAGATAAGTCTTACAGATAACAACATCTGTGGCTATGTGATAAAAATACATATTTGCCATGGAGATTAAACCTGATATTAACTGATTTGTCTCAGGCAGATGATTCCATAGCTTTGCAGTTGGAGGGCTGTGCCCTCCCCGTAAACAGGACCCACAATTGGCCAGGGCTGCAGATTTCCTGTGTTCCTGCAGGCCCAGGTTTGTGGGAGAGAGTTGAAAACCCAAGAGTCACTCCCCACATGTAAATGTGCTGGAGCAGATGATGTGCAAGTGACCCAGGACTCTGAAGAAAAGGTTGTGGAAGCTCTTTATTGCTCCTCTCTGCCCCACACTTGAATATGGGATGGATCCAATTCCCCTTTTGGCTCTATTAAACTCCAAACTCAGGAGCTGTGAGCAGTCTGGAAAAGCATTGCCCCAGCACCCAAACAGGAATGATCACCTTAGGGATGCCACATGCACCTGATGGATGTTGGGAGTCTTAGATTTCAGCTTTTCCAAGACTTCTGTGCAATCATGATCACATCCACATCTTCCAAATGTCTCCTCTTCACCTATAAATGGAGCTAAAAGCATTTCCTTTCCCCACAAAGGTGTACTAAGGGTAATGGAGCTTTAATGAGCCAGAGGACTGGAACTGGGCCCCACATGCTCTGCTATTTTTCCAAGTGAAACAGCTTTCATAGGAGCATCATTATTTAAGCACTCAAAAATCAGGAGAAGGTGCCATAAATCAAGGTGGAAGTGCAGGGAGAGGAAGGAAAAAGTGTATTTTCTCCACTAGAAAATCCAATTGTGATGAGAAGGCAGCTGAAGATGTCTCCTCTGGCCAGTGAAGCAAAGATGCAGAATTTAGGGTGCTTCTTCCAACTTTGCTGGAATGTTGATCTCACTCTACCTAAAATCAGTGGGAGTTTCACAGATTCCAGTGGCACAGGAGTTAGATCACAGATGGGTGCCTCTGGAAGCCCCACCTTTATTTTTCTTGGGAAGTCAAGCCAAGGAAATTATTCACAACAAAAAACCTTGGATTTGAGCAGTTTCTGTCCCAGTAAAATAATTTCCCATCCACAATTATGGCAAATTTAATTCTGTTTCGTCAGCAAAGAGCTGGTGGCCCACAGGAAACTTTCAAAGGTTTGCACACTTTCCTGGGAAATGGGAAGGCAGTTCTGTGCAGCCAACAGTTCTTTGGCCAAACCTGCTGACTGGGGCTGGGGAAATCAGGCACTTTGTAACCGGAAACGCTTCTAAATTCCCACAAGATAAACGAGCAAGTGAGACACTTTAATTGTCTTATTGATAAGGCTTGAGAATTGACAGAGAGATGGAGTTGGATGGGTTCAAAGCACAGGAGCAGGCTGAATTTGGGAAGTTTGGCAGAGGAGTGTGGCATCTCCAGGATCATCCCCAGTGTTTGTGTCCCATTGTCTGGGCTCTCCAAAGGCACTATCAGGGGAATTGTAGTGTTGATCCCATGGCATGAGCCCAAAAACCTGGGTTCAGTGGCCACCTTTACCATCTGCTGCTGCCCATTTGCTCAGGGACAACTTCCTGCTTGATGCCACCAACGCTTGGATCCTGGGATCTGGTCACACTGGTCTCCATGTCCAGCAAGGCAGCACCAGGGCACACTGGCATCCAGGACAGCAGTCCCTGGGTCACATCTTGCCTTTAAAGAATTAGGAAATTATGAGGTTTTGCTCCCTGTCAGGTGGCACCATTCTGCCTTCTCACTGGGCCCCTCCTTTGGGATGGAGGATGTGTGGAGCAGGGACTGTGCCTCACACCTCCAGAGCCCAGCACCAGAGCCTGGTGCAGCTGCAACATTTCAGTGCTGCTGCAATAATGATCATCAAAATATCCTGTCCTGCCAAGGTGGTGCTGGCAGTGTTATTAAGCCAGTGCAAAAACCTGAGGAACTTTGCTGGATTCAGGCAGATTATTCACTCCTTTTTCACAGGGAAGTCAGCCCCAGTCCATCCCCAGTTTAAAGAGGATGAATCTGTGTGTGCTGAGCCCCAGACCTGCTCATTAGAGCAGCTCCTGTCTGCTGGAGCTGGCAGAGCCTTCCTCCTTCCCTGCAGCTATTCCCAGCACGAGGACAGGCTGTCTGGGAGTTCTAGGTATCTCCCTGGTGGAGTGACACCTCCCAGAGAAGCTGATGGCTTTTCCAGACCAGCTTCCAAGCCTGTAGCTCAGTGCCATGGGGACGTGGGATTTTATTTTCATGAGTTTTCCCCTTTTGGAAGGGTGTTTGTCCCACAGACATTCAGCTCTGCACCTGCTTAGGACAGGGAATAGGTGATGGTCACAAGCACAGGAAGATTTGGGGGAATTGCAGACCTGCAGGATGGATTCCCTCTGCCCAGGCTCTCTAAAGGTGTTTGTGCTCTTGGGATGTTAAGCTGGATATGTGATGATTCATGAATCCTCAACTTTGGGGTCTGTTTTCCAAGAAACAAAGCTCATCTGAACTTTCTGAACTGTTTGCTCATCTGTCAAGGAGACCCCCTGAAAATGACCCCTCTAGAAGGTTTTCAGCATTTTACCCTCCTGATCAGGGTGAAAACTTGCTTAAAGCTGCCTATGAAATAGATTATTTTGGCACATCTGAGTCCAGACTGAAAAAATAAATCAGCACCATCTGCATGACCTCAACAAAAGCTCAATCTCAGTCTTAGCAAAGGAAGGTTCAAGGTGAGCTGTGTGATACAGTTGAGAGTAACCCAAACTCATCCCACAGCACCTTTAATCTTTGGCTTAGGCCTGGATCAGAAGGGTGGAGTTGTTTCCTGTTGCCATTGAAGCTGGCAGGAATTCTAGTGTCTCTGATGCTCAGGAGATTTCAGAGTGCAGAGCCCAGACCTGCAGGACTCTGTGGAGCCTCCCAAAACATCCCAGTGGCTTTTTTGGGGAGCTCCCTGTCCACCCCCTCATACAGTCAATCTTTTTTTGCATTTCTTTTAATTCCCTCTCCAAAATCGTGAAGCCACACCTTGATTTGCCTTCTTTCTGTCCATCCCCACACACCTTGGGGCTCCAGACTGATCTTTCTCCAGCACATTCTGCCTCCAGGCAGCTGTTGGGCAGGGGGAAGGGAGTTCTGGATGCATCCATGCTGTGTTTGGGATGAAGATCAAAAGCAGCTGAGCTGCCACCTCCATCCTTTCCCTTCCTCCTGCTGGGAGCAGGGTGTGGGGTGTGCACAAAGAAGAGCCTGAAGGGGAAAGAATGAGGCTGTGGTGAGAAGCAGAAAACTGCTCAGTGTTTTAGGGCCATGTGTTAATGCCCAACAAAACCATCCTGCCAAGTGCAGCAAGACCTGGGTTCCAACAGGAGCTGTGCAGGTGAGGCCTGGGGAAGGTGAGGGGGAAAAACAGTTTCAGATTAAATAGACCCCGAGGCTGTGGAGCCAAGATGTTCCTGCCTCTCTGCAGGATGAGTTGCCTTGTGAGAGGGAAGCGAAAAACTTTCCTGACTTTCAGTCCTTCTCCATCTTTTTGTAATGAACGCAAGGGAGATAAAAGAAAGGGAAGGGTGAGGAGGGCATAGGATAACGTGTTTAAGCATTAATTATGGGAGAACAGCCCTCACTGCATTAACCCCACCAGAGAGAGCTGATCCATCCATGCTGGCCCTGACCCAGGGAGGGGGAAACAGGAACAAAAATGAAAATTCATCACAGCCAAAGCTCTGCCCCCGAAGGAGAGAGGGAGGAGCAGCCTGGCTTGTGTCTGTCTGTCTGTCTGTCTGCTTCCCTCTGTCCTGATCTGGGTCTGCCTTTCTCCCTTTCCCTCCTCCATTGAAACCCCTAATAGGAAACACATTTCTCTCTCTGTGGTGTTCCCAGCAGAAACCTCAGACTGGCGGGCAAAGGTGAGAACTTTGAGCAATTAAACCGGGGGAGGCGCCGGTCCTTTCCAGTGGCTTGGGCCGCATTTTTTCGCCTAAAGTAGCTATAGGTTGATCCTGCTCGCTCAGTGCTATTCATCACCCCACCCCCACCGCCCCAGCCACTCATTTGCAGCCCATTTAGTCATAGAAAACCACGTTTCTGAATTCCCCAGCACTTCCCTGTCTGGCAGGGGGAAGCTGGGCTGGGCGTTGCACTCAGGATTGCTTTAAATAACCTGAAAAGGAGAGAGTGGTGGACAGGAGTTTCCCCACAGATATTCCAGAAAGAAATGCCAAAGCCAGAAACCATCTGATGAAAACATGAGTTACGTGGACAGAGTCCTTTCAATTCCTCCAGCAGCCAATCTCTCTAAATATTTCAGCCAATCCCTTTGGCCATTGGCAGCTTTCAGAGCCAGGGTGCCCTTGGGATCCCTCTGAACTCTTCACCTCCTCGTTCACCATTCATCCTGGTCTTTGGAAACATCCCCTGACTCGCAGCATCTGGTACCATCCGTTCTCCCCTCCTTGCGAGCAGCTTTGTTTCCCAACACCTCCTGCCTCCGTGTCCTTCTGCCCTGTGCAGTCTCTGGCTTGGTTTGCCTTTGGGGAATGACAGAAATCCACTGCAGCACAGGGCCAGCAGCATCCAGCACCTGCAGTGGCTCCAATCTGGCAGGGAACTGCCTAAACCTCAGCTCCCACAGGACAGAGAGATGCTCTGTGAGCACTGAGGAGCAGCTGAGGCCATGTGGGACCATGCAGGACCATGTGCATCAGAGGAACGTGGGGCTGCAGGGCTCAGCTCCTGCTCAAGATCCCCCAGATCCTGCTCAGCTGGTGCTGCAGTCCCTGCAGAGGTGACCCTGCCCTGCTGAGGGGCTGGGGATGCTCAGGGGCAGGATCCCATTTGTGCAGGGGATCTGCAGAGCTGTACCAGCACTCAGGGCAGCACTGGTGCTGCTCCAGCCACACCATCAGGAGCCTCTGCCTTGTCAGGGGTGGCACTGACCCAGCACAGGCTGCTCCAAGGAAGGTGAGCCCAGGGGGTTATGTGAGCGCACTTAACCAGACAGCCATGAAATGTGGATTTCATGCTGGCTTCCCTGAACTCCCAGCATCTCCTCCTCCATTTCCAGGAGTTTGCAGGAGAACCAGAGGCTGAGCAGAACAGAGCCTTCTAAGGGGTTCTTTTTGTGCTGCACTTGTGTGTCAGTGGAGCTGCATGGAAAGGCCTCTCTGAACCCAAATTCCCCAGAGCAGGGAGATGCTGGAATCCCAGTGAGAGCTGTGCAGCTGCTGGCCCCAAACCAAGCATGTGACACTCTAAAAATGGCCAGATCCTGACAGTGCAATTCGTGTCTTTTCTCCTGCCTGTTCCTCAAACAGGAAATTTCTCTATCACAGCCAGAGAGAGAAAAGCTTCTTCCTTGTCCTGTCACATAATCTGTGCCACAGGCATTTCTGGAGGCTGTGCTGGGATAGATTTGTACCTGTACAACCTCACCCTTTAAGATCAGTTTTCAATGGGGGACATCAAGGCACTTGGTGAAGGAGACAAATATATTTATTTTTTGTAAGTGAGGAAACAGCAGCATGTGTGACCTGCAGCTACCAAGATTTTTAGATTAATTTCATAGAAATTATGTGCCCAGTTAGCATCAAAATTAGTTTTTTCATGCCAGTGACAACATTTCCTATCTGTCCTCATGGTTCCCTGGGGCAGAGAGTGCCCAGAGTGCTCTAACTCCTTTTCTTTGCCTTGCAGGTAGCTCACTGCTGGTCTACAACACTCCATCCCACACAGATTCCTCACGACTTGCCACCAAAGAAGGTCAGTGTTTTGCATTTAAATGTCCTGGGTTTGATTGTGTTAAAACTAGCCCTGTTAATAATATCCTTGGCATGAAAATGTTCTGCACTCACAGCACAGTTAAAAGGGAATGATTCTCACTGTGCAGCCCCACCCAGGCTGGAAATGCCATCTCTGCTTGTCCAGCCAGCACCGTGGCACCAAATGTGGCACTGCCACACTTGTGTTTTGCTGAGCTGCTGAACTGCTGGCATATTTTCCATTCCTGATGTGAAGGACTGGGAATCTCACAGACAGCAAGGCCTGAGACGCTATTTCTCTCTGAGTTCATAGTTGAAAGGATACTATATTCTCACAATAAATTCCACTACTGTAAAGGCCACTCAGGTGTTCCAAACCCATCCATGGATCTGTAGCTCCTTTCAACCAGCAAGGAAGACTAAATGTATCTTTTTGACACTTTGATTTTGGAATAGTTTGATTTTCTTTTGTTTCAAATAACCCTTTTTATTTTTTTATCGAGTAGAAATTCTGACCATGTAGCTATAGCTTAGAAACCTTGAAGTTTAAAGGTTAATAACCTTGTTGAGGCTCCTTCAGGCTTTGGAGTTATTTGTGTGCCCTTCAGTCAGGTGTTTCAGGTTTTTCTCTGCAGCTCCAGCCCTGCTCCTTGTTCTTATTTTTATTGACAAACTGGACTCTCAGTCAGGATAAAGTTGTGAGCGTTGGTGTGATGGGCATGATCACAGAATCCCACAATGGTTTGGGCTGGAAGAGACCTTAAGGATCATCTGGTTCCAGTCCATGGCCATGGGCAGGGACACAACGAAGCACATCCCTTACACAGAGAAGCTGAATTGATAAAGGACAGGTATGGTGATAAAGAGCAGAAATCTGCTCTGTGCTCTGTAACTCAGTGTGTAGGGACAGGAGCTTTTAATGGGGTTTTCCTTTCCCTTTGTGCTGCTGCAGGGACAGTGAGTTTGCTCCCTGTGCTCTGTTCAGCTCCTCCTTTGAGAAATCTCTGGGAAGGGGTGAAATCCCCTGCGCACCCCAGAAATGAACCATGAGGTACAAACACCTCTCTGCTCTTCAGGAGAACGTGGCTTCATGGATGAGCCACAAGTTTGGATTTAAAAGAACAGTGGGGAAAGGCAGAAGGTCTTCTTTTATTGAAGCAGCTGGAGAGACAAAACCTCCCATTGCACTGGAGAGCTGCAGCAAACAGACCCCACGCTGGACCAGCTCCTCAAGGAGGGTCTGGCTGCCTCCTCTGTGTGCTGCCCTCAGAGCCCTCCTCCCTCCTTGCATTTCATCCCCAAACATCTGCCTGGCCGTGCACACAAAATCAGGGCTGCTGCTTCCAGCAGCTCCTTTTGTCCAGCATGGAAATGCCCACTTGAGCTCCCTGGCACACTGCTCTCTCCTCTGAGGCAGCACCAGTTGATAGAAACTGGGGCATGACAGGGACACAGCCGCTCAGGCTTTGCTCTGACTGCTGCTGCTTTGACATTAACAATCAGCTGTTTAAACTTCATTCAAACTGGGCTTGCTCCTGTGTGAATAAAGTAGGGACATGTGCTCCTTCACAATTTCCCCCTACACCCAAAGCTCTGCTCATTCTGTCTCACACTAGGCAGTAGCTAAAAATAATTTAATTTTTTTTTTCCTTAAAGAGAAAATCTCTGTGTATAACTGCCCTCCTCTGAATTTGTAAACACTTTGTGACTCGGGCCTTGAGTGACTCAGGCTGAAAGAAATTTGAGGGGAACATGTCCCTCCCCCTGCATTTTTAGTGGCCTCGAGAGTGTCTCTGCAGTGCAGCTGACAGAGCTCTGGGTTCACTGCTGTCAGCGTGGAGCCCTCAGCTTCACATGGAACTTTCATCATGTGTCAATAAAGGACAAAGCACTCCCAGAGGAAGAGGCAAATAAAAATTAAGAGCTACGTAGAAATGTTGAAATCCCATCTATTCCTCCCCCATTTCTTCCTATAAGGCATAAATTCCATCATTCCTTCCACACTGGATGTTGGTGTAGCATAAACTGCCCCACTCCTGAGGTTACTGCTGAGGAAAGATGTCAGGAAAAGAGACAGGAGAACATGACAGGCTGGCAGAAAAGGAACTGGGGGAGCAGAATCAAGTGGCTCATCCAATAGCACAGCACAGATTCATGATGCTCATAAAACTGGGCTTGGAATTCCTCAGTCTGTATTTTTTTTTTTTTTTTTGGGAACAAGATTTTCCTTGTTTCCTTTTAATGGGCTCACTTCAAGCTGATATTCTCACTCCAAAAGATGACCTTCTTTTGGAAAAGGAATTTCAGGTTAAAAATTGTGATTTTTTTTTTTTTTTTAGAGTCTCAAAAGATTAAACAGTTTTCTTCATGTCAATGCATCTGTAATCTACCAATCCTGTAAATATTTCTCCTCTCTATGCCTGTGAATAAAAACAGACAAGTTTTTCTAACCATTTTCCCTTGAGGATTCAAAAGCAGGTGATGAAATAGTACCAAATATGCCAAAGATGGGAAAAAAATACCATTTTCTTCACTCCTCCTGTAATTTCTCTACATAACTAGTGCAAATAACCTGCTTGTGCAGATTCCAGGGAGAGACAGGAGCCCTTTGCATACATTTACACTCTGCTTTACACAACATGTTCCATACACGGCTGGAAAAAAGAGAACCCACACGTCAAAAAAAAAAAAAAAAAAAAAAGTGCAGCTGCCGCACAACCAGCTGCAGATGTTCCAGATGCAGCACATGGCTCTGCTCCCTCCCCCAGGATGTCCCCAGGAGCACAGGGAACCTGGCCTGTGTCCCAGTGCTGGGTTTGGTGCCCTGGCTCTGCAGGCAGAGCTGCCCTGGCTGCAGCTGCAGACTTGACTCCCTTTTTCCCTTCTGTTCTCTGCCCTCTGCCTCCCTGCAGAGCCAGCTCTGCACACAGAAGGAATGCAGCTCTGCTTTAGGGGAGCTGAAGGGCAGATCTCTGCAGCAGGAATCTTTACAGCAGATCCTGTAAGGCTCCTAGCTGGGGCCCAGGACAGCTGAGAGCTCTCACAGCAGACAGGTACAACCCTTGTCCTGCTCCATGGACTCCTGCTGCCTCAGCTTCTCCCCTTCCCAGCCTCAGAAACACTCCAAAGGACGGGATTGAGCGTCACTGGGACAACTTGTCTTCAGCTGCCTCTGAGGAGTAAATTGCCCTAATGAAAATCACCAGTATCTTTTGGCTGGAGAGCAATTTTCTGGGAAATGAAAGGAGGCTGCTCTGGTGGCTGGATGGAAAGAGCTGTGTCCTTCTCCCACTGCAGAGGTGGTCTGGGGCATTTTCTGGGACTGTTTGGAACAGTGAGTGATCTGCTGTGGGTACTGGAGACAGGAATGTGAGCCCACAGATCTGCCCCAGTCCGGGGGGACATTAGACTGCTCTTCTGCAGAATTGTGTCATTTGAGCATAGGGAAATGGAAAGAATATTCACATACAACAACATTGGGAGGCCAAAGGGCCATGTCCCCAAAAGGCTCTGAGTCCTCTGGCCTCACTCCAGCACAGTTTTAAAGTTTTTAGTGAGTTGAGGTCTGCATAATTTGTGTGTTTAATACATGAGCAAAGTGCTGTGCAGGAGCTGAAGCCAGGGCAGAGCTGGGGGCTCCCAAGGAGGCAGAATCCTGCTGTGTGGATGTGTGAAGTTCCCTGTGTCCATGAAGCTGTGGGAATGGCTGGGCTGGGATGTGTGGTGCTTTCCAATAGGTGCTGATCCCAGGGAAGTGCTGTTTGTGCAGGGAGGCTCAGCATCACAGGTGAGAATTCACCAGAGGGGCTCCTGAGGCTCTTTGTCTCCAGGTCATTCAGGATCTTGGTTTAAAAGCTGCATTCTGCACAGGTTTGTCCTCTGCACACGCCAGGCTCAGCCCAAGGCAATAGAACCCCAGAATCCCAGAATAATTTAAATTGGAAAAG
The DNA here is from genome assembly GCA_009812075.1 of Sialia sialis. NCBI lineage: Eukaryota > Metazoa > Chordata > Aves > Passeriformes > Turdidae > Sialia > Sialia sialis. The sequence continues at coordinate 6,478,233 of VRYO01001477.1, forward strand.
CCCTCCCAGACCATCGAGTCCAACCTGTGCCCAATCCCCTCCTTGTCACCCAGGCCAGAGCACTGAGTGCCACCTCCAGGGGTGGGGATTCCAAACCTCCCTGGGCAGCCCATTCCAGTGTTTAACCCTTTCCATGAAGAAATTCCAGCCTGGTCCTGCCCTGGCACAGCCTGAGGGAGTTTCCTCTTGTCCTGTAGTTGTTCTGGTAGAAATCCCAGCCCCCACCTGGCTCCTGTCAGGGAGTTGCAGAGGGATGGGATCCTTCTTGAGCCTTCCAGCAGTGACAAACCAGCCCAAAGTATCAGAAATTCAGCCTAAATTCAAGCAGAGCCCAGGAAAAAGGGATGTGGTATCTTTCAAAGAGGGAAAAAAATCTCTATATGAATGCATGAACAAGGAGGGAGGGGGAATTTTAAGGGTTTATTCTGTGGCTCTCCCATGTTTATGTTCACATTATAGAAGTTGTGTGAACAATGAGGGTGTTTGGGTACAAGGTGTGTGTTTGGTGGGGCTGTTGGCAAATTTAAGAAGAGAAATAAATCAGTGAACTCTGAAATCCAGTGTGATTTCCTGGGGCTTTGTACCAATGCTCATTGTAAGACCCTTAGAAAGAGTTTCCTGGTGTTGGAGCATCAATTAAAATCTCTCTCACTCCAATTCCCTGGTACTTCACAAAATATGAGCTTGTGCAGCTGCTTTTCTCACCATTAGGGCTGCAACCTCTGTTCCCTTTACATTGGTAGGAACTTCTCAAAACTCTTCTCTCCCACTTGTTAAATTGAGTGACAATCTGGGCTAACAGGTTCAGATTTTGAGGGACTGGGGAGAGAGGGGCAGAGACCGCAGGGAATGTGGTTGCATAAGCACAGTTCCCTCAGGAAAACGTTCTCAAATTCCTGCGAAAAAGCCTTCTCCTGAAAAGGCCATTTTTCAGATCTAAAAAGTTGCAGTGAAAAATATTGACCACGTTCAATAAACCCTCCTCTGAATATGCCAGTGCTCCTTTTCCAGCAAAGCTTTTGAACTCTCCATCTTCAGCTGTGGCGGAGGAAAAGCAGCTGCAGCTTTGTGCCCTCATAATTGTCTGTACTTGCTAAAACATTTCTCGATGATATTTGTGTGCCTGGTGATGAAATATCCCATTTTTAGCTCAGCAGCAGAAAAAGGGGAGGCTTTTTTAGGTCTTCTTTCATTTTGGCTGTGTGGCCAAGCAGGGATTTATGAGTTCAGGGGAGACAGTAGCCAGCGCGCTCGGGTTTTGCTTTTTATACTTTCTTTTTTTTTTTTTTTTTTTTTAATTGTTTTCCTTTGAAATTCCAGAGTTAGTGTTTTGTCTGCTTTCTCCCTGACCCTCTTCGGAGGCAGGCGTGTGTTTTTTCACCAGAAAAACTGAAAACAAAGAATCGTTGTCTTTAAGCTGTAGCAGGCAGGAAACCCAACTCACAAGGGATCACCCCGAGCCAGCGCTGTCCCAGAGTAGACTCCAGTTCTCTGAATTCAACCTGACAGCTTGTCTGGAGCACTTTCTAAGTAACCATTATCCTTCCTTTTCCCCCAGCAAAAGAGCCATTATTATTGCCTGGGGTGCAGTGCAAGGAGTGTTTTTGCACTGGGGAGAGGTCTCATGTTTGCTGGGGTGCCAGGCCCTCCCTCCCAAAGCCTTGGAAGTGCTTGGGCTGTTTCCTAAAACAAGAGTTAATTTGTTTCCTGATGATGACTTAAAAGCTGTAAAACTGCCATGTGTGTCTTCCCTTTTCTCTCATGTGTGCGTGGCCTTTTTTTTCCATGGATATGAGGTTTGGGGTTTTTTTTAGTTCTGCATTTGAATGTTTTTCAAACAAGAGCAACCTTCAGGCGTGTCAATGGTTTGGTTTCATGCCCTGTGCTGGGGGCAGAATCCACGCAGTGCTTTGGGCACATTCCTGCCCGCTGCTGGGTGTGCTTTGGTGGTTCTGTAGGTGTGCAGGGCATGTGCAGCTGTGCCTTGGCTGTGCCCGCAGCCCTGCATAGCTCAGGAACATCTCTGAGCCTGGAGAGCATCTGCTTTTCCAGGCTGGCTCTGGGAGGGATTCTCAGGACACATTCTTCAGACTCTGTGCACTGTGCATTGGGATTTCTGCTGCTGATATTTAAAAAAAGCAACAACAAGGGGAAAAATCTTCCCATTACTTCCTCCTTTTCTTCATAAAGTGTCTTTGTGAGGCTTGCATGGGGCGAGGCAGACGTGGCTTAGGAAGTGCCAGCGCTGCACGGCTCGGGGATGTTTTTGCAGCCACAGGCACCACTGGGGGCTGCTCCTCTGGCTCAGAGCAGGCAGAGAGTGACTCTGAGTCTGAGTGGGGAGCAGAGCTGGGGCTCTGAGCTGCCCTGTGGCAGCTCCTGCCCTGCACCTGGCTCTGAGCAGGGACAGGGCATAGGGCAACCCTGTCCTGAGCTCACCCTGCCTGGGCCAGCTCAGGAAATCCCCTCTGGAATTCAGGGAGTCCCAGGATGGGTTGGGTTGGGTTGGGTTGGGTTGGGTTGGGTTGGGTTGGGTTGGAAGGACCTTTACAGCTCGTCCAGCCCCACCCTGCCATGGGCAGAGACCCCTTCCACTGTCCCAGGGTGCTCCAAGCCCTGTCCAACCTGGCCTTGGACACTGCCAAGGATAGGAATATTGAATCCTAGTTCTACGCCAGTTCTACATTCAGATCCTGTCCATCACTGATTTAGACCAGTTCAGTCAGAAATGTTTGATCCCTCTGATCTGTATTTCTGTCAAGGCAGAAATTCATAACCAGGCTCTCAGCTACTTTCAGACACTCCCCAAGCTAAATCTGTTCTTCACATCCATCTCTGCTGCAGATTTCTCACTTAAATCCAGCAGTCAGTCCCTTCTCACTTGGTTTGAGTTGACTTCAGGTCAAAACCCAGTGTTGTTCCAGGCCTGGATTTGGGATCTGTGAAACAGGTTAACAGCAATGTAGAAGAATCAGAGAATCACAGAACCATTCACATTGGAAAGGCCTCTGTGATTGAGTCTCACAGTGCACCAAGGTGGGTGCAAAAGATGGCTTGATAATATTTTTCAATTGTGAAATAATTAAATAGCCTTATAATGTAAAATAGAAGTAATTTTGAAATCATTCTGCACTCAGCGAGTTGTTTCCTCTCAGTGAAGAAACTTAGAATTTCTGATTTCCACCTCTGCCCCTGGGAGTGGTGGTTCCTTAGCTCAAGGAATAGCACATTGTCTTGAAGGGGAAGAGAAAGAGTTTGGTGCTGAGGGACTGGGAAGTCTCATGTAACCATGGGAACAGTCACAGTAACACTGGTCAGGAAGGACACAGAACATGACATGTGGCATGTGTGCTAATTAATAGTTTTAATCAGCAGAGATAATAAGTTAAAAACAGTTCCTCACAGCTCAAGTGATGCTGTGAGGTTCTGAGGCCTCAGTGTGCTCAGCTGTGACACGCAAGACCCTGGACCTGGGTAAATGTGATGGGAAGTTGGCAGAGCCATTGGAAAAGGCCACGGAGTCCTCAGACTCTGCTCTAGTTCCTGTCCCACCATCCCTGCCCACACCTACAGACAGGTGAGAGCCCAGAGCCTTCACAGCTTTGTGCTGGAAGCAGCTGGAGCTCCTCTCTGCTGACCCTGGGAGGTTTGCACTGTGTGTGTGTGGGGCAGCCAGAAATGTCCTTTGTGTGTTTGTGTGTAACAGTGTCAGAAATGTCTTGTGTGTGTGGAGGTGTCCTCTGTGTGTGGAGCCCTCAGGACAAGTCCATGGAGCCAGGGAGGAACCTTATGGGCTCCACAGCTTTAGTGTTTGCTGCCACCATTTACAGCAGTCCAAGGGATGTTTCTAGGAGGAGCTGGAGGTGGTTTTGGCTCCCTGGTTCCTGCAGAAAGCTGCAGTCTGGGTTTTGCTCTCCAGCTGGCTTTGAGCAGCAGCCCAGCTCCTGGATGAGATCTCCAGGAGAGGAGGGAGGCAGTGTCAGGGCTGGACACACAGACCTGGGCAGACCTGGCTGACATGCTGCGCTTGCAGCAGGAGGAGTGGTTGGGATTTTGTTCCCATGTTGGGACTTCTCCAAGACACCAGGGGAGAGCCAGCACTCCCAGCCTCACCTGGGCAGGAAAGGCCCTGTGCTCCTGTGCCCTCCTCTCCCTCTCTCCCCATCACTGATAGACCCCAAGGGACCACTTGGATTAATCACAGGTCTGCAGCCCCCAGCACTGTGTCTGCTTTCCCCATTTAGGGAAGCTAATTTAAATTCCAGCCACCAGCCAGGGTCCTTTCCTCCTGCTGAAGCAGGAGGACTCCTTGCAAAAGCTAGACTGTGTTCTGCATGGAGAATCCATGGGCCAAACTTGGAATGCAGGAGGAGCTGGTCCTGGATTGGGAGCACAGGCATTTCCAGGCAGGACTTGGCCTTAGAGATTTCAGTGTAGCAAATCAGGAGAAAGGGAAGGAGAAGGCTGCAAATCTGAAGTGGGCTATGAGATCCACAGAATTCTCCAGGTACCTGACCCTCCTTTCCCTCTCTCCCTATAAAGTGGTTGACACAAAATAGATGCCAAGTGACCACTTAGCCCCATCAGAAATCTGGATCCCCCAGGACACCTGGGTCTGCCTTCCACCATCTCCCTTCCTGGCTCTGTCTCCCTGGCTCAGGACAAGCCCCTTCCCACCCTCTAGCTGCTGAATTTCCTTGGAGGTAGCAGCTCCAGAGATTCCTGGGCTCTCCATTCCTTCCCAGTCTTGCCTGTAGTACCAGCAAGTGTGGCATTCCAAATAAGATTCCCCTATAGTGCCTATAAAGCATTTAGTCCATAAATGACCCAGCCCCACTGTATCCATCCTAGAAAAATAAAGGCCTTAAAAATGTGGATATTCCAGGCCCAAAACTCATTGTTCTCATCAGGGCTGGTAGTACAAAGTGGTGCCTGACTCAGGCCTGACTGAGAAAACCCCTCTGGAGGGAGAAGGATGAAGGGGCTGTCAGCACTTCCCAGCAGCTCAGGAAGCACAGGCACTGTGAGCCCATTGTTCAGTGAAACCCCTCCTTGCCTGCCCTCAGTCCCAAACTCTCAGATTTATAAAATACCCGGTTTTTTTGATTTTTTTTTTTAAAGCTTATCAGAGAGGGTTTGCTCCCTAATACATCATATCTCAGACTCCCTAAAGCCTTGCTCACTGGGCTGCACTCAGGCTGAAAGGATTTGGGATTGTGGTGTGGGAATCCACCTGGGGATTTTCAGGCTGGTTTCCTGGGAAGAGTGTCTGTATGTCTGTCCATCTGCCCCCAGCAATATCTATCAGTCTGTTCAGACTAAATATGCCCCAGAGCTCCAGGGGCTGTCTGGAGAGCTGGGCACAGAGAGTGGCAAGGTAGAAGCTGAGGGAGATTTGGGGTGAGAAAGTGGAGACCAGGCATAAAGAGCAGTGCTGCAGCCTGCCCCACACAGCCTGATTTCTGGGAAAGGCAGTGCATCTGGAAAAGGCAGCTGAAGCTGCAGAAAGTGTATTTGTGCCTGTGAATAAATATAATTCTATTGAACCTTCTTCCCAGGCGCGCTGTGAGTGCAAATGTTTGCAAAGCTGTGAGATCCTCGGTTGAAAGGTGCTGTGAAAGTGCAAAGCATTATTAATATCCTTTACCTTCCTCCTAATAGACTGAGCATTCATGCTGGGGAATTTCTGGACATAAACCAGACAGCTGCAGAATGACAGTTCTTGAAAGCATCTATGATTTATTTTCTGCTCTTTAATTCCATTTTGTATTGAACACACATTTGTCATAGGGCTCTTGTTCCACAGGGCCTTTAAAGTCTAAACCAGACATGGGGACCTGATCCTTTCTGGGATAAATTTGCCCCCATTTCACTGTAGCCATTTGCTGATTTACACCAGGAGAGAACCTCAGCCCAAGTCTTTTAATTGAATTTCCATCCCATGGCAAGTTTTGGTGTAAAATCCAAATGGTTTAAATGACAGATAAGACTCTCCCTGTTACAGTCTGGCTGGAGTTCTGTAGGATCTCTTCAAGCCACTGGGCGTCAGGTCCTGGGAAGGATCCTGCTTTTGCAGGAACCTGAGTCTCTGGATGGCTTCCCTGGCTCTGCCTTTTCCATTTTGCTTTAAACACATTCAGCTTTCGAGCCTGGGCCTGGAAGCCAGGAGGGCTGGTGTGGTTCTTTCACGTTGCAGGGATTTTTGTGAAGTAAAAATAGCTTCTTGCATTTGGATTTTTTTTTTTTTTTTTTTGAAGGGGAGAGAAAGAGTTGGAAACTTGCAGTAGCTGAGTGCACACTGTGTTTCAATAGAAGGGCCTGTATGGCTGATTATCATATTTAACCCTTCTTATTATGGCAAAGTCCAACTCAGGGATGAATCTCATCCTACAACATAAGGCTGCCCCTATACATTCCTACACTTTGCTCCATAATCCATATTTATAGAGGAAAAACTGAGGCAAAGGGACTCAGCCTGAAGAGGAGCAGGAGGAAGATCATCTCTCCAAGTCATGGCCTATTTATTTACTCAAAACACACTGATGACTCTGGATCAAGCAACCCCTTTACAGCAAAAGAATCAGAAAAGAATAAAAAAGAATCAGAGAAAACTGAAAATTGTCAGTGAGTTCTGCTACTTTTTAGGAAGGCAATTGTTCCCTATTTTGAAAAAGATTTTTCTGTTCGAAAAAGAATTGCTGCCTTTCTTTTAACAGAGTCATCATACGGCATTTCCATTAATGTTACATTAAAGAACTGTTTATTGATTGAACAAACCAAAATGTTCATTAACATCTCAGTTGGTGGACATTGCTGAAGGTTTTGCAGAATCTGAGTTTTTCAAAGAGTTTTCCCCAAACAAGGCTCTGCTATCTCTGGTTGCAATAATTCAGAGGGATATCCCAGGGGAGCAATGAAAGTCAGAGCGTGGCCGCAGAGAGGACATGGGAAAAGGCAGGGACTGCCTCAGACCCTGTCCCTGCTCTCGTGATTTTGGGAGAGCTCTGTCTCACTGGGATAAATCAGGATTACACGATGGTTTTCCAGCCAGGAAAATGCCCCCTGTGAACAGCAGCTTGTTCAGAGCAGGGGCAGCTGCTGGACACTGGGGCTAGGGAAAAGGTCCAGCAGCACCAGGACAGTGCCCAGTGCTCCTTGTCCTCGGGAGCAGGGACAGGTCTGGAATGGGGCAGGTGTCACCTCCCTCTTCCCGAGCTGTCCCATCCCACTCTGTCCCAGCTGAAACCACAGTGGTTTGTTTTCCAGTCTGATCTATTTGCAATGGGGTTTGTGGTTTCTGCAAAAAGGGAAAAAAGCAAACAAGTAAAATAAAAATAAAAACAGGCAGATTACACGAGCTCTGTTTTCCCCCATTCCCCTCTGTTCCCTCCTCCTCTGGCTCCCCCACCCTCCCCTCTCCCTTCCCTCTGTGTTTTCCTTTCCATGCCAGTAACTGCAAGGCTGTAATTTCAAAGCCTCCGCGGCTTTCCCAGCGCTGGAGGAATGTGCCAGTGCCTGGGATGGATCCTCAGGGAGCTGCACAGCCCCACAGGCAGGAGGTGCTGGCCAGAGGGGCACTTGGGATATCCCTGGAGGATGCTTTTCCCCCTTTTCATCTCCTTGAAACCCCCTGCTTATTGTGGCCTCAAATCCTCAGCTCCCCCGCCAAGTTTAAAATCCTCATTTAATTAATGCCTGTGGTCCCCTGAATCTTGGACTAAGAGAAAGGGGTGTGGGTCACACTGAATTGCACTGAGTGCCATGAGAGCACTTCATGGTCAGAACATCTCAGGCTTGAGAATTGCCCAAAGAGCCCCATTGCTGCATTTACTCCCCTATTTACATTTCTGTGAGGGGCTGGGGGAGCACTGGAGATGTGGGAGAGGAAAAAAACTGCAGCCCTACAGAAGCCAAGCTAGCTGACACCACGAAGCAAGGCCAGATTCTTACAAGTGTTTTTCTAGAAGTTCATATCAACCCCTCTGTGGCTGCTGTCTTTTGTCATTAGATCCCTCCTATGATGCAGTCAGGAGAGCAGGATGGGGCAGTAATGGGAATTCTGGCCTCTCCAGAAGTAAGTTGTCCCAATGGGAATCACAAACTGCAATGGAAGATTAAAATGAGACTTGGGCACAGCTGGCTTGCGTTAGGAGTGTCAGAAGGGCAGAAGATTTGGGGACAGATAAGAGGTAGAACTGGGGACAATGAGAAGCAGAACGATGTTATGGACAGAGTAATACTTGTAGGGTTTGGTTAAGGGGCCAGGAGCAAATCCTCTGCACAGACACCCTGTTAATCATAGGCCTGTCCCATGCTGGATGGTTTTAGGGGCAGATCTGAGAGTTCCTGCCAACTTTCCAGAAAGGCAAAGCCCAGCATTTGGGGCCCCTCTACTCGAGCCCCGCTCATGCTCAGCTCTTGTTCTTACTGGGTTGGGAGTGCCTCGGGTTCCCAGGAGGGGGGTGACATCCCAGACCAAATCTGGGTCCCAAAAATCCGTGCTGGAGCTGGCACAGCCTGCTGGCTCTGAGCCACTGCCCCCTACCCCACTGCAGGGTGGGCACATGTGACCCTCAGCAGAAATCCATGTGGCACATCTGGCACAGTCCCCTGCCTTTGCTCTGCAGCTTCCTGAGCTGTGCTCACCCCAAATGTGAGAATTAATCTTTGAGTCAGAGTTTTCTGTTGTGAGAAATTATACAAAGAGGAGGAACAGATATTCCTACTGAAGAGCACTGCCATGATATTTTCCACTAAATGTTTGACAAACCCTGAATTTTTTTTTGCCTAAAAAAGAATTGCAATTGCAAAAAATATGGGAAAAGCTCCAATGTGGAAGGAGGTTGGAATTTGTACATTTAATAATCCAATTATTTGTTCAGCACATGGATGCAAACTAGAATGGAACTTCAGTTACAGTAGAAGACAGAAAATTATTGACGTATCTATGTAATATTTTCCTTGTCTCACTGCCTGTTTGGCAAATTGTAAATATCTATATAATGCTTTCCTTTATTGTTGTATTTTCATTTTACACAGAAAATTTAAATTTCTAGGGACATCTCTTAATGTTATAGTGCAATTTCTAAAATACCAGCTCTTAGCCTGAGCAAACCTTTCCCTTGCAGTTGCTGTGATTCCTGTGGGATGTATTTTGTACTTTGTACCTGTTCTCTGTGCCTACAAACCCCTTCTCTCTTTCCAGGCCCTCCTGTTGCAGGGACACAAAACGTGAATAAGACAACAGAGCAGCAGCGGCCCCAGCCAGGTGAGAGTGGATTTTGGGAGAGTGGATTTGGGGGAATTCACTGTGGAGCAGCCTCAGCCAGGGACAGGCAGGGCAAGGCTCAGGGCAGGGACTGAGCTGTGCCTGAAGCACTTCCCAATGGGCTGAGTGTGGCTGCTCTGCCCTCCCCACCCAAGGGACATCCCTGTGCCAGGATCTGCAGTGTCCCCACGGGCTGATCCCCTTGGAGCATCCCAGCCCTCTGGAAGCATCTCCAGCCATTCCAGCTCAGGGCAGAGCAGCCCAGAGCAGAGCAGAGGAGGAAAGCAGCCCCGTGGGCAGGGCAGGGCTGGGCAGGGGTGCCCCTGCTGCCTCCCCAGCTTCCCTGCCCACCACAGCTGCTTTCCATCCCCTTCCTCTGGTTCTCTTGGCACCGAGTCAATCCACGAGCAAACGCCGCAGCTCCAAATCACCACAACCAGAGAGAGGCAGAGGAGAAGTGTGGAGATTAGGGCTGAGGAGGCCCCACAGAAAGGGAAGGAATTCATTCCTAATAAATGCTTTGTGGGGTTTTCAAGAATCACTCAGCCTTGGTGGAGCCAGTGACAAACTCCTGTTACTCTAATGCTGTGTTTGCTTCACAAAGAGAGACTTGGGTGAATATTTCCTGCCCCCCCAGGGCAGGAAGCTCAGCTGCTAACAAGTGAATCTGAAAATCTCATCTGCTCTCCTTTTATTTAGCTCTTTTTTTTTTTTGTTAGGAGAAATACATTTGCTCCTGCTTTGTGACTGTTCTCTATCCCACAGGTTTTTTTTCCACATTTGGTGTTTTCTGGTTGCCACACAGTGCGGGGTATGTCCAAGGACATCCCAGACTGCAAAAGCAGCCAGGTCTGAGAGCAGTGCCAGAAGCTGTGGCTGTGCCATTTTGGATTCCAGAAATACTTGGTGGTTGTTTGCTAAGAAAGAAAGAAGGAGCACTTCCAGGCCCTGGGAAAAGGAGCAGAAAGAATAAAGAAGGAAAATGAAAATTTGGTTTCTAGAAAAAATATAAAGACCTGGAGTTTCTTTTTCATTAAACATCCTTTACATTTTGTTGGGTGATTTTTTTTTAAACTTTATTTTTTTTTTTTAGATCCCTACCAAATCCTGGGGCCCACCAGCAGCCGTCTTGCCAATCCAGGTGAGCTCATTTTGCATTTCAGACCCCTCTTATCAAAGAGGTGAATTTTCCTTTGGAGCTGCTGCTCCAGCAGCTGTCCCTGCACCCTTGGGGGGACCTATGAGAGCCCTTGAACTCAGGTAGCTGTGACCTCACAAGGGCTTTTGCCAAAATCCTGATAAAAAAGTGAGGGATGTGGTGCAACATCACCTTTGTTGGGACAAAATCACCATCCTGGATGTTGTGACCCAAACCCAGCAGTCCGTAAGAATAATTTTATAGGTGACTTAAATGCTGGTCTGAGATTTGCAGTACAGATTAATTTTTCACTACCTGCTGTGGGTTACAGAAGAAAGGCACAAAATATCTCTGAAAGTCTCAGTGTGTCCCTAGCACATCATCTGCAGTAAATAATCCCTGATTTTAGGGAGTGAGGCCTGGAGCAAGTCCTGCTCAAACTACCCAACCTTTACACATGAGATGCCTGTAAGGAAACATCCTCCTAAGGCTCTTAACTTACCCTCAACTACTTGCACAACTACACTGAGTAAAACCAGGAGTCGTCTGGGGAACAAATTATCCTGTGTAACTCAGATCACCCCCTGGAAAGAGGGCTGGAGGTATCCAAAACAATCTGCATGGCAAACAGGGAGCAGTGGAGGGGTGAAGCACGCTGTGCTGACCAGGCAGTGAAAACTCTGCCGAGCAGTGTCCTCCCAGAAAGCCCTGTCCATGAACAGCCCGAGGACTTCAAGGCCAAAGGCAACCTTCATGAAATGTAATGTGACCCCAGGCCCAGAACAAAGGGCTGACTAACTTGTTTGCTGGGAACAGTTTATCCACTCCTGGGCTGCCTTTCCAAGGCCTGAAGGAGCAGTTCCCAGCTGAGATCGAGATAGTCCTTCTGTTTCCTGCCTTTGTGTGTGCCCCGGAGCAGGAACCCCGAGTCATTTCCTTTCCCCTTGGCCATGTCTGCAGGGAGCGGGCAGATCCAGCTGTGGCAGTTCCTGCTGGAGCTGCTGTCGGACAGCTCCAACGCCAGCTGCATCACCTGGGAGGGCACCAATGGCGAGTTCAAGATGACGGACCCTGACGAGGTGGCGCGGCGCTGGGGCGAGAGGAAAAGCAAACCCAACATGAATTACGACAAGCTGAGCCGGGCGCTGCGATACTACTACGACAAGAACATTATGACCAAAGTGCATGGCAAGAGGTATGCCTACAAATTTGACTTTCATGGCATCGCCCAGGCCCTGCAGCCCCACCCCACCGAGTCCTCCATGTACAAGTACCCGTCGGATCTGTCCTACATGCCTTCCTACCATGCCCACCAGCAGAAGGTGAACTTTGTGCCCCCACACCCCTCTTCCATGCCTGTCACATCATCCAGTTTCTTTGGAGCAGCTTCCCCCTATTGGACCTCCCCTGCAGGAAGCATTTACCCCAACCCCAACGTGCCCCGCCACCCCAACGCCCACGTCACACCACACTTGGGCAGCTATTACTAAAATGCTTTGATCTGCCACTGGCCTTGAGCAGTCTGGTTGGACTTTTTCTTTACTCCTGGGATTTTTATGGTTTTTGGGGGGACCCTCAATGGATAATTGGGGCCTTTCTGGGGAAGAATTAAAACTGGATATTTGTTATTCCTGGACCAAACCTTTTACTTTTGTAACTTTGACTCTTGTGTCTTGAACTGAGAGATGGAAGCTCCTGTGGGCCAGTACTCTGCTTTTTCTTTGGGGTTTAAGGCTTGTGTCCTCTGTAGGAAGTGACAATGAAGATGGTTCACCATTCCCTGGAATGATTATTAGCTTTTGGATGAGAGGAATTTTTAAGGATTCAAAGGCTTTTGACAAGGCATAGATGCAGCAGTGGGTCGTAGGAGATGATGACCACAATGGGTTTTTTTCTCACTGGCCACTTGACCATTCAGTGGAGGACGTTGGGCTGCAGGGGACCTCAACTGGAATCTTAGCTCTAAGGCAGAGGAGGATTTTCACCCAACTGGAAATTAAATATATATATATATATATATTCATATATATATATGTACATGTATATTTTAAGAAGTAAAGGGCATTGAAGGAACTTTTCTAGAGTACAACTTCATTCAACTGTGTATGAACTCAGAAAGCAGCAGAAACCAGAACAAAGCGTGAGGCAAAGTCAAGCACAGGCATTCCTTGAGAGCAGAAGTGAAGAGAATAAACGACAGCAGGTCCCTGGCTCTGCCCGAGCCGCGGGGCTCTGGAAGCACCGATTCGCGAACGCTGTGCGTTTGTCAGACCGTCAAACCAAGGGTCAACAAACCAGAAGGCAAATTACTGTATAAATTATGCAGAGTTATTTTTCCCTATATCTCACAGTTTTAAAAGAAAGAGTAAATAAAACGAGTTGACCTCGGTCACAAATGCAGGTTTGTTTTTTACTATCAGCTCGGTTGTTTTTGTTTATTTTTTTAATGTAATTTGTACATCTTTTCAATCTGTACATTTGGGCTGTAGCTTTGTACTTTTTGCTAAAAAAAAAAAAATAAAAAATAAGACATGAGTAATGTATCTGTTGGAGATAGGCTTGGTCCTGCAATTGGATCCATGACTGACCCCCAAAGTGGCCAGAAACCTTCCAGATTGCCCTGGGTTTGTCTAGAGGAGAGGATTTTCTGTATTAGTCTCTTGTAGCTGTCTGCAAATTAACTCCACTTACTCCCAGGTTTGCATGGAGACTGATTGAAAACAGGCCCAACATCTCCAGGCAGCCATTGCTATATTCTGTGATCACTTTTCAGCCAAATCCTGAACTTTGGGAAGATCTTAACCACTTCATAGATAAAACAACCTCTTTTTGATGGGTTCTGCTGGGGGGGTTCTGTGGAAATCCAACCCCTTCCAGAACTGTCAGCCATCCCCAGCTCTGCACATGTGAATGTGATGCTGCACAAGCAGCGTCTTGGTGCCATAAACAGAGGGTAAACCACAAGTGTTTGGGGTTTGGAACAGATGTCTGGGGGGTGAGATTTCCATGTACAAGCCATTAGCTGACTTGTATTAAGTGGCAGCCAATTAACAGGATCACAACTATCTAGTCTAGACCAACCCCCGGGACTCTGTTGGGGCGGGATTTGGTCCATGTGCATCCGATTGCAGGAGGGGAGTCTGAAAGCAGAGCATTGGAGTCTGCTCAGAACGTTGAACACAAGCACTGATGCCATTATTTAACAAAGTGGGAAGAGAAGATCAAGCTAATACAGTTAGGTCTTAGTGCTTTCGGGGTGTTTTTAAGTAACATTTCTGCAGTAATCGCAAAATTTAAGTATGAAGGAACTACCCATGGAAATGGAGCTTTTGCTACTATATATATGCAATGTACTTTTTGGATATTAAAAAATATATAATTTTGCAAGCTATCTTGGTGGGTTGTTTGTTTTTTTTTTTTAATGTATTAATGTTACAATGAAACGGTTGTATGAGGAAGATGATGTAAAAAAAAAAGTGACAAAATAAATGGTGGTTTTCTTCACTAAGGCATCACATTGTCCCACTCTCTCCCTCCCCTCTCACACTTGCATGCTCTTGAAATGAAATTTAGCTAAAAAGCAGCTTCACAGTAGTGGCAACCCATACTGATCTCCATAGTATTGACCACTCATTCCAGAAAATTGTTGCCAGATTTGATCAAACTGGATTTGGTTGTTGAAGGGATTAAAACCCAGGCTCTGGCTTTTGCCCAGGCAGAGACAGGGAAAGTGGAAGGGCAGCCAGAGCTCAGAAGCTGAAGTGTCGAGGTGGCTCTTGGGGTGCCCCAGGGCCCCCCAGGAATGTCAGAGTGTGCCCAGCTGCTCCTGTTTCCCACTACCCCCAAACCCCAGGGAGAGCCAGCATTCCACAACATTCCTGAGGTGAGGCTGCAAAAACAAGCTGTGCCAAGGAATCTTCTGATTGTGGATAAAGGTCAGGCCGAGGCACTTCCTGCAGCTTTGCACGGTGGTCCTGAGAGATATCTGGAGCTCCTGCAGACTTGATAAAGCCTTGGGAAGCCAGGGCTGCACAAGCACAGCACTTCCTTCCTGCACGCAACCTTTTGTTGCTGAGCGCCAGGACAAAGCTTGATTGGCTCAGGAAGAGGGCCACTTCCAGCACCCCAGAGCTGCTCCCTCTCTGGATTCCACCAAAGTTGCTCAATTTAGTCACAAGAGCGAGTGGTTTGTTGCTTATCTCCGTTGTTTTCCACTGCAGCACCAGCGAGATTAATTCTGGCTGTGCAGCATCAGTGGAAATATCAAGTATTTTATTTGAATACCATATCCTGCCTGCCTGCCTGCCAGTAATAGGAAAATCAGAAGATGAGATTGCATGAAAGAAACTAAAGACACAATCTGAAGGTTATCAGAGTGCAAAGATGTCCCTGATTGCAAAATTTGGGCCAGCAGGAATCTTGGGGGAAAAAAAAAGACATTTGAAAATAACCAACAATTTAAGAAGCATCTGATTCTGGCTGCCCAGTGTGTTAAAAGAGCCCTCCTGAGATGGGAGGTGATCAGCAGCATCCCAGCTCAGGTCTCCTCTGCCTCCTTCATCCTTCTCTTCATGGTATTTGCTGGCATTAATCCTTTCCAGTATTCACTAATATTTAGCTTTAGATAGTAATTTTGCTTTAGGCAGATTTTGCTTCCAGGCATTCCCACAAAATCCAGAGATCTTAGAGCAAGGAGCTCTCACCCCTGAGTGCCAGACAGCCTGACACTGCTGGGGCACTTCCCAGGCACCTTTCAGAGCATTTTCATAGAATCTTAGTAATTTACATTCCTACAATAAAGAAACCGTAATGAGACAGAGATTGGAGTAGATAATTTGTACCCTCCAAAATCAGCCTGGCTTTGCCACATTGGAAGTGCCAGGGGTGGGAACAGGGGGATCTCCCCTCCCAGCCCAAGTTTCTGGGGTACACTGGGACCAAGCAAGCAAGGAATTTGGCAGCCCTAATGTTACTTTCTGCTTTTCACAGGAGGACAAGGCAGATGGAATTCAAGTATTGCAGGCTTCAGTCAGAAAGTTGAGCAGACAGATGGTTGGGATCACATGGCTGTGAGCTGGGAGTCACCACGGGCAGCATCAATGTTCTCTGCATTGATGTTTAGGACTCAGAGCTGCCCAGGAAACCCAGCTCCCTCTGCAATCAGGCTGAATTCAGCTGCTGATTTCCAGGGATCTGGTATTTCCCCAGAACTTCTGTTCCACCACCCTGAATGGGATCTAGCTCAAACATGCCAAACTGCAATTAACTCAACACTCCCCTGTCTATAAATAGAGAGCTCACCCTGTACATTGGGTAGAATCAGCAATGGCTTCACAGGCTCAGAGCTCTGGATCTCTTGGCTGGATCTCTGTGCTGCTTTTCTCTCTTTGAGCTGCTTGTGCCTCTGTGTATGTGAATTCCTCCTGCTTAATTACAGCCAGTAGGTTTAGAACCTGCTTTGAACTGGATTTTGAAGCAGGCTTTTTATCCCCACTGGAAGATGGAGCTCCCACTTAAGCACTTGTTAGATGCTCTAAACTAGGCAATAGCAAATCCTTCCAGAGCCAAGCACCTGAGATCACTCCTGTCCAGAATCCCTGCATGCCAGAACCCACTCCCTATGCACACTGGTGCCTTCCTGCTTTAAATACCTAAAAATTGTATCTTAGCCCTGAGGATGAGCTTCCAAACAGCTGCAGATTTCTAGCAGAGTACCATGGCAAAGGAGAGGTATTTCCCTGTGCCAAGACCTTCCCTTAGTAAAGACAAAGACAGATTTCTCATACTCGTGCCCAACAAGTGCACTCCAGCCCAAATGAGACATTAATTATGGGGGAAATCTGCCATGAGTTCTGTTGATATAAATGTTTAATGTGAGGCTGGACTTGCCCAGCGATGTTTCATCCACATGCATGGCAGTAAATGCCCTGGTCTGAAGCTTTATGCTCAAAGGAGGGATGAACTCAGCTGCTGTTTCCCACCTCTGTGTCACAAGGAAAGAGCCATCAGTCTGTAAATGCTGGATGAAAGCAGCCAGCTTCACTTCATTATCCTATTACAATAATAGAGTTTTTACAGGCTGATTTGCTGTGCTGATCCAGTATTTTTAATAACTTCTGTGAAATTAGTTGGTGAGACTTCAGCCTGCTGCCTACCAAAGTCTGTTCTCCCACATCAAACCAAGCGTGGCTGCATTTGGTATTAATCAGAGCTGCAGTCCAGGGGTTGGAGTTTATGAATTCACTTCAAAGAACTTATTTGTATATTTTTGCACAATACCCAGCATAACATACACGTGACAATTTTCGTCTGTGAAATCAGAACTCGCTGCAAATAAATCTCAGACCTTTCTATTGTATCAGAAAGGAATTGAGAGACCTCTGATTAAGGTCCTGTGGAGAAGGACAGCATGTAATTCAGCTTGTGTGTTATGATTTTTTCCACTACAGAGGTAGAAATCTCTGCACACAAAGCTCAGATTCTTCTATTATATCAGAATAGCATCAGAGATCCTTGACAAAAGTCAGCTCTTCAGGCTCCAAAGCAGCAAACAGAGCCTGATACCAAACCCAATGAGTGTGAAGACCAAAGGCAGAGCAGTTTTGAGGCAAAAACAGCAATAAGTCCATCAGCCCTGCACTCCACAGTGGGGGAGCTGCCCCAAGCAGCCCCAAGGATCTGCTCTGTGCAGGCAGGAGATGAGCACAGCTGGGTTTGGCTGAGCAGCCACCCCAACCCTGATGAATAACAGCAGGAAGGGCTTTGGGCAGAGGAGGTTTCCCAGGGAAAAGAACTTTGCTGCTCCTAACCAGGCACTACAGGATTCAGTTCTGGAGTTCCTATTTGAAGCTGCAGTGGTGAGGAGGATGAGGAGCCTGGGGCTCTGGCAGTTTGGTGTGATTTCACCAGCAGAGCTGGTTCCTTCCTTTCCAGGAACTGCTGCAAACTTGTTATTTGCTTTGGCTTCTCCCTAAGTTTCTGTGTCCCAGAGCTGTAAAGTCCAGTGCTGGATGCACCTCCCCTCCCTGCTGCTGCTCAGGCCAGCAGAGTCTCCTCCCTGCAGCCTGAGCTGGCAGGCCAGGCTGGGCAGGGACATCTCCAGCCCTTGGGAGCACAGGGTCCACATCTCAAGTTTCTCCATGCAGTGGCACAAGGGAGCTGTGCTGGGAGTGCTGGCACAGGGCACCTGTAGAAACCTGAACACTTTCCCTGGGGTTTCTGTCTCTCTCAGGACCCATGTATAATACATCTATCTATCTATCTATCTATCTATCTATCTATCTATCTATCTATCTATCACATATGTATATATACTTGTCAACACCAGTGGAAGTGTCCAAGGCCAGGCTGGATGGGGTTTGTAGCAGTGTGGGAGTGGAAGGTGTCCCTGCCCATGGCAGCAGGTGGAATGGGATGAGCTTTGAAGTCCCTTCCAACCTCAATCACTCTGTGATTCCATATAGATTTATGTGTATTTCATAGAACAGCATATATAATTCTCTGTTTCTGGAGGCTCAAGCAGCTCCCCAAAATTCCCAGCCAGCACATTCCAAGCTCTGCAGACCCAGGAGTACTGGCATCCCAACCTTGCTGTGGGAATTTGGGGAGCAGCATCCTCCTCCATGAGGGATAGAGCAGAGCAGTAGGGGCCTGGTGTGGGAGTGGAAGGAGATGAGCTTTAAGGTCCTTTCCAGCCCAAACCATCCTGGGATTCTGGGCTGGTCCCATAGTCCCAGAGCCCCATAGTTCCATAGTCACACAGTTCTGTAGTCCCATGGTCCCAGAGTTCCACAGGTCCATAGTCCCATGGTCTCATAGTTCCACAGTCCCATAGTTCCATAGTCCCATAGTCCCAGAGTCCCATAGTCCCAGAGTCCCATAGTCCCACAGTTCCACAGTACCATAGTTCCACAGTCCCATAGTCCCATAGTCCCATAGTTCCATAGTCCCATAGTCCCATAGTCCCAGAGTCCCACAGTTCCACAGTTCCATAGTTCCACAGTCATATAGTTCCATAGTCCCATAGTCCCATAGTTCCATAGTCACACAGTTCCATAGTCCCATAGTCCCATAGTTCCATAGTCCCATAGTCCCATAGTCCCACAGTTCCACAGTTCCATAGTTCCATAGTCCCATAGTTCCATAGTCCCACAGTTCCACAGTTCCATAGTCCCATAGTTCCATAGTTCCATAATTCAATAATCCCATAGTCCCATAGTTCCATAGTCCCATAGTTCCATAGTTCCATAATTCAATAATCCCATAGTCCCACAGTTCCACAGTTCCATAGTCCCATAATTCAATAATCCCATAGTCCCACACTTCCATAGTCCCATAGTCCCATAGTTCCATAATTCAATAATCCCATAGTCCCACAGTTCCACAGTTCCATAGTTCCATAATTCAATAATCCCATAGTCCCACAGTTCCACAGTTCCATAGTTCCATAGTCCCATGGTGCCACAGTTGCACAGTTTCACAGTTAGGGTTTGTGGAGCTCCAGGCACAGCAGCACGATGTGATCTGGGTTTCCAGACACATCTCAAGGCGTGTGGTGGCTCTGCAGGCTCTGCCACAGTGACTGTAATTCCTCGGGGAACCAGGGGCACGGGGGAGCTTCAAGGAACAGGAACCTTGGACACTGATGCACAACTAACACAGTGAGGACGTGGGGCTGTCCCAGCGTGGTCTGTGGTAGAATCAAGAGATCAGTGGGGTTGGAAAAGCCCTCTGAGGTCATGGAGCAGCACCACTGTGCTGTGAGGTTTTAACAGCTGGGGAAACTGAGGCACAAGGCAAGGGGCTGTGCGTGGTCTGACGTTCCAGAGCAGAGTTCCCTATGGAATACGGGTCTCTCCAGACCCAGCCTCGCCGTTCCTGATCCCCCTTTCGTGCTTTGGGTGCAGCAGCAACTGATATTTACCTCCCCCAGCCCTCCACTCACACATCACCTCCGAATTCACCGCCGAGAATTCCCAACACTTCTGTGAAGGGGCTAAATATATCCTGCTAGCACGGCCCGTGCCAAAACCGAGCCACTAAATGCATTGAACTTTGTGTAATAAAACGCGCAACAGTCCAAATAAATTCTTGCTTTGCTTTTCAAGCTGGCCGCTGTGGCCCCGCGAAGTTTGGGGCTGAGGAGCGGCTGATCCGCAGGTGAGCGGTGCCATCCTGTGGCAGCGGCACAGAAAACAGCGCACGGATCCCTGCATCCCAGGCATTGCCCACGGTCCCCAGCATCCCTGATGGTCCCCAAAATCCCTGCGCTCCCCATCATCCCTGTGCTCCCAAAATCCCTGTGCTCCTCAACATCCCTGATGGTTCCCAAAATCCCCATTGGTCCCCAACATCCCTGTGCTCCCCTACATCCTTGTGCTCCCCAGCATCCCCATTGGTCCCCAAAATCCCTGTGCTCCCAAAATCCCTGTGCTCTCAAAATCCCTGTGCTCCTCAACATCCCTGATGATTCCCAAAATCCCTGTGCTCCCCAAAATCCCTGTGCTCCCAAAATCCCTGTGCTCCTCAACATCCCTGTGCTCCCAAAATCCCCATTGGTCCCCAACATCCCTGTGCTCCCCTACATCCCTGCGCTCCCAAAATCCCCATTGGTCCCCAACATCCCTGTGCTCCCCTACATCCCTGCGCTCCCAAAATCCATGTGCTCCTCAACATCCCTGATGGTTCCCGAAGTCCCTGTGCTCCTCAACATCCCTGTGCTCTCTAGCAATCCCCATTGGTCCCCAAAATCCCTGTGCTCCCAAAATCCCTGTGCTCCCCAAAATCCCTGTGCTCCTCAACATCCCTGTGCTCTCTAGCAATCCCCATTGGCCCCCAACATCCCTGTGCTCCCCGAAATCCCCTGTGCTCCCCAGCATCCCTCTGCTCCCCTGTCTCCATGCTGGGCTGTCTCAATGGATTAACGTGGTGATTTTGGGATGTGGTTGCCCAGGAGAGAGAGGGCTTAATGCTTTCTGTGCTTAAATTTGGCCAGCAGCATAAAAAAGCGAGACCCCAAGTGAGTCTGTCTCATCTCTAGCCTCCCCTCACTCATTCACCTTCCGTGAGCAGGCAGAATTTATGTGCAGCAGTGAGTTTGTTCTAGTGTCCCCAGGCAAATGTTTCCACCACAGGAATGTCAGCTCAGCCACAGGAATTATCTTTTGTGTGTATTCAAGAGAGCTTCAGCCTTCCTCACTCTTGTTGCAGTGGTGCTGTCATGGGGTAAAATGTGACCTAGGGCCAGTGCTGATGGTGTCAGAAGTTCCCCAGGTTGGAGCAGGAGAATTCACCAGAGGATTTAGGAACTTGCACAGTTTCCCTCTCTGCTTCCCTTTCTCTGCTCACATTTCTGGCCTGGTGCTGTGTTTTCTCCCTGCTCCTGTGGGGAGCAGGAGATGGGCGAGCACCATGACCATGAATCAAGGCAGGGGTGATTCTGTGATTTTGGTGGGGAAAATGGGGCACAAACCCTGGCTATTCCCAGCAGAATTCCCAATTGTATGATCACCTCAGTTTTCCTGGGGAGATGGGACACCTCAGCTGCTGCCTCTGGTGTCTTTGCACACTACTGACTCGTTTGTGTGTGAGCAGCAGAATTTCCAGGGAACTGTGTACAGGCAGGAGCTACCCAGGCATTCACTGGCAGCCCGTGAGCAGTGGGCTGCCCCAGTCCAGCAGTGCAAGTCAGTGTGAGCATCTCAACAGTGTGCCAGGGGTTTTTAAAATTATTATTGTTGTTGTTGTTATTATTATTTAGGGGTGTCTTTTCACCAGTTCCTCCCAGAGCATGTGTGCAGACAGACAGCAAACCAGCACGTGTCAGTTTACCAGAAGCAGTTATTTTAATTTATGGCCCTTTCTCCAGCAGTCAGCAGGATGCCATATTCATTTGCCAGCAGGAGGGTAAATCTATTTCAAAATGATTGAAATATTATGCACAGCTTGAATGAATGTTTAAAATAAATACAGTAGAAGAAACATGTTGTTTGTGAAATGAGAAGATAAATTAAGTTTAGTGCAGACACATTATTTCCAAGCCTGGCTGCTTGGCTTTGACAGGGAAATCCTTTAGACCTTAATCCAGCAGGAATGGTCTGTTTGCTCTCCTGAAGGGGCAGGACTTTCTCCTGAGACATTTGCAGCATGTGGACCAGGCTGTCCATGGGGTGTCCCAGTTTGTGGGACAAAGGCAGGACAGGCACCCCAAGGGAGCAGGGACCTGCAAGGCTTGAGCAGAGCTGGAGAAGCAAAGCCGTGTCTGGGGGAAGAACTTGGCCTTTGTCTTCCAGTATCAGCTCTGTGGTCCCCTCCAGCCACTTCTGCTCAACAAGATTAAATTTATTTTCATCCTCTTAACTGAACTTTCTTTTAATGGCAGCAGGGGTGACAGCCCCCAAAATAGCTTTCCTCTGGAGTGTGCTCTGAGTGGCCTGTCCTCGATAACCTCCTTCCTGGCCGGGACTTTATCTGCCCAGTGACAAACAGCTCTCCCTGGACAGCCAGAGGAAATTCCACTCATTGCTGTGCTGCTGCTGGGCCCTGCCTCAGCTCTATCTGCTGCTGCTGTGGGGCTGGCACAGCTTCCTGGGGTGACAACCAGGGGGAGGCTCACTCTGGGATTCCCAGTCAGCTCCCAGTATGATCCCCTTCTAAGGGAGCCTGATAGCTCAGCCATGGCCCTGTCAGCTTTGGATCCATCCCCTTGAATTTTCTCTGGTGCTGGATCCCTTCCAGTAACACCAAAATACACAAAAGAACACAGTCACCCTTCTCCTGCTGCAGCTTCCTTGTGCTGCAGGTTCCCAAGCAGGTGTGACTGTCAGGAAGGGGAGCACCAGGCAAACACCCCTGCAGGGGTTCTGGTGCCTTCTCCTTGAGCTGTGCTAGCACTTCATACTCCTAGAAATGGAACAGCACATCCTCATGCTCACACTGCAGAGACAGGGAAAATGTTCCATCACTGCGTCAGGAAGAGTGTTGAGGTTCAGGATTGTGAGGAGACTTTCCAAGGACAGTACCTGGGAGTGCATTGTTTAGGGACCCCCTAAGCTTTGGAGGGTGTGCATCACCTCTTGGGCAGGCAATGCAGAGTGCTTGATTTATTTTTCCCACTAGCACTCACATCCCAAACCAGTACTTAGGGTAGGAATCTTCCCTGACTCCTCACTGCCCTGCTGGGTTTGACCTTTCAAATGGATTTCCCTTGGACTTGCTTTTTTTTGTCCAGTGGGGACACATTTTCTGCTTCTATTAAAGGCATCTCAATGTTCTTGCAGGGGTAAGAGGTGTAGCTTGTAAGCCTTGAGCACTGGGGGCATTGCACCCAGGGAGCTGTACAGGAAACCTTGGGAGGAAATGCAGCAGCAGCTCTGGAAGGATGGAGCAGCTTTTTGGTTCACACCACTCTGGGGCTCTGGACACATCATTTCACTTCCCTGCTCCCTCTGAGATTTCTGTGCATGGCCACTGATTTCTTGATGTTTGTTTTTTGGGGTCAAAACTGTCCTTCCCAGCTGATTATGTGAGGGGCATTAAGGTGCTGTGGTGATTGAGACTGTAAAGTATTTTTTACACTTAGTTTGCAAAGTTGCAAGTCAGCACAATTAAAATATCAGGCAGTGTCAGTGAATTACCTCCAGGGTCTCACTCCTGCTTCTCTATTCACAGTCTGGCCTGGTGCAGCCACTTTTGATAGCTCTGATATGTGATGAGAGCAGAACTTTGTGCGCTGACCTTTCCATCCAGAGGTGGAGAAGGGTGTGACAGTGGTGCACTGAGGAAAGACTGAGAATCAGCTTTTAAAGTGCTTTAGTGACATAATTGTGCATAACATGCTCTCTGTACAATGTCAGTGTTTATGTTCTGTGTGACAGATGGAAAATCTGGAGATGGAGATATAAAGTGACTTTTCTGACCCAAGAGAGGAGTTTACACTGAGACTGGGACCTGAATACTCCTCGTTTCCAGAGTTTGATTTCCATACTCACACTGTGCTCATTTGCAGCACAACTTTCTCTTGGCATCATCTGACCTGCTGAATTCTCCCCTTCTTTTAAAACCACTTAGTCCAGCAGCTTTTAACACTATTTCCATTTTACCACAGCATTGAAAATTGATGAGCTGAGTTACATCACTGGGAAGAGTTCCCAAAAACTCTTTGGTCTGCCACTAGCACAGTAACAGAATGAATAGGGGGGAAAAAAAAAACTGACTGTGAGGAAGTAGAAATTCACTAAAAAAGTACTGAAGTTTCTTGTTGCATTTATGTCAAAAATCATCCCCAGAAAATGTTTAGCACTACTCAGCTCCCACTGAGCAGAACTTGCTTCCTGTAGGGATGCACGTTTGGCTGTGGGGAGATGAACAGTTTGGAACTAAATCTGAAGCCAAATGCTGGTAGGAGGCTCCTGGGCTGTGTTTTTGTTTGCACAAGACTTTTGCGCTTCAAACGGGAAGATAATCTCAGCATTGGGGATTTTTTGGAAGGATACATCCAGAGCTGGGAGTTTCCTCTCTTCTCCCAGTGGAATGCTTTCTGCCAGGTGTGAAGGAATCAATGTATTCTCCATCCCCCCACCTTTCTGGAGAGTTGTCTTCACATGTTTCCCTATTCCCCATGCCGGCAGCTGAAGAGCAGTGAAGAGCAGCTGAAGGCTGGGGCAGTTGGGAATAAGCTGCAAAATTTCTTTTGTCCCACAGTGGGTCTCTGCTTCTCCTTGGTTTTTCACTTTTCATTTCCATTTGGCTCTTTTCCCCTGAAAAGAGTCAAAGGCTTTCAGAGGGGAGAAGTCACATTTTGGAGTTGGAGATGCAGCAGCTTGGCCCAAGCTCTGTCTTCTCTATTTCCTAAGCTTGTCCCATCCCTTACTACTCTGTCCTGCAGCTGTAGCAGCCCCAAAGAAAGAGGGAAGGAATTCTTTCAGAACATTCAAAGGTGCTCAAGTTGCAGGGCCAGAGAGTCTCTTTTCATAGAGGACTTTGGCAGCCAGAATTTTTTGAGGTTTTGGCTCCTAAGTCCCTTAGGTTTCCTTAGCTTTCTGTCTCACCTTTTCATGTTCTCCTTCCAGCAGCTGGGTATCTTTAATGTCCTAAAGTTTCTTTCCATCTTTTCAGGCTCATCTTTGCATGCCACTGAAAACTTCGGTGAGTTGGACATTCCAACATAGAAGCTTCATTAAACGTCCCATAGATATAAAAATATAAATTCTGTAAAATATTTATAGTGTAGTTAAATAGTGATCACTGGTAGGCTGCTCCTCTTTGATTGGAGGCTTTTGAGAAAACAAACGCTGGGTTAGAACAAACCCAAACCTGTGTTTCTGTTTTGTTTCATGGAGTTATTTATTAATCGTCTCAAGACTTAATTCTCTCTGAAAACTCAGTCCCATGAATACCTGGCACTACATTTTTGTGTCGCTTGTTTCATTGACTTCAGACAAGACAAAGCCAGGATTATCATAACCTCTCTTCTCTTTGGCTTTGGCTTCCTTCTCATTGTAGAGACAGAAGGCACAGTGGGGAGTGTCCACAGCCACTGTTTTGCTGAAGTTTTGGAAGTCCACTCTGTATTTCCCTTCTTTGGTCTTGGACACGATGGGAGCAAAGCGGTAGCCCCAGAGCACCTCCTCGGGGATGTAGGATGTCCTCACCTGGCAGGTGGCACTGGTGGCCTCCACAGTGCCATCCAAAAACACCACCAGCTCAAAGTCCTGCTGCAGGAGCGTTTCTGCTGCCATGTGGAAGAAGGGGCTGTTCTTGTCTATGATGTGGTAAATGGTGAGGGGCGAGATGAAGAAAAGATTCTCATTGCCAGCGTCCACAACGAATTCGATGTTGACCTGGTCCAGGATGATGGTCTCCCCCTCAGGGGTGATGGTGGTCTTCAGCAGCTTCCCGTAGATGTGGCTCCCGATCAGCAGGCTCTTGCGCAGGTTGGCCACGCGGATCAGCAGGCAGAGCTTCCCCCCACGCTTGCTGATGACAGCGTTCTTGCTGAACGTGATGGTCTTGGCCCGGTTTTTGGACCTGGAGATCTTGGCCAGGATGGCCCCGCACATGAAGGAATTGATGATGACACCCAGGATGGACTGGAAGATGAGCAGGAAGATGGCAGTGGCACACTGCTCCGTGACACACCTGAAGCCGTACCCGATGGTCACCTGGGTCTCCAGGGAGAAGAGGAAGGCTGAGGTGAGCCCGTTGATGTTCTCCACGCAGGGGGTGTGGTTGATGGAGGGGTTGAACTCGGGCAGGTCCTTGTGGATGTAAGCCACGACGTACCAGAGCAGCCCAAACAGGAACCAGCTGCCCAGGAAGGCTGAGATGAAGATGGTCATCTTGTACCTCCACCTGAGGTCCAGGATGGTTGTCCATATGTCGACTAGGAAGACAAACCTGGACTGTTCCACGTTGCCAAACTCAATGTTGCACCTTCCATCCTTGGAGACGAGCCTGGCGCGGCGCCGGCTGCGCTCCCGGAGGTGGCTGCTGAAACGTTCCCGGAGGTAGCTGAACATCCCTGCTGCTGACAAAGCTCTGCAGGGGGACAAACAACCACCAGCAGGGTTAAATCTCTACCTGCAGGCTGGGGGGAAATTCTGACACAGGCTGAAGACACTTGTTTAGGACAAAGTTAAATAATTTGCATGTTTTCCCACAGTTGGTGGGGAAGAGTTCCAGTAAGCTGGTGAGGAAACTCAGGGTTCCTTGCCTAAGGAGCATTCCAGCAAAAAACAATCATTTAGGCTTGCTCAATAAACTCTGAGTCAGTCAAGTGTTAATATTGTCCTGTGCTCAGTTGTGTAAGTGAAGCTTGGAGCAGCAATAACTCCGTCATGGGCACGTGTGGGGAAAATTGCTGGGTTTAGAGAACTTTCTGCCTTTTGGGAGATGAATCCTGGCCTGCTGAGGCAGTTTTGTGTGCATCTTGACATTAGGAGACCCTGGATGAAATGTAGATAGGAAATTTAGGGACAAAGGGGAATAGATGCAGAAGGCATAATTAAGCCAGACACACAGTTATTTTTAGTGTGGTTAGAGATGGAGTTTGGAGGTGTGAAATTCAGACCCTGCAATCACACAAGCATCTCAAATAGGATTATTAAGTGAGAACAAAAGAAAATATTAAATTGCAGCAGGAGAATTTGGGTGTTTGCTCACCACAAAGGTGATTCTAAGATTAATAATGGATTTTGAACTTGATCCTTTAAAGGAAAGTGTAGCTATCTGTCCCTCTTATTTTGTCCTTTACCATTTTCTGTGCTAATAAGAGGCACAGGAAATAAGAGTCATTGATGAAGAAAACACTACAGATGTGTTCAGACTGGAATTTGGATCAACCTGCATCTGAAAAATTCCCATTCTTGGAGTAACTCAGACACATATGTAGGGAGAGGCTGTTGCACTGCAGACTCAGACACTTCCTGGGATGTTCATGGACCATTCTAGGGCCTGATTTTGACCCAAAACTTAGGAGTTCTTAGGAATAACTGATTTCTGAAGCATAAAATGTGTTTGTTTGCCAGAGAGGATGTCGGATTAGTGAACAGTGAGCCTGCCCTGGATCCATGTGTGCCTTTTTATTTAGCTTTTGAACAAAATCTTTCTCGAGTGGCTGAATGAGCTGTGTGCTGTGATCGCGTGTCCTAGGGCAAAATGCTGCAGTTTCCAAACAAAGAACTTGAGGGGAAAATATTCCCAGTGCTGACTCACACAGGGGTGTCTCAGGAGGAGAATCCCCAGCCACACAGAGTGAGGGTTTGGGGTTCCTGCAGCTGCCCTGGGGATGCCTTTGGGAAAATCTGTGAGTTCACCCAGAATCAGAAAGTGAGGGCTTTGTGTTTCTGTTGTTACTTTACCTTCCCAGTAGGAAGGGACAGCAAAACAAGCCTTAGGAATGACTTTTTTAGAGCAAGATAAAGCAGCTACACCCTTATCTCAAACCCTGCCTCCTATCACCAGCCCTCCCAGGCTTCCTTTTGGTCAGCAGCAAAATGCTTGGGATCAAATTGGTGGCAAGTGGACTGCCCATATTCTGCTTGATTTCATGTGCTTAAGTACTTGTGACAAGAGCTCTCTCCAAAGATCTAATTGCACATATCCAAAATGAGGATAATCCCAAGTGAGCAGTCAGACACTGCTGAGAGTTTATTGTGAAGTTTGTCTCACTTAACTGTAGCCATTTAAATACTGGAGAAGTGTGTGTACCAGTTGTGCAGCTGACACAGGAGAGGACCAAGTGCCCCCTCTGAGGGTCCATTTGCCACCACAACTGCTTTATGAAGTAAATAATTGTTGTTGGCATTGTCCCTTTACTCTGTAATATTAGCTTAGAGAAGCTGCCTGATGTCTCAGCTGGCTAGAGCAAATATCCTCCCATCAGACCCAGTCAGAGGCACCAGAAAACACCTTCACATGTGTCAATCAGTACAAAGAAAAAAATATTAAATTATCAAGGACAGAGTCAAAGTACAAATTAATTGCATTTTGTAAAGCCAGAAGTAATTCTATTATTTAATGTCCTTGCTAGTATCAGCAGCCCTAGGAATAAATTTATTTCTATGTCTCTTACAGCTGCCTTCTTTCTACATGTGGACTGAATTGCCTTCCTCCCCTGCTCAATAAAAGAAAGAAATGAAGGTCACTTTGCACTGTACCTTTTCACCCTTTTGCTGTTGCATTTACTGCTTGCAAATGGAGCTGACAGAGGTTAAACTTTAAACCTGTATTTGAGGAAAGGGGAGTGAGGCCACACTTCCCCGAACAATTCTCAAGTTTTATTTTCCTGATGCACTTTTAATATGTTCATGTTAATGCATAGCTTGAGCAGAAATAAAATATTTCTATGTAACATATTACTTCAAGACATTTTCCAGGGTTTAGACTTACTGTGTAAAAGCACCCAATTTCATCTGGCCCTTGTGTTCATCCTGTCCTTTTCTGCAGGAATGTGAACATTGGC
This sequence comes from Sialia sialis, assembly GCA_009812075.1. NCBI lineage: Eukaryota > Metazoa > Chordata > Aves > Passeriformes > Turdidae > Sialia > Sialia sialis. Next base: position 6,506,601 of record VRYO01001477.1, read on the forward strand.
TTTACCAGAATGGAAGGGTGAAGTTTTGAGATGCCTCACCTTGTACATGGTGAGCTGCACATGCACTCCTTGGACATAGAGAGGCTCCTTAGCTCAGGGAATAGGTGTGAAGGGGAGAAATCTGCAGGAATTCTGGTTTCTAATCTGCCCATGTCCTCACAGCAGGGGTCATGATAAATTACTGTCACAGTTCTGATCCAGCCTCCTCTGGAAAGCCGCTGGAATTTGAGTGAGGATCTGAACATGCAATTGGACAGCTAACAACCACAGAAGAGGTAAGAACAAGATGCTCAGCCTGGATCCATGAAAACAGGTCCCCTGCTCCACCATTCTCCCCCTGCCTGTTTAAATCATCCATGGCCTCTTCTGAGGCTCCTTTACAAGCCCTGCTTAAGCTACCCCCGAGCAGATCAAAGAGGCAGAAGAATTACACCTCTCTTCATGCAGGATGACAAAGGAATTCTCCTTTCAACAAATCCCTTGCCCCCACACACAGCTGAAATGTGTTGATTTGCTTCAGCAGGAGAAAAATTCCCTCCTGGATAAGCATGCTGAGAGTATATCACTGACTGTCTGGAGAAGATTATATAAAGCAAGTTATATAATGTAGCAATTAAAGACCTTTTAATTCAAATCAGCAAAGGTGCCCGACTACATCCTAGCTAATGTTTACCAGGATGTGTTTCCTGTTGGGCCCAAATAAACAGGGCACTGCTGTCTGTCTGGAGTGTGGAATTTTGTGTTGTGGGACTTGGGGAAGGTGCTGCTGTCCCCAGGCACAAAGTGTTTATAGAGGGTGACCCCGCTGCTCCAGTCCCTTCACACGGGAATATTCACCAATAAAAGCTCCATGAATAAACATGACCTGTCAAGGTTAGCTGTGGAAACAAAGAGGTACCACTTCCCTGGCCAAGTCTCATATTTCCCAGTGATCACCAGAGGAAGCAGAAACTTTCATATTTCCATTCACAGCTTTCCAGGCACTCCAGCAGTGCCTCCATCCCAAATGAGAGCTGTTACCTGTATTTCTGCCTGTTCTCTGCAGCCCTGCAAGTGGATGACACCAATCCTTGCAGTTCCTGAGCAGCTGGAGCTCCTCTACTCCCTCAGGAATGTTATTGAGTGCTTCTCTTTCCTTTCAACTGGTCTGCTCTGAAAAATTTTGGATGTGGGAGATAACGACATTCAATTGTTCTTTGGGTGGGTTTCAGTTCAGGGAATTGGCTTTAATCCCAGCCACGTGCAGCCCTTGAGGAGATCAGAGGAGAAGAAGGAAAAGGTGGTGAGTGTTTGATGGGGGCCTGACAAAAACAAGATTCCATCTCCTGCTCTTTCCCAGAAGTTCTGATGTCTGTGGCTCCACTCTCATTCCTTCCCCAGCAGCAGTGGGGATGGGAGCCAAGCTGGCACAACAGGATCATTAGGGGGAGACAGAGCAGCTCCCTGAGCCCACAGTCTGCTATAGAAATACATCTTTGTTAGGGATTCAGAGGAAGTTCTAAGCAGCTTAGGTAGAAGAAAGGGGATACAGAGTTAAAGGATTATTTTTTTTCAGTCCTGTTCAGTTCTTTGCAAAATTCAGATCTTCTTTCAGTCCTTTCTCTGTTTTTCTTTTTGTTGAACTTTCTCTGAACAAAGTATGTGAAATAACCAATTCCTAATACCTTATCAAATCCGTTTTTATGAGAAGAGCAAACTCTAACACTTTCTCTCATGGTGTGCTATCTGCTGGCTGCTTCACTAGCGAGCCCTTTGGGGAGGAGAGGGATGGGATGGGATGGGATGGGATGGGATGGGATGGGATGGGATGAGATGGGATGGGATGGGATGGGATGGGATGGGATGCAGGAATGAGGCTGTTGGGATGGGATGCAGCAGGAATGGGCCAGCTGGGAAGGGATAGCAGTTGCCTCATTCTTCTTGTTGCTTATATCACAATCAGAATCAAGGACTGTCACAGAGAGCTGAATCAATTGGGAGTAAAGGAAATCTAAGGCCCCTAAAGCAGCCAGTTGGTCTTGGGGTCTGACAGTGCAGGACCTGCTTGGAACCATCCTCTGAGCCTCCTCCTGAGGGACACATCTGCCAAGGGACCAGACCTGCTGGCACTGGCAAGGTTCCTTCTTGGCCCTGGCAGTGCCACCATGGAATATTTATCCCTGGCAGCAGCTTGGAGTGCTGAGCACTGTGGCTGTGCCTCCAGAGTGTCGCCTGCAATGCCAGTTCAATGTGGGAAATGTGATCCTTCCATCCGGCTCAGTACTAAGCTGGAGTCTTGTCACAGCTCCAGCCCAAGAGACTGCATTTGCCTAAAGCTCAAGTGGAATTTCAAGTGGATACCCCAAAGGATCTTATTCCCTGCCTTGCCCTCTCTCCTGCAAAACAGAATTACTGTGAGGTGCACAAGCTGCCCTTGCCAATGCAGGAGAGGCAAAGGGATGCCTGCCTGCCTGCCTGGGGGCTGGGCAGCGTAACATCCACTGGGAAAATGGAATGTCCTTGGAAGAGGTGTGTCCCACTCCAGATTTCTGTGGAAGCACAGAAAGAAATCCCCAAAGTGCCAAACTGTCCCCCTTAGATGGGAGAAGTGGGGAGGTTTTATCCTCTTGTGCCAGACCTGCATGAAGCAGAACTGGCCCAGTCCAGCCCAGCAGGGACACAACCAGGACATGCTCTGTCCCTTCCCTTCCCCTCCTCATGTCCTGCCTTTTGGGAACAGAACCATGCCAGTTCTGACATCTGTAGGGACTCTGCAGAAGCAGCTGGCTGCTTAAAGGACTCAGTCCTCTCAGAACTGCTACCCTGCCAGGGGGGTCCTGCCCCTCTGCCTTACATGAGATCTTCTCATTGTGCCTTGTACCTGTTTTGTGGGGTTTGGCAAACTGAGCCAAACTGAGCAGCCCCAGTGTGACTTGTGTGCCCCTTGGAGTCTCCTTTCAATCATATTTCTGTGATAACAGTCACTAATTCCACCCAGGAATGTTGTGCCCCATACACATGGTTTGAAAGGAGGGGCTGCAGTTCCCACCACAAATCTGAGGGGAAGAAGTAATTCCCTCATGGGAATAAATGAAAGAACAGGCACTTCAGCACTGGGAACTCGAGCAAATTTTGTTTTCTGAAAGCTTAGGAGTGTTTGGGGTCCTCAGAGGTTAAAATATTTACTTCAGACGTATAAATAAAGGATTTACAACAATAAAGACATTAGTGCCATTGTTAGCAAATAATAATACTGTAATTAATGCTGCACAGAAATTAATCCAGGGCTACATTTTCTGGGGGAGAGTTAAAGGCTTCAGCTGACTGAGAGCAAAGGACACATCCCACACAAACTGAGAAGGCTTTGGTAGAGGAGAAGAAGCAGCATTTCCTCCTGTCCTGGCCCACTGTCCCCCCAGGAATGTGGCTCTTGGAAACACATCTAGCTGCACAAAACCATCCAGCAACAATCACTTCACAGGCACCAGAGAAAACATCATTATTGGATATTTTTGCAGTGCCAGGTTCATTCCACAGCTGGACTGAACCTCTTTGGGACAGAGAATTCCCAGCTCAGAGTGCAGCCATGCTGGGATGTTGCCTCTGGACACAGAGAACTGGGAGCTGAACTCTCTTTCTGGCAGGATTTCTCAACATAACTGATTTCTATTTTCAGACAAATAGGTTTTCAGTGAAAATATGTAAGTTTTAGAAAATTGCTGTCTAGGAGAAATGGTTTCTCAAGCAAATGATATCATTTGGGATTTTTAATTTGGCAAAAAAAAAATCCCCACAAATAATTCTCATTGTAGTAGAGTTGTATGTGACATCTTGTGGCTGCATGAGAAAAAAATAGGGATTTAATTTACCCCAGTGTTGTGTTGGATTTATGTTCTACTTTAAGAAAATTGATTTTGATGGGCTGAGAAGCCTTGAACATGAAGCTTTTTGCTTTTAGCTGAATTTTTAAATGGAGAAAAGCAGGTTTTGTGTGGCTACTTCTGCTCTGTGCTGCTAGACAAAGGGACTGCCCTGTGAATGTGTGAGAAGGGCAGATGGAAATGGGCTCTCACCTGGACATGTGGGATTGATCTGAATGCACTGAACTCTCAGCAGCGAGGGCTGGAAGGCAAATGCTGCATAAACACCCCCGAAAAGCCACGGGGAAAATGGGCAGAGTCATGTGAGCCAAATCTGCACATTCCCCATTCTGGTGTTCTTTGCTGAGGCATTTAAGGGGTTGAATCATTAACTCCCATTTTGTTTCTCCAGGCTGGCAATGTCAAGTGCAGGAGCCCAAAGGCAGCTGGCTCTGGGCTTGGGGACACAGCAGGGGACACACTTTGCCAAGGCAAAGCCACCTGTGAGCCCTGACAGGATACCCCAGCACCCAGCACTGCGTGGTCGGGTAAAAACTCCACTGCTCTACAGCCTTTCTTTCCAAAGTGCTGGTGGGTTTAAGCTGATATTGCTGTGCTGCTGCCCCAGCTCTGGGCTGGGAGCAGAGAACTCGGCGCTGGTGAACTCAGTGGGCTGGGAAAGGGCTCTCCTTACTCAGGGCACAGCAGGGGCATTGCAGCTCCTCTGTCTGGGCTCTGCACAAGGACAGCAAATGTTGTTTGACATGAAGTGTCCCCACAGTAGTTTAGAGAGCAGCCAATTCCAGCTCTGGAGCAAAGAGACAGTGAAGGGGTGCTCAAAACACCTGGCATGTCCAAACTGCATCCTTAGGGGCAGGCTCTGATGTGCTCTTGGGATATTCCCTGTGTGGGAGCCTCAGAGGGAAGGCAAATACACCCCTAGCCTGTGTGGGACTGCAGCAGGAAGAGCTGCTCCGTGTTTTTAGGATACAGACTCCAAAAAGCTGCAGGTCCCCCTGGTGTAAATGGCACCCTGGGGATCACTGCTCTGCTGCCATCTCTCCCCTGCTTAGGGCACCAAGGAGAGCCCCAGTCAGACTGGGAATATGTGGATGGAATGTGAAGAGCACTGTCCTCACCTTAGGCTGTAATTCCAGCAGCCCAGCCTTTGGTGCTTATCAAGATGACTTTGGTTTCTAAAGTGGCCAAACTCCCCCCGTGCTGTGCTGGTTTGGTGCCAATGACCCAAGCAGAGCAGAGAGGTCTGTCACACTGCTCTGGATAAGGCAGATTCAAACCCTGCTTTGCCAGGTTTCCATTGGGAATGCCAGCCCCTGAGCAGGATTGCAGAGCAAAGACTTAGAGATGTACAGGAGGATGTGATAGGTGGTAGCTGCACTCCCCAGCCCCCCTGAGATGGATGGTTCATGTGAGGATTCACTGGCTTGGAAACAGCAGTTGTTGAGCTGGGGCCCTGACTCTGTGCACTCAAATGTTTCCATCTCTCTCTAACTCCTGGTCCCTGTCTGAAAGGAAATTAGAATCATTTCTCTACTTTACATGCAACTGTGAGGCTTTTTTAAGGCTGAGGCTGGGTTTCACCAGGTGTTATTTTACTGCCCTGCCCTATTAGAGTACTACAGTTGCTTCAGTAGTAATTGCAGTGATCCCTGGGCACAGCTGTCAGGGATTCTGAGACCTTTCAGGAGCACTGGTGGGCTATAAATAGAATTTATTGCTATTTGTTTCCCACAGAAGGCAGTTCTTTCACATTTTATCCCTTTCTTCATGTAAACACAGAACAAGTGAGGAAGGCTTTCTCTCAAGATCAAAGTGTGTGTGGAGCTCTTCTCTTGGATCATTTACATCACTGAGCTGTGTGTGAAGCATTTCCACCTCTGCCTGTCTCACTTGCCAGGGATTAAAGTCTGCACTGCAGCCTGAGTTCTGCTCATTACTTAGCACCTCTCATCCCCTTCATTAAATAACAGTACTCTGATAGTAAATCCCACAAATGCATTGTTTACAGAGGGCTTTTCTACTCTTAGTTCTTCTGCTACTGTTCTGTCTATTCCTGGCTCTGCTGTTGTTGGATTTGGCTTTGCTTTGCAATCCAGTTGTGCTTGTTCCCTGAGTTTCTGTGCATAGGATCAGTTTCTCTTAGACAGGAATATTGACAGACCCTGTGCTTCATGATCATGTGCTAAGCCTCTCATTCAGGACTTTCCCAGCAGATATGTTGAAAGGAACATCATTGCAGAATTTCTCTCCATTAATAGACTTTGGAGTTCAGCTTCTGAACTCACTTTTTACCTCAGAAGCATAAAGACCCTCTCTGATATCTGCACTCAAAGTCAGGTGGGCCACGGTGGCACCGCAGGGAATGGGAGCATCTGCGGGTGAGAGTGCAAACTCTTCATTCTCACTGTACATCCAGAAAGCAAAGAAACCTCCAGTGACCCCACAGAATTGCTCAAAAGGGAAAGGATTAGTTGCATTCCTGAGCTGTTCCTTAGGATAATACAGGTTTTCTGCCCTATGAATTCCTGAAAGTGTCTGCCCATGTGACAAGCACATCAGCCACTGCTTGTTGATTTTCCCTGTTTGTTTTTGCTGCCTGGCCCTGCTCTCTCGAGGTGCAGCAGCTCCCTGGCAGGCTGGCACCCGCTGGATGATGCTCCACCCTGAGCCAGGCCAGGCTGCACAATCACAAATCAGATCTTACTCCACACCTGAAGTGGCTGGGAAGATTTCTGTCCATCACAAGAGCTCCACACTGGGACTGAAGGGTTTTGTCCTGCCCCTGAGGTTCCTGATATTCCCACGATATTCAAAACCACCTAGTCCCATTCCAACGTCATCTCAGCAATTTCCCTCCCTCAGCTCTCCCTGGCTGTTGTGTGGATAACAGCCCTAATTCCAGCAACCATAGCACAGCCTGCAGCCCCTGCCATGGCCTTTAGACTCAGCCCAAGATTTAGGCTGGGAGAAGCCTGACTTCAGAATTTGCCAGCTGAACTCCGAGCTGGGAAAGGCATTTTGTGCTCTTTTGTACAGGGTCTGAAGAAGCAGATTTTGTCCGTCTGGATTAGAGTCTGCTTGTGCCCAGAAGATTGGTTAAAATGTTCCTGGGATTTATTACAATGTAATGCCATGGAAGCTAAACAAATTTCAGGAACAATTTTGAGGATCAGATCTCAGCAGGCAGCTATTTGCCTAATGTCCTACTTTTTTACACATCTCCTGCAGAAAGAAAATAGCTTTTTGTTATTACAAGGGAACCTGATTATTCCCTGAAATACTGGCACTGAAAATTGCCCCCTTTCAGACCATTTCCTGCTGCCAGGGACACGCTCAGTGCCTTTGGAAGGTGCTGGGGAGCACAAACTGCAGATCTAAAGGCAGAAACACTCCTCTTTGCCTGGGATATTCAATATTTCACCAGCAAGGCTTTCTCTCAATCTTCCAGTTACTTTTGTGCTCCTAATTATTTCTATGAGTGTAATTGACTTGCAAGACATTCTTGCCTTGCAGAGTGCAGGGAGTGAATTATTGACCCGTCACATGGGTCATTGATGTGAGAACGTCAGAACAAGCTGGGTGCAAAGCAGCTACTTTGCATTCCTAATAGCAAATGTAAGCCATTAATAACTGTGCTGCCTGCTGCACTCAGAGCCTGCCCAATTTGGGTTTGACATGCATATGGCTGAGTTCATCCTCAGTGTAATTTGAAATTCATTGGGCACGGACTTCATCTCCTTCTGCTGCTTGAAAATCTCTCCTGTGCCGAGATGTGCTATGCTAATTCCAGAGTTTATGGCTGACTTGAGATGCTACATTTGAAAAATCAAATCCAATTAAATCAACTTATTACCAAGGTCAGAGACCAGCATTCGGTACATTCATTCCTTACTGTTTCACAGCAAGAAGTAAACTTAGGGAACAGATTCTGTCTTAACCCAAACCCAAACTTATCTGTCCTAATCACATGGCTTTTGGCTGCAGGACCTAGGAAGTGCAGTCAAGTGATAAAGCATTCCCCAGAGTCCAAATGGCTGAGCTGAATTCCCAACTTCCCACTTTTTTTTTTTTTTTTTTTTTTTGTGTACTGTGGGTCAAATATTCTCCTCTTTGTGCCTGTTTCCCCATCTGCTTACAAGATGGAAGAGGGACGAGTGAGTGGGGTGGTGGATAAATTCATGGACTGTAAAGCTTTGACACCTCTTGAGTCCTGAGTTGTGGACTGATAACAGCATCAGCTTCCTGTAGTCAGAACCGGAATGGAGCACAGATTTTAAGAGAGTCTCAGTAAGAGATGCCCATTGCTATAGTGGCAGGCACCTGTTCATTATCTGCGAAGAGAAAAACGTTCTGTGTGCATAATATCTCAATACTTTCAGCAAAGAGTGAAACAGAGGGAATATACAATGGCTTTCGGAGGGGGACAAACATAAAGCTGATTTGCAGATCTTTTGCAAATTAGTCTTAAGTTTAGATTTATGATGAGCTCCCACACTGTGCAAGGCTTTGTATTGAAATTACACTGTCACTAAGTGCCCAGTGGCTCTTTCAGCCTCTTATTGTTCAGCACCTGATGGAGTTTCTGCAGGAGGTCTTTATGCTCCAGACAGAACCAGACAGAAAAGTGAGAGCAATGTTGACCTCTTGGACTCCCTTTACATATATCCCACTGTTTTGTTTCCAGGGAAAAACTGCTTGACCTGTCCAGGCATCTCACCTCCTTCCCACTCATTTAGGAGCTTAAGTCCTGATGGAATTTTCTGTGGTGGTGATTCATTCCAACAACCTGAGGGAACTTATTCAAGCGACTCCAGTGCCTCAGAATTCCTCTCAGTTCTCAGAAACTGGCATTTCAGAGTGAATTGCTCCAAACTTCCCTGGACCATCAGCTACACAAGCAGTTCTGGGTACCAAGATTCCTATTTTAATTTTCTGCTTCTGTTAAGTGCCTAAGTTGAACCTGGGACTAAATTTCTTCCAAAACTGAAGCTCTGACCTCAACCATTAATGAGCTTTTAAAAATCTTGTATCAGTTGTGCCACTTCATGTAGGATTCAATTATGCAGCAAACCTCGGGATGTTATTTGAGCTTTCCAGGGTTCTACCAAAGTGGTGTAAAAATCATGAAGGATTTACTCTCACCTCACTTTACCCCTTCAAAAATTTGAAGAGCCCAGACAGCTCATTTAAGAGAGGCACCAGAGCTGCAGTTTATATTTGAGGGCTGATTCTTCAGGGTTTGTCCTCTCACCCAGGCTGACAAGCTTAGACAGAACTCTCAAATTTAAACAAAAAAGGGAAGTGAGATGGACTCCTCTCAATATTAACAAACATCCATACACAGGGTGGCCATACAGGCAGCAGCAGCTCTACCCTGTGATGCACATGTCACTTGTAAAACTGCCTGCTTTTCCCTTTGGGGTGGGAATTCCAAGGGCTCTGAGCAGGACCTGGCTGCTTGTTCCCCACTCTGGGCTCCTCTGTGCACAGCTCTGCCTGCAGCACAGGCAGTGTTGGGAGCGTTTACTAAAGCCTGAGCCAAGTTAAATTCCCTTGCCTTTCTCATGGAATCAGAGGAAGCAGGTTCCCCAGCCCTGCTTTCCTCTTCACCAAACGCTAATCTATTTCAAACCAGCACACTGGTGAAAGCAAGAAGGGAACAAGCCCTTACCTGGGTAAGGATCAGCAGGGAGGATGTGCCCTCATCAGCCCGTGCTGCTCCCAGCTCCTGCTCTGGGGACAGCACTCCTGAAGATCTCTGGGGGCACCCAGAGCTCTGGAACTGAGCTCTAAAGCTTCTTTTCCCTGTGGGCAGGCTGAGCTGCAGTCCAGGCAGGGTGTGTGGTGCTGGTGCAGCTTTGGGAACACACAGCAGGCACTCCTGGGGCAGCCTGGCTGGGAAGGGTGAGGTCGATTCCAAACTGCCCTCATTCCTGCTGTAATCCAGAGGTTTGGGGATGTGCCTTGGTCACAGGGGCTGAGGTGAGCTGCTGAAGCCAGAACAGCCCTGTGGAGAGCTGAACTCCTCTTGGGAAGTGCCTTTCCCACCACCACCCCTGCCAGAGCCCTGCAAGTCCCCAGGTTGTGCTGCTCACCAGTGCTGGGGTGGGTCCACGGGACTTGTGCCAGAGAGGTGAATTCCCAGAGCCGCACTCTTACATTTCTCCTGTCAAGGACAAACAGTGAATCTGGATGGAGCTGGAACCCAGCAAGAATCCCATGGCAAGGAAATGAGGCACCTGTCCCCCACCTCCCCCCACGTCTCCTTCACACCCAAACACAAATCCATGATTAAGGCTTAGTGCCCTTTGCCCTCATCCCTCCCCACTCCACACATCGCTCTCACTAAGCAGGGCTGTGTTTTCAAGTCTCCACACACTCTCCCCTCAATGTCTCCTTCTCACCCTTGGTTATGTCTGGAATTAAGGAGCTGTAGTAGATCCCAAGCAGTAAAAGGCACAAAGAGCCACTGGGCAATTGATTTAGGTACTCAAAGAGCCCATCCCTAGAGCTCCATGCCCTCTGCATCCACCTGCAGCTCCTCACTCATGTGCTCTTGCTGCCTTGTCCAGCTCCCCCAGACTCTGCCAGGCAAAGCCTGGTGGGATCCAGAGCCCAAAGCTCTGTCTCAGGAGCGCTGTCCTGTGCCTGAAGAACACCTATAACTGTGAGAAGCTCTTACACTGCACCTCTTTGGGCTTTTGGGACAGAGTTTAACTCAAGAGTGGCAGCTCTCAGATAAGCACCTGTGGAAAAAAGCTGTGGTATAGGAAATACAGGCCAAGTACAAATGGCCACTTCATGATCATTCAAACCATTACCTGGTTATTTTTGTAATTCTATAAGGGACATTTTCCCCCTCTTGTGCACTGAAGTTGCATGATGCAGAAAATTGGTTTGTTTAAGCAAGAGCTCTTATGGTGTCTTTCATCAAATGTTCTCCGAGAACATTACTAATAATTCATTAAAGCAGCACTGTCAGCTGGAACACTTTTAATTACCATTTTCTGACAAGTCAACCCTTAAGTGGTATGCCCTGATTTTTAAATTTATTACTAACACATATGCAGATTTTTCTCTTTCCCTGCTGATGTTTATGGGGGTTGAGAAAAGCAACTGACTGTGAGATTAAGGAAGTGAACCATGCACTACACGTTGTCATGCCCAAAATGAACACAATTCAAGGGTGGTTGCTTTTTTTAACTTTAGAACTTTTGAGAACCTTGTTCCTGGAGCTCTGAGCATCTCCTGCAGCTGAGTTGGGGGAACTTCTGCTCTGAGCTGTGGCTTCTGGGGAACTGAAATACCTCCCAGTTCAGGTAGGGCTGTGGAAACCCTGAGCTGATGCTCATTACCTGTTCACTTACACTTAATTAGCCCCTCAGTTACTCTGAAGTTACTTAAGTCACTCTGAAGCCCAGGTAGCTGCTGCCAACACAGGGTTAAACAGCAGTGCTGGCAGTTCCCACACAAATCTAACTTGCTGAGCTTGTACCAGCTTATCCCACCCCAGTTTTTCACAGAGCTGAGGTTTTAGGCCCTTCTAGCCCCATGTCACCATCAGAAATCCACAGCATTCCCTGAGAGGAGCAATGCCTGAATCACCATCATCTGCACTGAGGTGACTCCAGCAGATGCAGAGTTTGTCTTTGGCAAAGTTTTATTCTCCTCAGTAGCTGCTTAGTGGGAGCAGGAATGAAGGCAGAGAACTGGCAAAGGGTTGCCCTAGGAGAGGAGAGCCAGGGACAAGGCAGACTAGAATCCACACACACTATTCCACAAAAAAAAAAAAAAAAAAAAAAAAAAAAAAAAATTTAAGAATTGGTTCCCTTGCTGTAGTCCTGACATGACAAATCTGTGCAAGGAGAGAGAAGGGACAGTCTCTAGGGAAATATGGTGGGGAAGCAGTAGAACATAGCCCCTTACCTTGTGCCTTACCCAGTGAGGTTCCTGCAGAAGGGAGATGGGAGAGGAGCTGCCCGTGTCCCCCAGACCAGGGATCTTCCAAAGAACTTGGGTCCAGCAGCTCTTGCATCCAAAAGAAGAGAGCCCAAGGCCCTCGTTGGCTTTTATGTGTGGCTGTGGCAGCTCAGACTGGCTGCCAGCTCATCTGTATGCAATGGCTCATTAATGCTGGGCCTCCTCTGGAAGGTGCATGTGGAAGGCAGGGGAATGGGCTGCAGGATGGATGGGGAGTCAGCAGCAGAGCTGGGCTGCCAGACCTCAGTGCAGTGTTACCTGGAGGAGCTGACACTGCTGCTGCTGCCACCAGCGCCTGAGTCCCACCAGCACAGGCACAGCACAAGTGTCTCGGCCACCTGTGAGCTTCAGGCCTTTCCTTTGCATGGGAAGATGTTTGGACAAGAACCAGGAGCCTCTTGATGCCCCCCATGTGCTGCAGAACCCTCTGCAGGCTGATTTAATGGGGCTGTGCTCTGTGCACTGGCTGTGTCCGTGCCCAAGCTCCTGCTCTAACTTCCCCCCCCAGATCTGGGCTGAACCCCTGAGTACATCTGAGCCCTTTGCAGAGGGGGAGCTGCAGGAGTGACCCCACTGCTGTGGGGCTGTAGTACTGACCCCACTGAGGCGGCAGGAGTGACCCCACTGAGGCTGCAGGAGTGACCTAATTGGGGCTGCAGTCTCTCTCTCTGCACTGCTGTCACCTTAGAGCTTAAAGAAATGTCCATCTTTTGTAGTTGTCAGTCCTCTGCATCCTGAGGGACAACGTGACCAAGGCCTGGGATCATCCCACTCACCTGCAGACAACACCAACAGGGTGTCTGATAAAGGCAGTTCTGCTTCCCCTCGTGCTCAGGAGGCATCTTCTCTTTTCCCTCTCAGATAGGTGACCAAGGCTGCGCTGCCTTGTGGAGGTGCCTATCCCTCTCCATCAGCAGAGCGTGGCTGGGGCAGGTTGTATCCCTGAGTTTTGGAGGCCCTGCTGTAAATACATTAGTTCTTTCCTCAACAAGCCCCAGTCTGGAAGCTGCTCTTCTCCTGGGGATAGAGCAACAAGCACCCAGTGCCTCTGCCACCACCAGGGGCAGCTGGAGATGGGATCCTCCAAGGCTTGAACAACTTGGGAACAGGATTTGTATGATCAAAAAAAGTTCTTGGACACTTGGGCAGAGCCAGGTGTGCTGAGAGCTGAAGCAGAGGAGCTTTGTGGCTCAGGGAGACAGTGTTTGCCCCACAGCACTCTGAGGACAAAAGCACTGGAACAAGGAATTAACTCTGTTATTAGACAGCCCTTTGTTTTAATAGCTCTGTCATTAGTAACAAATTTGATCACACTCAGGCAGCCCTTTTCATCAGCAGAGCATGTCAATCCATCTGTTAGACCTCCTGACACTCCTGGCAGGCAGGTGTGCTATACCAATACCTTTGGGCTTTCACAGCACCAGGAACTGAGGATGGAATTGCTCCAGAGCCTTTACTCAGAGCTGATTGATGAGGTACACCCTGAAAGAACTTGGTTATTTTTATACCCTACCTACTACACTCAGGATTCCCATCTTTTTCACCTATTGGCAGTTCATGATGGCACAAATTAATTTTCTTGCATCGCTTAACATACTGCAGATTGTTTAACATAATTCTCCAAAGCATCTCGCTGGTTCTCCTGCACTGAAACTCGATGGGATTTTCCCCTCTAGCTTCAAAGAGCATAGCTGAGCCCTTAAAGGGATTTATTTCTGTTAAATATTATCCTGAAAACTGAGAAATTAAAAGCAAATGAGCTTTCTTCCTTTTTCCTCTAAGACATGTCAAAAGAATATTATAAAAAAGAATAGCCTTCCCCAGCCTCAGAGACTCACCAAATGAATTTCAATTGCAGGTTTTTAGGAAAGAGTGTAATTAACAACTTTATTCAGTCTGAAGCCAGAAAATACATTCTATATTTAGCATGAAAAAAGCAGAGCAGGAGGAGGGGAGTAAATGACCTAGATTTTTACAAGTGACAAATGACTCCGAGGTGCTCAGAGCCCCCTTGGATGGCAGGGATTCCCACAAAGTGCAGAAGGATTTCTCGTCCTTGTCTCTCATGTTGGGCATTCCAAACCACCCAAGTCCCTCTCAGAAATCCAAGGGGTTGTGAAACTGTTTATTTTATTCACCTCTGGTAATAGTCCTAAAATTGCATCCATAACCAAGCAATTAAATCCCATTTTCAGCAGCAACCTTGGTGTGCTGGCAGCTCTCCTAATTTGCAGTACTGTTCGCTTTTCTGAGCTTCCTTCATTGTTTTCCTGGAAATGTGTGTGATGAGAGCATCTCCCACCAGGAAGAAATGGGGAAAACAAGGCGTGACTGAGCTCCCATTTCCAGATTGTCCCATGCTATATTTGCATTTTCTTGTCTTTCAGCTTTCTGTTTGCCACGATAAAGGCAACACTTTCTATAAAAAGCAAGAGCCTGCTTGCCTACCAGCAGTTTTTCTGTCTAAATGCTGATAATCTCTGTTCTGTCAAAGGAAACATCCGATGCTTTTATCTCTTGGAATGGTTATTTATGGAGAGGTCTCTCAAAGATGCAATCAGAGATATAGATGTTAAAAATAGGAGGCGAGTGAGTCCTGCAGGCAGTTGTTTATTCATTAACCTCGGTGCAGGAATCCTGGCAGCCTCACAGTCCTCACTGACTGTGTGCTGAGCACGGGAGGGATTTGAGTCCCGGGAGAGATTATTCCATCCTTCCGGGGATGAGCCACGCGCTGAGCGAGTTCCAGCCTGTGCTGGAGCAGTGAGAGCAGCAGGGACAGGCACTGAGCGCTCACTCTGCTGTCTGAGTCACTCCCAAACCTCCTTCTCTGGGAATAAGCATCCTCACAGCCTGAGAGCAGGCTTTTGGCTCCTCTTGGCTTCCCCAAGAAGCCCCAGCCTATATAAATATATAAATACATAAATTTATAAATAAATCGAGCACACAGACACGCAGGCAGAGAGTGTAAATCTGAGAGTGCCTGAAATGGAAGAACAGCCTTACAGATGGAGTAAAATACAGCCCTCATCCCTCCCAGCACCTTCAAGCCTTGCTGGTAATGAAGTAAAGTGTTTATAATCACTCCAGCCTCACGTGTTCTGAAGCAGCAGGTTGGTGAAGCCTTGTCCTCCTCTGCCGAGTCTAATGACAAAATTTGAATGCATAGGCTGTTGAAATGCTGCTTTGTTGTGCTGGCAGTGCGTATGGGAGCCCAGAAAGGCAGATATCAGTGGGATTTGACTCCTGGAGGTCAGAAACAGCAGCAGCATCCTTGTGTTCTCTGCTGTCTTCTCTACAGAGCACGGAGGATGGGCTCAGCGAGGGGAGATCCCTCCTCGGACTTGACAGCATGAGAGATGCGCTAGTGAGTTATGGAATCACAGAACCATGGAATTCCTGAGCTAGGAGAGACACACAAGGACCATCCAAGCCTGCTCCTAGCCTTGCACAGGACAACCCAACAATCCCACTCTGTGCCTGAGGATGATGTCCAAACCTCCACTGCCCCTTGTGAGGATGCTGAAGATCACCCTGAAGTCTCCCCTCAGCCTCCTCCTCTCCAGGCTGAACAAACCAAGTTGTTTAGTGTCTTCCTGACACGTTCACACACTTCATTTTTCTACGATTTTCAGAGAACTGATGATGAGAATTTAGCAGTATCTTTAAATTGTTACACTGGAGCAGCTCAGCTGCCATAAAAAATTCCCAAAACCGCGGGATCTGGAATGCCCCCGAGTGCCTGGCAAGGTCTGAGGGAACAACATCTCTGCTGGCAGTGCCACGTGGGGAAAGTGGGACTTATGCAACTCTGCTGATGGAGGGAATTATCCCCACTTCTGCTGCAAGGAGCAAAGCTCCTTACCTGTATTTACTCGTAACTCAGCTGCTCGGCAGAGCAGGCAGTGCCAGCGGAGTGCTCACTTCCCCTGGAAATGTGGGGCAGGGGTGCACAAAGGCTCCTCTCTCCCTGCTGGCTGGACTCAGCCCAGCGCAGCACCGCGTGTTGGCTGCGCAGAGGAATCCATCAGAGAGGGATGGATGGGGCACAGAGCACGGAGGGATCGGAGCAGGGACAGGGATCGGGATCAGAGCAGGGATGGGAGAGAGGAGTGGAATCGGAACAGGGATCAGAGGAGGGATCGGAGCAGGGAGCGGGATCAGGGATCGTAACAGGGATTGGAGCAGGGATCAGAATGTGATCGGAGCCGGGATCAGAGCAGGGAGCGGGGTCAGAGCAGGGATCAGGATGGAAACAAGGATCAGAGAAGGGATGGGAGCAGAGACGGGAGCAGGGAGTGGGATCATCGGCTCATGGCACCTCACATAGAGGGTGTGCAATCCCCCCTGCACAAACAGCAGGGTCATTTCCCTTTTCTAAACACTGAATCCTCCTTTCAGAGAATTAAACTGAGCCTATAGAAGAAAAGATAAGGCCTGTACTGATAAAGAGCCGTGCTCCTGCATTGTCCAGCTGCACAGCTCCAGCAGTGTCTTTGTCACTCTCTGCACTCCTGAGCAAAGGAATCCATGTAAAAAATGAGTGAGTGCTCTGAACAGTGGCATTGGCACCTGAATCGGAGGTATCTGGAATCTCTTCTGCTTGAAGCTCAAAAAACAGAAGTTTGAAACCCTTTATGTAGAAGAGTGAAGCCACTGAAGAACTGCTCAGCAGGTAACACCTGCTGAAGTTTTGTTTCCAGGTTTTCAGCTGGGTTTGTCTGGTACCATCAGGGTTCTGCAGGACATTGGAGCTCTCACTTTCTGGTGTAATAAAGCATGATGGTAATAAAAGTGTTAATTAGTAGATGCAATTCAGTTAATTAATTAGGTAGAAGAAAGGGCACAGATGTCCCAGGTACACACAACTATGAAGGTTTCTTTGAGCAGCAGTTGATCAAATGCTCTGAAGCCTTAAAATGAGCTCACACTTCATTTCATCCTCTGCATGTTTCCTCTCACATTGGTTTCCAAATAAACACACTTCTGGAAGCTCTAAAAATGGCATTTAGGGAGTTGTTCCTAAGGGCTTGAGATGTTTCTAAATTGCCACACCAACCCCAGAGAACCCCTGGGCTGTCAGAACCAGCTTTGCTGGGAGCACAGAGGTGTCTCCACTCACGTTTTCCTCTGGAGCATGAGACATCCTGCTTGCCTGAGCCAGCCTGGGTGCTGGATAAGGGGCAGGGTGGCACAGTCAGGCATGGGGACTGTCTCCTGTCTGCCAGAGGGAGAATATCCTAACAGGAAATGAGCAGATTAGGGAGTATTTGGCTTACTTCAGTTGTCTTCTCAGGGCTGTGTTCAACATCATCAGCAAAATTCAGTTGGGAATAGAATATGACCTCTCGTTCTGGAGAACAGGTTCTGGAGAACCAGATATGGACTTCTGGTAAATCTGTTGTCTGTGCCTCAGTTTTTCCACTCCTTGTACTTCCCAGATGAGGAAAGGAAGTGTTCTGTGGATCTACAACCCAGCCTCACTCTGCTCATCAGTGGCTGCTCCTTGTACTGCTGCTCCCAAAATCCCTTGACAATCCAATGGGTTGATCTTGCTGCTCCTCAGAAATTCCCAGATATTGTCATGCCTCTGGTTTCCTCTGCAGCAGAACCTGCTGATGGTGGTCATTGTCCCCTTTGGGATGTGTCTCTAGGGTCACTCTTTGGGTCAATGTCCAATTGACCATTTTAGCCTTCCCTTCCTTCTACCTTCAGGAATTCATTCCATCTGTTCCCTGAACAGGCTGCCTGGCAGGCCTCAGCTGAATTTCACAGACTGTGGGACTCGGGTTTTACTTGGGTGTGATTATTGCTGCTTTTGCTTTGGACAATGTCAGCAGGTGCTTTGAAAAGAAACAGTGCAGCACAATCCTTATGTGAGGTAGAACATTGTGTTGTACTTCATACTGTCTCCTCATCTGCAGGTCCCCAAGGGCTCCATCAGCATTAATCAATGAAACTCACTGTTGGGGGTTGGGGGGGCTGAATCTACTCTTTCACTTGGTAAAGAAGCTGAGAATTTTCCCCATTATCATGTTAAAGGTCTAGCAGGGCAGTGGTGGAGCTGTTAATTGCTCAAGACAAAGGATGTGGATGGGGGCTGGCTGGCTTCGATTGCTGGTGGTTCGGGGGTTTGGGTTGCTTTTCTCCTGCCGGGGGTGGAGGGACACTCGCCTGCTGGAACACGGAGGAGAGAGGATCTGACTTCTTCCCTTC
>VRYO01001477.1:6525221-6564100 GCA_009812075.1 Sialia sialis
GGCTCCCTGCTCCTGCCGTGCTGCTGCTGCTGCTGTGAGGGACCTGCCCTGCTCCCCACCGGGACCACGTGGAGAAGAGTGTCTGGGACTGGGAAACGCGCTGGGTTTTGTTCCGTCTGATTGTTGTTTCTTTTATAGCTGCTGTTCTTGTTTTGTCTTTTAGATATATCAGTAAAGAACTGTTATTCCTGAACCCATACTTTTCTGCCTGAGAGCTCCTTAATTTCCAAATTATAGCGAACTGGGAGGGAGAGGATTTTCATTCTCCATTTTAGGGAAAGCTCCTGCCTTTTTCTGGCAATACCTGTCCTCCAAACCAGGACACTCACCCTCTCTTTGGGAATGCAGGTGAGGGAGAGAGAGAGGTGGGAAGCAGACACCATTCTATTTTTTCACAGAGGATAACTAAGGCAAAGCAAGGTAGAAAGCTGGTTTGATTTCCTGACCCACTGAAGTCAGGCACAGATCTCTCCTGGGAGCCATGAAGAAAGTGAGAGCACATTGTGTGAAGGAATTACAGCCCTGCTGAATTCCCTCTGCAGATAATGGCTGGGATGGAGCCCACGGTGATAGGCAGAGTGAGGAAGTGAGCAAGTTGTGTGGAATGATTGTTTATTTAGTCATCTCCTAAGACTGAGGAGTGAGGAACCAGAGGCTGCAAAGACACAGGCAGGGTAGTGAGGAATTCAACACATCCCTTCACATGTATTATGCTCTTTGTTCTGCTCTTTCCCTGGAGAAGGGTTATCTCTGCTTGGTGTCTGAGGGTAGCTCACAGGCCTGTGAAGCCTGGAATTGTGAGATTTAGGCACAGCTTCCATAGGAAGAGCTGGATCCAGGAGCCAAGCCTGTACTTCTGAGCTGTGTTCCAGGAAGGCACTGCCAAGGGGAACTGGAGCCCCTGAATTCCTGCTACCCTCAGTAGCTCCCCAGCCCTTTACCCTGGTGGCAGCTTTGTCCTTGCTCCTCAGGGCAGCACAGTGGCCTGGCAGTCCCACACTGCTCCCAGAAAAGCTGCCATTCCTTCTGTATGTGGTTGCTGTTATCAGAAGAAAAAAGCATGGAGCATCCAGCAGGTTTTTTCCCCTCATCTGAGGCCTGCAGATGCCTCAGTGCTCCCTTTGCAGGATACATTTCCCAGAGAATGGTGCAAAAACCCAGTCCTTGCTTTGGAAGGCGAGCACCTGAGGAATAAAGGATGGCTGATTGATGATCAGTGAGCCCATCCAGGCAGGGAGCTGCTGCCACCCAGGCTAAGAGAAATCAGCTCACCCTGCTCCGTGTGGCCCAGCAGGGCAGGAGGCAGGAAAAGAAGGCTGTAGAAAGCACAGGGGCAGTGACAGAGTGGCTCTTCCTAGCTCAGTTTGGGCCAAGTTGCTGTGGGTGCCACACAGCTTTCCTCAGGAGGCAGCTGGCTCCAGAGCCTCTGCTCTCCTGCAGGAATAGGAAGCAGGAATTCAGCCAGCTCTGACTCAGGTTGGCTCCTTATCTCTCTCAGCCTGATAAAAGCCTGCCAGGCTGGTGGATGAGACACTTCTCCACCCTTCCTCTTACCATGTGTCCGTACCCTGAGGTCTCTTTGTGCCAAAGTTTTCCCTTTACAAAGTTTTTATTCCACAGAGACCCTTTCTGAAGAGGAACTTGATTTATGCTCAGGCAGGCACCTCCAGCTTCTGTACCAAGGTTTTTTAGGAGGTCTCCATCACTCACACTGAGGTGAAACTTGACTCTGCACAAGCTTTTCTGTACATGTGTCAAAAGGTGTTTGTCCCGCACAGTACTTTCTAAAACTGAACTCTTACCTAGGCAGAACATACGGGTAAAGAACTTAAAATCAGGATGTCTTTGCCATCAGACTATGGACAAAGACCTCATTTCAGTAAAGCTTCTGCTTCATGCTGGATCTTGGAATGGTTTGGGTTGGAAGAGACCTTAAAGATCATCTGATTCCAACCCCTGCCAGTGACAGGAGCACCTTCCACTAGAAAACTTATGCTTAACCAAAAAGAAAAAAAATGTTTAATCTTTCTTTGCGAATAGGGTGTGTGGTTAAACAATGTCCTGGAGATGTGTGACTTTACCCCAAGACTGGGCAGGAGAGTAAAAACCAGTGTGGTGGCCCACTCCCCTCTGCTGGGCTGTGCAGGGACTGCTGGTGGCAACACCGGCTGGTTGTGGTGGGAAAACCTCTGGAAAACATGAACTAAAGGTGGAGGGGAGCAGGGGGAAGGTGAAGCTTTGGGCAGGAAATGTTTTAGCATTTTCATGCCATACCTGCCTGAGCCCTACAAAGATCCATCTTGCTCTTCAAAACAGGACCAGTGTTGTCAATTAAAGAAACCACCCAATCTTTTGTCAAAACCCTTTTGTACAGCAAATGGTGCAATCAGAGAGGCTGAACTATCCATGCAGATGTGTTTGTCCTGCTGATGTTTTGGGGATGGAATGGCCACACATGGGAGCTGAAACAAGGGTGGTGGTAGCACTCCCTGTCTGTTGGCTTTAGCAGTTTTATCTCAGATTTAACACAGCTCAGATGAGAGCAGCATCTGGTCCAGGCACAGCAGGGAATTTTCTTGGCCTTGGCACAGAGTGCTGCACAAGTCTTGGATAAATCACCCAAAGCAACAATCACAGCCTTTCTGGCAACTCAGGGACTTTACTGGGTGGCAAGGTGTGTGCAGGCTATCAGCACAAATGAATCAATTCTCCACAAATGGGACAGTGCAGAATCCACAAGTTTTGTCAGTGTGGAAATGCCACAGCCCACGGCAATTTCCGTGCTGAGCTGACATAACCCAGTGCTCTTGACATGGAAACGCCTGGGGAACTGCGAGAAGCCTCACCAGAACAAAGACCATGTCCATATGGCATCATATTTCCTGGGAAAGCTTATTTTTATGCTTTTTGACATGTCTACAGTTCTGGTGTTATGCCTCATTTACACTGGTACGTCCTGGGAAATCCAGTCAATAATTCCTCGTGTCTGTTCCTGCACGGAGCAGAGGGACCCTGGAGTTGGCTGAGTTATGGCTGTGGCTGTGTTCCACGCTGAGAAGGTTCTATAAAACTGAGATTACTCTGATCTCCTTCATCTTGGGCTCAGAGACATCAAACAGAGGATGAAATTCATGACTAACCAGAAAGTTAAGTAAATTTCATCCATCTGGGTGAAGCATCTTTTCTCGCACAATTTTAGCACTAAGCAGCAGTAAAATTTGGAGTTGCTGTGTGGAGTGCAACAGGAAGAAGCTCCAAGCAGATCCAGGCAGAAAAGAAAGTTCCACTGGGGGACTCTGGGGTGAATCCAACAGTTTTGCTGGAATTTTGGAGAGTTGATGCTGCTCAGTGACAGCATGGGAGTGAGACTCCAGTGTCATTGAATCCTGCATACTTGCAGGGAGGAGTGGAGGTGGCAGAAGACCCAGTCTGCCTTTCAGCAGCACAGCCTCATTCCCAGGACTCCCTGGAAGGTCCTTGGCCCTGACTTGTATCAGGTTTCAAACAGGTCACAGCAAAACTCATCTGTTCACTCCTTGGGAGGCTTGAGAACACTTTGAGGAAGGTCTGCCAGTTAAGAGTTCCCCAAAAGTGGTGGGGTACTGCCCAGGCTCCCCGGGGAATGGGCACAGCCCTGAGGCTGCCAGAGCTCCAGGGGTGTTTGGACACCAGGGATGTTCAGGGTGGAATTTGTGCGGGGCCAGGAGCTGCACTGGATGATCCTGGTTGTCCCTTCCAGCTGGGGATATGCCGTGGCTCTATGAAAATCCATTGTACAGCTGGAGTTGCAGGAGGAGCAGCCAGCTGTCCCACCTGGAGATGCTGGAGCAGCAGTGCCTGCATCCCTCCTTTCTCCAGGGAATCCAGACTCCACAGTGCAGCACCCTTCTCTGAATGAGCTCCAAAGGAGCACAGGAGCTGTGTGGACAAGGCTGCCAGGCCCTGCTGTCACAGCCAGGGCTCTCCTGAGTCCCACAGCAAAGGCTCCATCCTCTCTGCCCCGTGGGGGTAACCAGGGACACAGAGCCTCCCAGCCCGTGCAGAGCCAGGAATTCGGGGAGGCAGGAACAGGGGCATCCCAGAGCTTCAGCATGTTTTGTCCTCAGTGCTTGAACCAATCACTGCTGCAGTTTTATATTTATGAACCCGTGCTGGGGGATTGCTGGAGAAGTCTTTAATTTCCTCTGGTTTCACTCTGAACATGCCTCTCTCGGGACAGAGGGAACATTTTCGGTGTTATTGAATGTCGTTTCTGTGCAAACTAAACAGAGGAAAAATATTCTGATAATAACTGGAATATATGGAGGGTGGTAGCTCCTGGCTGCTGATTTTTTATATTTTATTTTTCTCCCTCTGATGAGAGTTTCAAGGTCAGCTGGCTCCACAGACACAAATATGCCAGGAACAAAATGTGCAGATGCTCAGGAGAGTGGGACAGCCACGCTGGCACTGTAAACAGCCCTGGCTCGTGGCCAGCACTGCCTGCACCCAGCAAGAAGGAGGGGTCAGGAAAAAGCACTTTATTACAGCTAGATCAAGATTTATTGTTTCTCTCAGCTCTATCATTAAATGTGAGTTATTCGTATTTTTGTGGGAAAACCCAGATTCAGCACAACCTCAACATTTTATTTGGAGGATCAGGAAGGGTTTTATTCAGAACCTAAAAGCAATATCAGAATGCATAATAGCACTGAATGAGTGGCTACAACAAAAGCAGGAAAAAATGGTTCTTTTCCTCATTCTGCTGCTGATTTATTGTGTAAACACAGACAAATCTTTCACTGTAGCTCTTGCAGTTCCTTATACAGGCTCTCTTTTCCCTCCTAGATATGTCTCCTTTTGTCAGTTACTTTTGTGAACTAAATACCAGCCAGTCAGGCAAAAGCTGGCAATATCTTCCTCCAGCAGTCTCATAAAAACTTAAAATATTAATGTATTTTATAATGTACTTATTTTTTGTAACTGTCAGTCGTTGCTACCAAGACAGGGAATTCCTTATAAATATTGAATGCTACTGCAAGGTCTGCAAATAAAATTCTAGAAATGGTTCTCTCGAGCTCGCAAGTGACTAAAAAACTGCTGAAAATCTTGCTAATTTTAGTAAACTATGTGGAAATCCAAGTTGCGTAATGGTTCTGGGATTTTCTAATGAACAGTGATGGTTACAGTGATGGGGTTTAAATTCAAGTAGTGCTTGTAGATTTCTCTCTGGACACAGACTTTGGGGACAAAGCAATGATTGGTTTCACTCTGTAAGACTCCCTTGAAGGTGTGGATGTATCTCAGAAATTGGCTTGAAGGTCTATTATGTATAAAAGAATAAAACATAATTGCAGAGGGGATCCAGTGCCCAGCCAAGGGCTGGAATTGTGACGAAGCAGAAAATTCCCCTGTAGAGGATTTCCAGCCTGTGCAGAGGAACTAGACTGCAGCCAGGAATGCTGAGCCAGGTGTGGCCAGCAGCCACTCTGTGCTGCTGTTGTGGTAGCAGGAATTCACATTTTGGTTCTTGTGTGCACCCTCCCACCACCCTTCTCCCATCTCAAGGATCCCAGGGCAAAGCTGAACTGGGAACAAGGGGGGACGAGGCCACTTGCAAGGGTCAATCTGCTTTAGTTCCTGAGAACAGATCCCAAAGGGAATCAAAACATGTCATTTCCACAAATTGGTACTGCAGGGCCTCTCATTGCTGCTTTTGCTCCATGGATTGTGCTTTCTGCTCAGTGACTGCAGGATATGCTAGGAGAGGCTGGTTATAGTGCCCTGATCTGTGTCCAGGGGTTCCTTGGTTCCCCTGGTTCCTCTCCAGGGAATCTTTGGGTCACAGGGGGACACAACCCAGGCCTGGAAGGGAGCATACAGAACTTGGGCTGAGCTGCTTCCAGTGGCCAAAGGCAACATTCAGTGTATGACACTCATGCAGAGACATTCGTGGGATCTCTCAGAACCAGTTAAATCCCCTGGAAGATTCCTCATAGGCAAATGAAGGAATTGTGGCTCTACCTCCTGACTCTCTCCTGCCAGTGCTGGGAAAAGGTGAGATCCATTTTCTATGAAGGGGTTAATTAGTGGCTGATTTGAGAACTGGTTCCACCATGTGTCCATCCCATTATCCCATCCTACTCTGCAAAGGGAAGGCTGCGTGTTTTAGGAGGGAGATAAAGTCACAAGACTGCCACCTGAAAGAACCGAGACGTTTGTTTTTGTCAGAAACCTTTTTGAATTCTGACAGCCTAACAAGGAAATTGTCTTCCTGGATTTGCCATCACCAGAGTGTGCTGTGCCGGTGTTTTCTGTAGCTCCTGAGCTCACAAGAGGGACAAGCCCTGCTCCAGAAGGTTCTTTATTCCCAGAAGAGGTCGCACAGAGGAGATGGCACATGTGTCCAGTCCGCACTGTGCTCCTCCCAGGGATTCCTCGCCCTGCAGTTACCGTGGAAGTTCAGTCTCTGGGCACCCTTCAGCCTTAACTGCTGCACCTGCAGAACAAGAGCTTAATTAGTGTTAATTACTCACTCAGAACAGGATTAACCCACTCGCGGGCCATGCTGGAGTTCAAAGATACAAGGGCTCGGGATGGGGGAATCAGCGGCCGGTGCAGCTGGGACAGGAGAGCATCACTCCCTGGGTCTGGGTGGGATCATCATCATGGAACGGGATCCTCATTATGGAACGGGATCCTCATTATGGAATGGGATCCTCATTATGGAACGGGATCCTCATTATCACATCAAAGCACATCCAGCTCACTCCTCCACAGCGCCTCGCGGAGCGGGGGAGTTCACTGAGGAAACTTCCCCTCGCCTGCCTCTGCGCCTCCTTCCCAAGTCTCATTTTGACTTTTGGGGGCTGGATAAGCTCCAAACACAAAAGGAAGTCGAGACAGAGTGGGTGACTGTCACGTCAGGATTCTCAGAGCCTCAGCTCCCATTCAGGCGGGTACCAGGGAAGGCTGGAGGTGGATGAGCAATGTTAGGAGCTGTTTCCAGCACTGGCTCTTACAACTCTGTTTTCTTCTAGTGTGGTGGTCGGTTCGAGGCTGACAAACGGGAAGAGACATCTCTCACTGCAGAGATCAAATTGCACAACAAATTAAAATGCTCCCTGAAGGCACTGCTGCTCCCTCTCCACTCCAAGCCAAAGGCTGCCCTGTCTGCAGAGCAGGTGCCCCCTGGCACCAGGGCTCACTGCCCCTTTTGGTGATGAGTGTCAGGGCCAGTCTGGGCTCAGCAGTGGCGATGGCTCATTTATATCCTGCGAAACCTCAGGGAAATGCAGGTAATTCCCCGCTGGGTCCCTGACAGCTCAAAAATAGGGCTGCTCTGCTGTGTTCCACAGGAACCTGCAAAAACCCAAACTCTTCATTTTAGGCAAGCTTTTGATATAGGTAAGATCCTCAGAGAGCAATTTAGTATACCAAAATGAGATTAGAGCTTGTTCTTCCACAGCTTGTTGCTCTGCTTGCAGTTCCAGGAGCTGAGCATTCCACATTTGCCATAAATCCTCCCTGTAAACAGCTCTGGATGTCCTTTGAACAGTACAGCTGTTGGAGCTTATGAGCACCCCCAGGAAAATCAAGATGTTGCACTGATGTGAAATCTGTACCTCTGTGCTCCTGGAATTGGATCATTCATCCCATTCCAGCACAAGGTTTAATTTGGCTGCCTCCTGCTCCTACCTGTCTCTCTGCATCAGCTAGAAAGGAAGGAATGAGGCTGTTCAGACTCAGAGCAATGCATCCTGAATGCTCCCTGAGGTGAATCCCGTTCTGAACAGAGAATCAAACCTTCTGCATTTCCATGTTTCCATCCCAGCCCAAAAAATATCCAACCTGCGCTGCCATTTGGCGTTAAATCAGCCTTTGTGCAGCCCGCTGATCCCTGCGGGTCTGGGACATATTTCAAACCTGTGAGGCCATTGACAACTTTTTCACCACCTCAGCAGGGGCACAGTGATGTCACTGGAGTTGGTTTGCAGCTGAAAAGCTGCTCTTGGATCTGGCTGGTCTTTAATCAGTAGAAATTGGGAGATGTCTGTTGAAACAATGTGTGAAACAAAGCAGAGCTTGCATTGCGGGGATAAGGAAGCAGAAGCAGGGACTCACACAGACCAGGGGGAAGATCCTTCCTGCCTGCTGGTTGAAGAAATGCTCCTAAAAGGCCTTCAGTGCTGATTGAAGTAGTGCCTCAAGAGCCCTATTTGGTGTGGCCTCTGCTGAGCTTGTGGAGCTGTTCGGTGTATCAGCCACTGTGACAGGCACAGAAATGCACTTGCAGTGTGGAATGGGTGGGTCTGGGGTCGGGAATTCTGCTTTGCTCCAAGCTGACACCTGGGCAGAGGGGTGGGCACAGTGCTGTGTAATCCCACAAGGCGAGTAAGGGTCCAAATCATCCACCTTAAACGTCCTTGGGGGAGAAATGTATTTCCCTAGCTGGAGATTACATGTAGAATATTGGGGAAACTGGGATTGCTGCAGCCTCAGGGGCTGGGGGTGCTGTGAAAATGCAGAACCCCCGTTTAACCCCTGGGTAACCCCGCTGGTGTCGGGGTTTTGGGGCTGGTTTGGAGGGATGGCCGCGGTGCCGGCAGATGGCAGTGCCTGTCAGAATTGCAGCGTCGGGAAATCAGAATTGCAGTGTCGGGAGCCCCGGGACTCTGCCCAAGCGGGGAAAGGTGACAGTGACACGCACGAGGCACGGAGCCACCCTTGCCCCCACCACCAGGACCCCTCCTGAGCCCACCCTGCTTCCCAGGACCCCCGCCAGGCGCTCCCAGTGCAGATACACGGGATAAACCACACGGGATAAACCACACGGGATAAACCACACGGGATGTGCAAGGGAGGCTCCCCCAGCCTTGGCCATGACACACCAGCCTGGCAGCCCTGCAAACTCCACTGCTTCAGGGCTGCTGCCTGGGCAGCACAAAGATTCCTTCTACATTTCCTGGCACAAAAATTCATTCCAAATCTTGTTAACAAAGATGAGATGAAGGAGGAAGCCGAGCTGATGCCACTCTGAAGGTGGCACTGTCCTTAGTGCTGGGCATTCAGGGACCTGCTCTGAAAGCCAACGCTCTGATTTAGCGGGGCTGACTCTCCCACCGGATTAATTTTTTTCTAGTGCTTCTCAAGTAAGTTTGAATGCTTATTAAAAATACCCAAACTGTGCTGTACTCCCCAAACAGCACTTTTATAAAGGTATCACAGACATACTCCTGAAAGGTAAAAGTAATTCTGCTGAAAAGACATTCTTAGCAGTTATGAGCAGGCAGACCTGGTGGAATTTCACAGGATTTGATCAGTAGTTCGTTATCATGGCCTTTGCTTTCTTTGCAGGGGGTTTTGCTGCTGAGTGGAATTGAGTCTTCAGCTTTGCTGCCTTGCTGGGCCATCCTGAGCTGCTGCTGGGGAAACAGAAGCCAGGCTGGCTGGACTGAGCTCTCTGCCCACGCTGTGCTGGAGTGGCAAACACAAACCAGCACGTGGAAAAGCAAAACTACATCTGCAAAACTGATTTTTGATGGCTGAAGTCATTGGTCTGGCTCCAGACTCCTGTCCCATCTGAACAGATCTGATATCCAGAGCAGACAACCAGATCACTGATAAAAAAGAGATGGGCTTTATTTTCTCAGTCCCTGGGCAATATGACTACTGATAATATTCAAACCTGTGGTTATTTCCATTTTTTCAGCATGTCTGTCTTTGATTTTCCCAGTCTAGTCTCCATAATAAGGTGTTATGTAGCCTAGATTTAAGCTGGTTAAGAATCAAGTTTTCTTTCCTACATGAAGTTCCATTAGTTCTATTTTCCCCTGTTTAAAAAAAAAATACAGATAATTAATTGCAAAATGTCTATATAGGAAAATAAAAATATCATTCCAATAGTGATAGTGTAATTTTAAAAAGGAAAAAATTGAAAATCATTCAAAGCAGAAAAAACAAAATAGCTTGCAGATTTCAGTAATACCTGCACATTCCTGCACCATGCTTTGTTTTGGGTAGGTTCTCTTTTACCTGACCAGACGAATCTCCCGTGAAAGCTTTTCTGATGGGCTGTAATGTGTGTGCTCCTGGAACAGGGAATTAGGGAGGACAGGGGGACAGAGCTGTGGGAACAGGGCAACAAAGCCTGGGGGTAACCTGCAGTCACCAGGCAGATCTGCCTGAGATACCCAGCTGGCCTGACATTTGCTTTTCAGAAAAGGAAATATTTCACTAAGCTGGGGAGACAGCGTGGTATTATCAATGACAAAGGAAAAAATAAAATAAAAGCAGAAGAAAAAAGAGGAAGACAGAAAATTACGGCAAAGCACTGAAGCACTTTGAGAGCGCTCCCGGGGACTGTCTGGATCTCAGGCAAATCCCACAACTCCATCAGCAAACACATGGCACAGCCTCATGGGGACAGGCAAGGCAAAGGTGCCAGGGGACCGTGCTGACCCCTTGTCCCCACAATCCCGGAGCTCCCCCCGTGCCGGGTGAAATGCGCGCTCTCCCTTCCTCCTGGCTTTTAGGAACTGCTCTCTGTTTGTGTGATTCTGACATCCCGTACCCCGCGAAGGATGCCAGCCCGGCCCGAGCTCCGGAGAGGCGATGCCGGGAGGAGCTGCGGGAGCCGCCCGGGTGCCCCTCGCTGGCCGTCCCGGTGAGCTCGGAGGTGTTTCCCGAGCTCGGAGCTCCTTCAATCCCTCGCCCCCAGGCAGGGATTCGCCTCTCGCCCTGCCCACGCTCCCTCCGCTGCCGGCAGCGCCCAAACCCCTCCCTCGCCCCCCGCCCCTGCGCTCATTGAGAACAGATAAGGCTCCGGCACACGCAGCCTCCGAGCCCTCCCCTGCCCCAGCCCTTCAAAAGCTCGGGACCACGCGGGATCCCCGGAACGGGAGAGGGCAGGGAAGGCGGGGAAGGAGAGGTACAAGTGGCACCGGAGCGGCGGAGAGCAAGGGCTTGGAGCGGAGCGATCGGGGATACCCGGGGACAGGGGCGTGGGCATCCTCAGCGCCACATCGATGTTCGCTGCGAGCAGGCAGCGGCAAGGAGGCAGGAGGCAGCCCGGGGCTCCGAGGACGATCCCGGCTCCCTGGTGATGGCATGGACCGGCTGCTGCTCCCGCAGCCTCTCCCAGCCCCACTTCTGCCCCCGGAGCCCAGGCGCGACGCTGATGCGGAGCCGCTCGTAGCAAGTAAGTTAGCATTCCTTTGTTTTTCCAGATCACTCCCGATATTCCCTGGCTGCAAAGGATCGGGAGCTCAGCAGGACGAACCCGGAGCTGTCGGGCCAGCGGGATGCCAGGCTCCTGTGCCCAAACCTGCCCGGCTGTGAGCTGTGGACCTGCTCCTGCTTCACTCCCAGCCGCCACAGAACTCTTTGGGAAGGCAGGGATTGGATGCTGATCTTGGGCTAAAGCACTGTCAGGTCTTACGGTGTGATGCAGGAAAAGACATTAAAAAATAGGAACTGCTCAGATACAGGATTAGTGGAGATCACTGGAATGCAAAGGG
The DNA here is from genome assembly GCA_009812075.1 of Sialia sialis. Lineage (NCBI taxonomy): Eukaryota > Metazoa > Chordata > Aves > Passeriformes > Turdidae > Sialia > Sialia sialis. The sequence continues at coordinate 6,536,720 of VRYO01001477.1, forward strand.
CACCAGAAGACTGATGAGTGAGCAGCCCTGAATTGTGTGGAGTGACTCCATAATCCTTATCTGGAGTCCAAGATTAAATTCTTTCATAATCAGGATACTTGCCAGTGAGCTTGGAGTTATAGAGCCCTGGCAGTGCAGTCTCCCGATGAGGAAGTGGCACATTCAACCCTTGGAGGGGACAGGGAATGTACTGGGAACCCCTCGGGGATTATGGCTCTAGGAGGTAAAAGCATGACTGATTTTTTTTTTATTTTTTTTTTTTTTAACCAATGTCCTGTTGCATCACTCAGAAAGGTGCCTGGGGTTCTCTTCGTGATGGCACATGGTGGTTTGGAGCACCAGGTTAACTTTTACACAGCATCTCTCCCTTGGGCTGAGCAGGATGTTTCAGAAACCAGCTGAGAAACAGGCAGAAACTGGCCCTTTCCCAAAAAAATCTTACCTCTGGCTTTTGGAGATTGTCATCAAGCAGCTCCTTCCTCCTGCACCCTCTTACTCTAAAGTAGATCTTAGATGTGTGGAAGAGGGGCTCGGGGGGAAACCAAAACTGCCTTTTCTCACTGGTTCTCTGATCAGTCCAAGCAACCTGAGAAGGTGGGGAGTGTTTGCGCTGTTATTTCACTTCTGGAGTTCAGTTGTTTGGCTCACTTTTCCTACCCAGTTCGAGATAGAGGGTCAGGATCTTTTCTTATTCCCATGGCAGAGTATTTTCCATGTCTGGAAAGTTCCAGCTTAATTATTTGCCAAAAACAAACAACAAAAAAAACAAACAAACAAACAAACAAAAACCCAAAAAAAAACAAACCAGGCAAATAGAGCTTTGGAGTAATATTCCAAGGCAGATCTCAGACTCCATTATTTAAGTCACCCACTTTCTGTTGGATTTGAGGTCAGGAGAGGCACTTGGGGTGAGCACTGGCCCTTGCCCAACAGCTTGGCATGAGGTCAGTTTGTCCCTCTGTGACTTCTGTCCCCTTCCTGCAGTGGGTTCAAGCACTGCTGAAGGCCTTGGGGCAAAAGGAGCCTGTGTTTGGTAAATCCATCTGTGACTCTTTGGGTGCAAGATACTGCACAAGTGTGAAGTGATTCAACAGCTTTATTGTATTTTCTTAAAGCAGCTGCAGATTAGAGTGATTCTCTGTTCTGCAATGGTGAATTCCTAAACAATGGAGAATGGGAACATTGCTGCTCCTGGGGCAGGATGTTCTCCTAGAACTGAGATTCTGCTTTCCCAACATTCAGTGTTTGCTGTTCAGAGTAAACAGCCAGAAGCAGGAGAAACAGGAGTGTCTGATCAGGACAAAGGTGTCCCTGTCTTTGTTCAGTTGTGTTGGTTGAAAGACAATGGTCACATTTTCAGTGACACCATAAGGTGTCCCTAAAAATAGAGTTGGGATGAGAGAGGCCAGGGACTCGGGCCAAGGTGACTGCAGAGTGCCCCCGGCACAGTCACTGCCTTGGAGGTAGAAGGATCAAATTGATTTATTTCCAGGCTTTATTTGTTGTTGGTAGAGAAAATATCATTTGACTTTTCCAAATCACAGAAAACACCTAAGAGCACAATATTGTGGTTGCATTCTTTGTACAGGGACTGGTCTTGCTCAAGGTCTTTAATGCAATGAAGTACAAGAAAATTGCCTGGGAGCTGCATGGATTAAATCCTCCCATCCTTCCTTGCAGTGGAGCTGTGCCCAATCTTTTGGAAACTCCATATTCTCCAGGCCTTGTGCTCTAACAAGTTGTAAAAGCCTGAATGATGACTCAAAAAGCATTTTCTAGTTTTCATCTTCTTTTTCTGTAAAAAAAACTTCAGTCTCTCTCCTCATCACAGTTTTGTTTCTCCACTCTTTTCTGTATAGGTCTGGAGTTTGTTATACTTAATGCAGCTGGGAACTTGTGTCGTGTGGGGTTTTATACCTCAATCTATAGTTGAGAGAAAAATGTATTTGAAACCTGTAGCTATTCGAGACAACAGAAAGTGCCTTTGTTGGCTTTGGAAATAATATTGCTGGGTTATTCATCTGATGGATTAGGCTGTGGAGGCTTTGCAGAGTGATCTTCAGACACACCTGAAGCAAGTAGGGACTGCATTCCCTGCTGCTGGAGTAGGGAAAGGAGAAAAGAGTTCTGCAGCGATTCCAGGTGCTCATTTAGGATTTTGGAACTGCTAAATTTAATTCCTGCCCTGCTACAGACTCTCAATTGAATACAGAAAAACTAAGTGCCTTTGAGAGTGATTTTCCCATCCTGAAATGTGGGAAATAGAGCCCTTCCTTGGTTCAGCATGTTGGAAAATACATAAATAAAATTTTACAGCACGTAAAATCTGTGTTGAGTGCTGTGAAACACTTGGGTATTTTGGGATTTGGACAGTCACATTCCTGCCTCACAACTGACAATGGATGTGCCCCAGGATATCAGAGGAGAAGGATGGACTGGGAGGTGGCTCACAGGTAAAAGGAAAGTGCAAATGCCCATAAACCCTTCCTTGGGGTTACATTGGCTCCCTGGCCAGAGAGATTTTCTTTGGAAAGACTGATCACCTTCTGTTGGGGGATTCTGAGCCAGGAGCACTCTGGGCACACAGGAGCTGTCTCAGCCCAGCTCTGTGACAAGCACAAAGCCACTCTGGCCCTTCAGGTGAACCAGCAGCCACCCATCTTTGTGGCCTGGTGGCCACAAGGGAATCTGCTGTCACATCCTGAGTGTCAGGAAAGTGGTGCTGAGACTCACCAAAAACTTGCAGAGGAGATGAGAGGCACCTTCTTCCCTCAGTTCTGAGTGAGGTAACACTTGGAGAGGCAATTGCTGGGGTCAGGGAGCTTTGAGCCACGTTTGTTTGTGAAGTGCCACAGGTCTCCCTTCTTGTGCAGCGTCTTTGAATCTTTTTCCCTGGATTTCAAGAGCACAACTCTTCTGCAGCCTTCCCTCCACCTGTGTATCCCCAAGCACTTCCCAGAGAGGCAGCCACTAAAACCCCAAACCTCTATTTATATAAAGTCAGAAAGATGGAATATTCTGTGGTTTACCCCAAACCTACCTGCCTTTCCTTGCATGCACAGGTGTGTGTGGAAAGGCAGTCTGGTGGAGTAGACTGTTCAGTCCCACTCACACACAGGCAGTGAATAAAAAGATGGAGGAAAGATGCCTTTCTAAGGGAATTCAAAGCCCCACCTTAGTCAGAGCCTATCTCAAGTCATTTTTCTTCAGATTGTCAAAGGCCACCTTCTCCTAACATTTCTCCTTCTTTCCATGAGCACTCAGTGTTCAAAGCCAATGCTTTTATTCTCTTTGGGTGCTGCTGCTTTAATTTCCTTTATTCCTGCGCCTGTTTCCCTGTGTTGCTCCTGTCTGACAATTAAGAATTTCATTCCCTCACAGCACTGTAACCTCAAGCAGAATTATGTGGCCCAGAGGAACCTTGGCACAGTAACATGGTTTATGTGGTGTGGGCCAGTGGGCAGCAGAAGAACCAGGTCAGGCTTTTTAGTAATCTCTGTTCAGTATTATGGTTGCTTGTTGAGAAGTACAGGACCCATTGTTTGGAAGAAAAAAAGAAGACAAGGTTAAGTAAAAAAAGATAAGTATATTTTTCTGGGAAGATGTGGGAGGTTTGCTAAAGAACAGTTGCTCAGTTATTCTCCTAATGTGAGAAAACACAGGCATCAGGTTTAAAAGAAACAAAAAGAAGTCTGCTTTCCTGCTTTTACACAACCTTGATTACAAATTCACATCTTTAAACTGCCTGCCAGTGTAGTCCTTTCCAGCATCAGATCCCACCCCCATGGAAATTTGTGTGTTTACTGCAGCCAGATCATCAAATGTTTAAATGGAAAAAGCCCCCTGGTCAGCAGGTAAAGAGGTTTCTTCAAGTGTTTTATAGTTTTTACTTCCTTGATGTCTCTGGCAAATTGGTGGACCTGCCAGGAGCACATCAGCTCTGTCAGGAGGGGCTGGGAGCTGCTCTGCCTCCTGGAGATTCTCACCTAACCCCAGCCTGACACTTGTGCAGCAAATCCCAGCCCCTAAATGTCACCACCTGCCCCGAGTGTGTCATCTGGGCAGAGCTGAACATCAGCAGGGCTGATAAAAACCTCTCTGCAAGGCTGATAATGCACTGACTCACAGCTCCTCATGCAGTAGCCTGTCCTAAAGGAAGGCAGCTTTGTACAGAAGTGACATTTTTATTATCCTGGCCTCCTTTAACCAAAGATGGTAAATGCCAAAGAAACAGAGCAGTGCCTGTGACTATAAGAGGCAATTTCACCTCATGGCTGTCTGTGCTGGAGGGAGCAGGGATTTACAGACTGGAGCTGAAATCTCTGGGAGATGCATGAACATATTTGCCAGGATATGGCAGAGATGTTTGTGCACTACCCAGTCAAGAGTTAACCTGGTCCTTACAGTTACAACTCCTTTCAGAACCTCTTGTCATTTGGGCTAAAGTTCCCCTAGCCAGTTAAAATCAGAAAGGAATGAGCAAATTTCCTGGAAGATTCTTGTGCCGGGGATCTCACAGACCATTCACATCCATATCACAGATTTTACTGCTGAAGAATTAAGGCATAAGGAAAAACAAGGATTTGCTCAGAATTAGAAAACCCTGGAATCATTTGGAGCAGAAAGCTGGATAATGTGCCGCCACCCAAAGCTGTGCTCAAATTGCTAACCAGGAACATTCTGTTTAAAGACTCTGAAGCAAAATTCATATGCTTAATTATTTTTAATAACCACAGACTGAGGTTATGCTCATACAACAATGGGAGAGTTAAAGATGAAATATTGGTAGGAATTGTAGTGGCACTGAAGCTGTCAGTGAACTTCTTATCCAGCAGGAATTTTTCTGCTTTTCTGGATCACTTGGAAGGTGTTCCTGAAGGTTTGCAGAGATGTTTCACCTGAGCTGTTGCTGGAGATGCTGCCAGCCCTGTGAGTGTTTAGGTTAAAAAGGTTCCTCTGTACTTTTGTTAATGGACAGTTCCAAAAACCTGCTCCACCAGGGTGATCTTTCCAGGGATTTAGGAATTTTGGTTGCTTTTCCTCTATTCTGTTCTTTGTAATAAGTTTCAAGAACCTTTTGGTCTCTTTGGTGTGAATCTAGAACATGAAACCTTCTACTCTAGATTAAAATCTAGAACTGGATTGTTCTCTCACCCATGGTGCCACCGATAATGTCAAATTTACTTTTATAACAAAATTACCTTTAAAACAAGTCTTTTAAAATTGAAAGCAACAGGCAACACTTGCCTGGTTTTGCATTTAGATTGATGACAAGCTTTTTAGTCCAAATGGAGTAATTTTAGATTAATCAATCAATTCAAACATGCATTGAGAATATTATTTATAAGGAGGAAGTGAGGAGGTTCTTCACTACTTGATTCTCAGTGGATGGGAGGCTTCTTTCACTATTAAAGGGAGTGGGGGGAAAGTGTGTGATTGTTCTGCCGTGTGCTTTTACATATTGGGGAATGAGAGTTAAGCTATGCCCTTGGCAATTTTCAGCATCTTGAACTTCACAGTGCAGAGGGAGCCCGGACAGCGGGTCTGGAGGTTCCCACTGCAGCAGGCAGCCGAGATGTGCGAATACACCCGAGTCAGCTTTCAGAGGGGACAGAAAGAGAGGAGGGGGTGACTCTTCTGTCAAAATCCTGCCTGCTTCTACTGGAGGAAGGGAACACACTGCACTGGGATTATTCACCCCATGTCCAGGACAGGTGGCAAAACCCTGGGGCAGCAGGGCTCAGCAGTGGCCCATGGCTGCAGCGCTCAGCAGGGCTCAGCAGTGCCCTGGCACTGCAGGCAGCGTGCTGGGCTGTGCTGGGCACAGATGGCTGAGCTCCCTGCAGAACAGAGCCAGTAGGACTGGTTCCAGCACCAGGCTCCGGCCGCTTCGTTGGAGCAGAGATTGATGGTGACTTAGACAAGAGCCACGATGAATTCTCTGCCGTTAACCAGACTTGGCTGCAGCCGAATAGAAGTGAAAATTTGTTGTTTCATTTATTCATCCTGCCTCTGCTTCCTTCCCACCCACCCTTTGTGCTTTTTAATACCAAAAAGATGAAGCTACTTTGCTCAATCTTAAAAATTGTCTCTCCCAAGATACTCTTAATTGTATCTCTACACCTTTTCTCATTCACAGGCACATAAGAAGATTAAAGATAGAGGGAGCAGTAATAGATTTAGTTAGGTTTTAATAGGATTTGCAGAGGACAATGCAGGGAACGAACGCCATAGAAAATATTGCTGCTCTATCTTTGATATCCCTAAGGCTCCTTAGGTAGTCTTTGACAGAGATTTTGTCTGTGCTCTGCATCCAGAGTCAAGACTCTAATTTTTTAAAGGAGTATCTAATCATCTCAGTAAACAGGATGTTCCATTATAACTGGCAGAAAGCATTGCCGCCTTGATCTCATGTTATTTATTTGTATCCTGGTAAGCATAACTCTGAATGTCGACAGTGGGCTTTTTAATGCCTCTCTGATGCATTCCTAAAAATGCCCAGTGATTTTGTCTAATGTCAGGTGGAGCAAAAGAGGTCTGATAGATCTCATTAACAGCAGGCCTGGATTCATCACACCCTCACACGAGGGATTCAAGATGCTCAATTAAATGTTTATTTCACATTTAAAGCCCAGGCTCACGAATGAACTTCCAGAAGGTGATTCAGCACTACTGAAATCCGAATTATCCCCGGAGATGCCTTTCTCTGCTGACTGCAAGGGAAGCCTTCATGCATAATTTAGACTCATGTGAGATTTAGGTAGGCAGTGATGCTCAGCGTTTACTCTTAATTTCTAAGGTTTCTCTTGATATGCACCCAAAATCTGAGGCATGAAAAGAGCTCCAGTTGCTCCTGAAAAGATGTTGATGTATCTTTACTTTGTTCTGAGTTGTGATCTCAAGCAAATTTGGTGTGTAAAAAAAATCTAAGAACACCAGGCAAATCCCAGAATGTTCCAAGATTTAACTGTTCCACACTCCCACAGCGTGCCCATCACCCTGCTGGTGGCTGATGTCTGAAGGACCTGTGTGTTTAATTCCAGGTCACTGCAGGGCTGTGTTCAACAGGGCTGTTGTGGGAGAAGTGTGAACCCTCCTAAAACAACGTCCTGAAGGTCCAGATGTGAAACAAAATGGCTTTTGTCTCTTTGCCTTCTGCCTGAAACTATGTTTCCCTGTTTTGTAGCCCAGCCATGGCTGGAGATTCCCGGATCTTCATGAACCAGGACATGGACATCGGGGTCACGTCCCGGGAGCCCAAGAAGATCCCCAAGCAGGCTCGGGATGATGTCCCCATTGCCACGGACAGGACCCGGCTCATTTCTGCCGAGGGCAAGAAGCCACGGCAGCGCTACATGGAGAAGAGTGGCAAGTGCAACGTGCACCACGGGAACGTCCAGGAGACCTACCGGTACCTCAGCGACCTCTTCACCACCTTGGTGGACCTCAAGTGGCGCTTCAACCTGCTGGTCTTCACCATGGTCTACACCATCACCTGGCTGTTCTTTGGGTTCATCTGGTGGCTCATCGCCTACATCCGGGGAGACCTGGACCACCTGGAAGATGAGAACTGGATCCCCTGTGTCGAAAACCTCAGCGGGTTTGTGTCGGCGTTCCTGTTTTCCATCGAGACCGAGACGACCATCGGGTATGGGCACAGGGTCATTACAGAGAAGTGTCCTGAGGGCATCGTGCTGCTCCTGGTCCAGGCCATCCTGGGCTCCATCGTCAACGCCTTTATGGTGGGATGCATGTTCGTCAAGATCAGCCAACCAAAGAAGAGGGCGGAGACCCTCATGTTCTCCAACAACGCCGTCATTTCCATGAGGGATGAGAAGCTCTGCCTCATGTTCCGGGTCGGGGACCTCCGCAATTCCCACATTGTCGAGGCTTCCATTCGAGCCAAACTGATTAAGTCCAAACAGACCAAAGAAGGAGAGTTTATTCCCCTGAATCAAACGGACATCAACGTGGGATTTGACACCGGAGATGACAGGTTGTTCTTGGTGTCCCCGCTCATCATCTCACATGAGATCAATGAGAAAAGCCCCTTCTGGGAAATGTCCCGCACACAGCTGGAGAAGGAGGAGTTTGAGATTGTGGTCATTCTGGAAGGAATGGTGGAAGCCACAGGTAAGGATCTGTCAGCAATCAGTCACTGTTTTGGGGAGGAAAGGAGCACAATGCATTGTGAGCAGTTTGGCATTAGGATTTCACTGTCCATGTCAGCTGGACTGGGAACACGGTGAGGTTTATCCTTGGGTAGTGCCTAACTCAGGTGAGGTGTCTGAGATAAGCAGTAGTGAAAAATTAGGCCTTTAGCTCATGCTCTAGGGTTTCACCCTCTTTTTTAAGTCTAGGATTGAGGTGAAGGGGTTAGTCCTAGAGCTGCCCATAATCACTTAGAGCTGATCCAGGGGAGGAAAAAAGCAATGGATTAAAGGAATCTTTGAAGCCTCTGGTGGTCCTGTTTCCTGTGATCAAAAATCATGGTGCAAATATTTTCCCATTTCTCCTCCGTACTAAAGATTGGCTGTAACTTGTGCTATTTTAGGCCTTGCTGTGGTGTTGATTTTAATGGGGGCTATGAAGTGCCCAAGTCTCAGTGTATCCCATAAAGCAGCACGTGCTGAGGCTGAATGACTTGCACGTGGTGCAGGACACACATTCCCAGAAGGAGCTCAAAGAGGAAAAATACAGAAACTGCTTTTGTGACTCTTGCAGCCCTGCAGCTGCTTAACAGCTCAGACAAAGCTGGGTAATGGGAGATTAGGAGATACCCTCAGCCCATTCCCAGTTTCCTCCTGGGGGTGCATTTGTGGCAGGCGATAAAAGAAATCTGTGTCCATATATAGTGACTCTGGAAAAGTGGTAAGCCTCAGCTTTCCATGGATGGGAAAGGCAGCTGAGGGCAGGGATGGGCACACAGGCTCCTTCCCACAGGTGTCTCACACAGGAGCTCTGCTGGGCAGTCCTGGCACCATGGGTCATTTCCACTTGCATGAATCCCTTTGTTCCAGCTTTGGGGAGGAGCTGGCACCTGTTCCTGCTGCACTTGCAGCACAGCAAGTGTGTCCAAGCCCCTGAGATGCTCGGGTCCCTTCTAGACGCAGTTTTTCTGCCTGGGGTGGGCAGAATGCCTTGATGGAATCAGGGTCTGCAGGGGAAGGGCTACAGGCAGCTCTGAGGAGAGAACTCTGGTTAAAGATGGACAAAGTCAGAGATTAAAAAAAAAAAAAGGCTTTTATAACCAGTTTTCCCCTTTGGTGTTTCAGGATTTTAGTTATGAGCCCAGAGTTTTCCTGTGGGTGGTGGTTGGATTTTGTTTTCCAGCTCTCTGAGTCATTAGCAGGGGTTTTCAGCCTGTTACAAATACTCAGTGGTGTCAGCACCTTGTCTCACAGATTCTGCCCCTTGCTGACTGTTAATGTTATCCCCTCTTGGAGATTTGCTCATTAATCTCCCAACAGCCAGAGGAGGAAAAATCTCCCCAATTCCTCCATCCCAAACCTTTGGTCCCAAAGGCAGCTATGTCGAGAGGTAATTCAGTGGCCCAGAGTCTCCATTTAGGTGATCAGCAATAGCTGACTTTCCCAGACAGAGCTGATGGGAGGTGATGGATAAATTACATTCCACTGGGGCTGGAATATGTGCTGTGGAAGTGGAATTCACCTGGCATTTCCCGGGAAATGTTCCTCCCCAGCAGAACACTGCAGAGGAAGGGGTGGGTGGAAAAGGCTATCAAAGGCAAGGATTTGTAACAGTGACTTATTCTGCAGCCTAAACATTTATTAGAGGCTAGAGCCTCCTAATCTGAGCATGGAATGTAACTCCTTGTTTGTCCAAAGCCTCTTTCCTCATCACACAGTGGCACAGTAAATGCTTTGAACCCCTGCTGCTCTGCCTTCCTTGCAGGAAGGCTCGGCCTCTGCTGGGGATGTGTGAGAGGAAGTCATTATCAATAACAACCTCGGAATTAAAAGCATGGCAGAGGAATAATGCTGTCTTACAAATGGGCTCCTCTCCCAGAGGGATTGCACAGGCCAGGCTGTAAGGATATTAAGGAGCATACCTCGGTGGAAATGAATTATCCTGGGCTCAGAAGGCAGACTGGAGGTCCCACACTGGAGCTGGAGGAGGCATTTTGAACTCAGAGCTGAGTGGACCTTGAATGATTCCAGAATTCAATGTAGAGGCTGGGGTGGGTCCTGAGGGACCTGTGGCAGCGGGGGAGCAGTGTCATCATGCAGCACTTACAGGATGGCCAGGGGATTACACCCAGCCAGCATGGGTTTAGGAGGGGCAGATTGTGTTTGACCAACCTGATCTCCTTTTATTAATCAAGTGACCCGCCTGGTGGATGCAGGAAAGGCTGTGGGTGTTGTGTACCTGGACTCCAGCAAGGCCTTTGACACTGTTTCTCACAGCATACTTCTGGAAAAGTTGGCTGCCTGTGGCTTGGACAGGAACACTCTTTGCTGGGTTAAGAGCTGTCTGGATAGCTGAGCTCAGAGAGTGGTGGAGAATGGTGCTGCATCCAGCTGGGGATCAGTCACCAGTGATGTCCCCCAGGGTCTGTGGTGGGGCCAGTTCTGTTCAATATTTTCATTGATGACATGGATGAAGGGAATTGAGTCTTTCGTTCGTAAATTTGCAGGTTACACTAAGCTGGGAGTGTGTCTCGATCTGTTGGAAGGTAGGAGGGCTCTGCAGAGAGACCTGGAATGGCTGGATGGATGGGCAGAGCCCAGTAAGATGAAGTTTAACAAGTCCAAGTGCCAAGTCCTGCATTTTGGCTACAATAACCCTCTGCAGTATTATAGGCTGGGGACGGTGTGGCTGGACAGTGCCCAGGCAGAAAGGGACCTGGGGGTGCTGGTCAAGGGCAGGTTGGACATGAGCCAGCAGTGTGCCCTGGTGGCCAAGAAGGCCAATGGCCCCTGGCCTGGATCAGGAATGGTGTGGCCAGCAGGACCAAGGCAGTGACTCTTCTTTTGCCCTGTACCAGGCAGCACTGACAGAACCAGAGCACACAGCCTCAAGCTGTGCCAGGGGAGATACAGGTTGGATATTAGGAAAAGGTTTTTTGTGGAAAGAGTGATAAAGTACTGGAATGATCTGCCCAGGGAGGTGGGAGTCACCATCTCTGGATGTGTTTAGAGAAAGCCTGGATGTGGCACCGTGGTCTAGTTGAGATGTTAGGGCATGGGTTGGACTCAATCTTGAAGGTCTCTTTTAACCTGGTGATCCTGTGATACTTAATCACAAGAAGAGTGGCTTGCAGAGAAAGTTTTTGTGCTTTCCCATTTCATCCTCACATTTGGAAATACCAATAAAGAAGTTTGGGGTTATTAATCTTTCCCTCCACACCTTAAAATCTGCTCCAAGCAAATTCTTCAGGTCCTTCCCAGCCCATGGCACTGCTCAAGCCCCATCTGCTCTCAGGAGTGGTGTGATATTTATTCCCAGCAGGACTTCTGTTAAATCCTGACACTGTCACAGCCTGGTCGAATTCAGGGCAGTGTAAAATATAACAGAGCATTTGTTCCCTTAGCAACCCCTATGGAAAATGGGAAATCCACCTCCCAGAATTCAGCGGTAACACTGGTCAGAATATAGAGCTCTGTTTTCTATAAGGTGTTTGGAAAGCAGGTCAGAATGGTGACTGGCAACATACCAATGACTGCAGAAAGTTAAGGACAACTAAAAGTGGGAATATTTTTCACTAATAATTCGGTAGAGTGATTTTATAGCTATTTTCAGTAGATTTAGCCAGGTGCACAAACATTACAAATGTAATGTATTGTCTCCTCTCAAACAAGCAGCTCTATTTACTGACATTTAAGTTTAATTCTGACCCAGTGCAAGGCAAAGATGGTAAATAGCTTCAAATGAAAAGTGTAGAGTAAATTCTGAGGAGTTCACACCCTTCAAGTCATTGAGTGTCTACAAAGTGAAACACTTTGGCTTAAAACAAAGATTTTTATTCAAGTTGCCTTGGCTTTTCAAAGGCCTGAGTTGCAGAACATTGAAGAACAACAGCTCCCCAGCCAGCCTAAAATGCAGTGGGTTTATTTTGCTGAAAAAGATAATAAACCTGGTGTTATTGCAGTGAGAGCCCTGGGGTACCCAGGGCTGCCCCACTGCCTGCCCCACAGAGGCAGCCATGGCACAAAGCCAGGTGTGGCTTTTCCCATCAATATTTGGGATGGATGAGGCACTGGGGCTCCCTGAGTGAATGGAAAAGGCCAAAGGGAGAGTGATTTTCTGGGCAGATCTGTTGTGAGCATTGCTGGGTGAAACAAGCACTGTGAGGACAAAATCAATACTGCTGACAAGTGCTCTGACTCCCAGGGCTGCTCTGTGGGCGTCTCAGGGGCACAGCATCACTCCCAGTGCTCCTGATGGATTGGGGACAGGGATTACTTCAGGGAATTCATTATCTTTGACTGATCAGAAAGGGACTCTTGTCAAGATCAGCTGCCCCAAATCTGACCTGCAATAAAAGGGAACAAAGCAAAGGTGGAAAATCTGTTTGCACGGTGAATATATTTTTGCTTTCCCCACCTCTCTGCTTCCCACAATCTCAGGGCCACCCTGGTGACAGGACAGCTCCTGGTGCTGCTGGCCAAAGCTCCCTGCTGATCCCAAACTGAGCAGAGTATTCAAAATCTGCTGGGACAGGGAAGAGCAGGGGAGGTCCAGCCCCCCCTCCCTCGTGGTGCAGAGTCAGCTGGGTTGTGATGAGGGATTTGGCTGATCCACTTAGGGAACATTAGCAAGTCCAATTTTTTTAAATACTGTTTTTCTCTGTAAGCCATCACTCCATATGCTGACACAGTCTGCATATCCTACAAGACTTCCTGGCAGATAATTTGAAGGGACTCTCTTCTCTTCCAACTTCACCCTTCCTCTGCTATTTGCTGATAGTTATCCAAATGCTGCTTTTTCCGTAGCTTTCTGCTGCCATCATTTCCTGGGCACAGCGTCCAGCACTGCTGCTCCCTGGGCACAGCAGCAGCAGAGCTTGTTACTCCACTCCTGGTCCTCCCTGGTTTTCATTGCCTCTTTTTCCCAGCACAGTTAAATAAGGCACAAGAGACACTCCAGATGCCTGATTAGTCCAGACACTAAATGAAGTTTTAATGAACTCTGATGTAAGTACAGGTATATATTTTTCTGTCTTAGAGTCAGTGTGATAAAAAGAGATTTAATGATTATAAGTAATTAACCCATCCTGTCCCAGTGGGAGTCTAGGCAAACAGCAGAGTTTTCACACCTCCATTTATTTACCTTTGCAGAGGACAGAGTACAGTTTCCTGGCTGTAAATGTAGGGCCAAATGGACTAGTCACAACAAAAGATATACTGAAATTAATCATGATTTTCATGGGACCACAAAGGAAGTGTGAAATTACTGAATGGAGTTTCTGGGCATTCATCATCTGGTTTGGATTGTCTTGTGTTGTTTTGCATTTTGCATATAAATAAGTTTTCTGAAAGGAGGACCTTGCAGAAGTCCCTAAATAATTCTAGGGGAGGGATGTCTCAGGTGATTGTGTCCATGAGCTGGACGGGGTTCTGGAGGCAGAGGCTGGCAGTGGTGTCTGAGGTGCCTCTGCAGTCACTGTAAATCCTGAAGGTTACCTGGTGTAAGCTTGGCACAGGCTAGGCCTGGTAGAGACAGGGCAATTGAATCCAAGGTCTTTACATCAAAAAGTCCTTTTATTATATTTTTTTCCCAGTGCCTAAGAGCTTTTGCATGCCTGGAGAGCATTCAGATCAATTAAAATCCTATTACTCTCCTCTGGCATAAATATCAAAGTGAATCAAGCCCAATCATGTCCTCTAAAGGAGACAAGCACAAATAATTGGAGGACCATGCTCCTACTTTCTAATATTCCTTTTCAAGTTGGAAGGATATTGACTTTTTGGTTCTTTGGTCTAATTAACACAGAGGGACGAATAACTTTTATAATTTACCATATGCTAATGCAAATTGAAAGATATGTCTTGCTTAAATATAGCAATAGAACTTAAATTGTTACACCTTTTCCTTGCCACCTGTAAGCTTCCACCACTGCCACTGCACCTCTAAGGCCATCAGTTCCTGGGCAGTGGGTGTTCCATAGCTTCAGAGCATCCAGAAGAAGGAGAAAAGTCACCCTGGACACAAGAGAATGGGCAAACAAGGGCAAAGGAAGGAGATCATTGCCAGCAGTGTCTGTGTCACAGGGGGCTGAGCAGATCTGGCCCAGCCCAGGCAGCCACATGATATTTCCCAGCAGATAATCACTGAGCTCCCTGGCATTTCAATGAGCACAGTTAATTTTAGCCTGATGAAAAATGTTGTCTTGACAGCTCCAGGGGCTGGGATATCTCTGCCTACTGAGGAGGTTCAGGCCATGGAGCAGCACTGGAGGATTCACCTCTGCTCAGGATGGGATCCCATTGAAGCCTGGGGAGATTCTGGGATTGGCAGAGCACCCTCTGTGTCCCCTGTGCTCTCCCATTAACCCTCACTGGCTGGGATGGGATGTTTGCCAAAAATCAGCATCCTCCAACAGCTGGAGAAAGCTTTTGGCAACAACCAACCAGCTGCAGATGCAGATTTGGGGCAGTGAGGTCTGGTTTTATCTGGCCACCAGGAGCACTCTCCCCTTTCCCAGACTCTGCTCCAGCAGCCCCAGCCCCTCCTGCTCCTTGTCAGCACGCTCAGACATTCCCAGCTCTTTGATAACTGATCCTGATGACAGCAAAGAGCCTTAGTGGAGAGTTCCTGGCGCTTGTTTTACACTCCGGTGTTTCCTCTGCTCTCAGATGTGATGAGACACCTGCTTTAATACACATCACAATCTATTCTGGATTTTCCTCTGCTGGCAAGTAGAACAGAGCTGTTTAGGGAGGATCCCTGGCTGCCTTAAGCAGGAACAGGCACAGCTCAGTGATTGATCTGTGGCTCCAACCCACAGACAAAAAATCCACTTCTTAGGATTCTGCTATAATGAAATTATCGTCAAAACTCTGTGAAATGTTTATTGCAGAACTTGAAACCAAGACACAGTGCCCTGGTCCCTAGCATCGATAAATCCTGGAACTGGTTCCAGCTTTATTGAAAACTTGATACATCTGCTTCTAACTTCTAAAAAGTTTTGCCTCTGTTTTCTATTAAAGTTGAGTTTCGCTTGCAACATGAAGCTGAGCTGCTGCATTAAGAGATGAGAAAGCTGCAACTAATAGTTGACATCTGAAGATTTCTCATATAATTCCATGTTTTCCACAACAGTCAGATTGCACACATTTATATTAAACATACAGTAATCTCACAACTATAAGGCGCACCAAATCATAAGGCGCACTTCCGGGCTGTCAGCAAATTTCTGAACTTTGTCCATATATAAGGCACACTGGACTATAAGGCGCACATTTTTTTTGCAGCGAGGATCCACGAGCAACAAAGTAACGAATCAGTAATGGAATCACGCGATCGCGGGGTTTACTGTCAGGTACTCAACTTGCAAACATTTTTCACGGATCGGCAAAGCCTTTAAACACAGCCCCAGGCGCCCTCCCCGTGCTGCAGGCCCCAGCACTCCTGCCCGGCGCCGGCTGCCGTGGCTGCCCTTGCAGCAGATGCTCTCGCAGCGGCTGCCCTCATGGCTGCCCTCACGGTGGCTGCCACCGCGGATGTTGCCGCGGCTCGCACTTCCGGGTTGGCAAATTTCCGAACTTTGTCCATATATAATGCGCACCAGATTATAAGGCGCATTTCCATGTTTCGATCAAAATTTTAGTCAAAAGGGTGAGCCTTATAGTCATGAAATTACTATATTTTAAAACCAGATTGTTTAGGAGAAAATGAAATTTCTAATGGTCTTACAACCCAAAAAATATGATAGAGTTGAAAAATACATGTCTATGACTTCAAGTGCAGTAATTTCACGCTTATAAGCCACATCTTTTTGACTGTATTTTTGAGCTGACCCTGGAAGTGTGGTTTTTCACCCAGTGCGGCTTATATATGGACAAATTCCGGTGAAATGCCAACCCAGAAGTGTGAGGCGGGCCACCCCGGGGCAGGGCTCGGCCCCTCTCAGAGCTGCCACCACAGAGGGGAGGGGATCCGGCCCTTTTTGGAGCTGCTACCACGGGGGGAGGAGGGCCAGCTGGAGCTGTGCCGGCCTGAAGCGGGACGGGGCCGGTCGGAGCTGGATCCTCGCTGAAAAAAAAAAAGAAAAAGAAAAGTGCGGCTTATCATCCGGTGTGGCTTATTTATGGACAAATTCTGTGGACTTTCCAACAACCCAGAAGTGCGGCTTATAACCAGGTGCAGCTTATAAGTGTGAAATTACTGTACATCTACTTGGCCTGGAAAAAAGGAAAAGGAGCATACAGGGCCATGAAGATGATGGGATGGAGCATCTCTTCTATGAGGAAATGCTGAGACAACTGAGATTGCTCAGAAAAGAAGGCTCCAGGGAGCTCAGACCCCCTTCCAGGTCTTAAAGTGGCTCTAGAAGAGCTGGAGAGGGACTCGGGACAAGGGAAAGAGGGACAGGACACAGGGAATGGCTTCCCACTGCCAGAGGGCAGGGCTGGATGGGATATTGGGCAGGAATTGTTCCCTGTGAATGTGGGCAGGCCTGGCACAGGGTGCCCAGAGAAGCTGTGGCTGCTCCTGGATCCCTGGGAGCCACAGGGTTGGAACCTGGTTGGAAGGGACTTGGAGCAGCCTGGGACAGTGGAAGGTGTCAATGTTTAATGTCTCTTCCAACCCAAACCATTCTGGGATTTTGTATTCTTTTGGCATGAAATTTATTTAAATGAAACCCCCAAACACCACTTCTCTATACCTGCACTGCTTAAACCCAAATTCAAAGAGACTAGAATCTCTCTTGAGTTCTTGTGCTCCCGCAAGTGTCAGTGCTTCAAGGCTGCATGAGTGATGTAGAAGAGCAGTAATGTCACAGCTGGTGTGGTACCCAGATCTGGGTCTGTTTGCAGCTAGGAGTTGCAGTTGCTGATCCTTGTGGCTTTCTTCCAGTTCAGGATATCCTGAATTCTGATTCTACTTGATGGATAGGAACATATGGCAAACGAATCCCTATACCCAAGACTTCCCACAGACTCAGATAAACTGGAATTCTGCAATTAAACAGGTGATTTTTTTCAGGATTACACAGAGGTCTGAGTCTGGGGATTGCTGTGCCCCACTACAAGGTGGCACTGGGATATTCTGAACACGTTCTGTTCCAGTGGCAAGTGGCTGCATCCATGTGCTCTTAATAAAAACAAGTTTTATTGTTTCCACACCTCTTCTGTCATCTTTTCGCAGTCACAGAGGCAATAATTAGCTAGGGACATTACAGATGCATTAATTAACCAGGCTGGAGAGCACAGGGCAGCCTGCAAAGCAGGCACTTAATGGAATTTGAAGCAGAGACAATGGTGTTGTTTACTGGGTGATGTGGGAGTTGCCAAGCAGTGTGTCCCCACGCAATTAAACACCACTGCACATGTGCTAAAAAGGAATATTTGAATGGGATTATGGAGCAATTACAAGTTGTCTTATTGTGCTGGCTTAGTGTCCCCCTGGGGTTACAGAAAGCAGCTCCTGCAGGAAGCTGGCAGCAGCAGTGTTTCGTTGCTGAAAGCTTTCCATTGTTCCTGCCCTAATTGAATACTTGGAGCGGGACTGGGACAGTGTCCCAGGAGCTCAGGTTCACCCAGGTGCTCCCCAAGGACAGGAGCTATTTCAGGTCCAGATTATAAGTCAGGAGCTCCCTTAGAGAGCTCCAGGCCCCGACATTTCACAAGGACCCATCTTTGCCCTGGGGACTCCTTCATGGTAGCTTGATTCAGCACTTGGAAAACCAGGATAAGAATCAGCTGGATTATTTACAGGACTGATGCTGGAGCCTGCAGGGCCTCCTCTCCTTCTCCCCTTGGAGGCACTTGGAGGTCTTTGGGATTGCTGGTACCAAAGCAGCCTGTGCAAAGGGAAAAGGACTGGTTTATTTTAGCTAGCTGCTGGTTTGCAACCTGCTGGCATGAGGCAGCACCAGCAAATGGGATTAGCCCTGCAGGCCTGACCCCCCAAACAACAGGAATAAAAGCCCTTGCCCAGGGAGGTCAGTGTAGGATCAGTGCCAATGACAAGGTTTCCCTGGGAAAACCTGCACCAGGACTGGGACATGGGCAGGATTCCTCGGGCTGCCAGGGAGTGTGGAGCTGGCCCGGGGCAGGAGGGTTGACCTGTTCACTCTGAAGGCTGGGGCTGCTGCACAATGTAGAGCCACCAAATCAGGAGTGGCCTCACCCTGTTCTTCAGCTCTAGAGCACAAGCTGACTGGTTCCTGAAAAGACGCTGAACTTCCACAAGAGCTTCTCCTTAAGGCAGCAACACTTGGGCTGATTTTTAATTCCCTGGCTGTGTTCTTTCATGGCAGTCTCTACACTTCCCGGTTCTTTGCAGCCCAGGAAGCAGAACAGCAATGCTGGAGCACTGTGACTAAGGCTGTACTTGTTGTTCCTGCCCAGAAGCAAACACTCCTGCAGATCTCCTTCAGAGGAAAGACTGAGTTTTCAG
This sequence comes from Sialia sialis, assembly GCA_009812075.1. Taxonomy (NCBI): domain Eukaryota; kingdom Metazoa; phylum Chordata; class Aves; order Passeriformes; family Turdidae; genus Sialia; species Sialia sialis. Next base: position 6,555,308 of record VRYO01001477.1, read on the forward strand.
TCTGCACTACAGAACTGCAGATGTCTCAGTATTGCATGTGTCACCCTCTCTTCCCCTTTCAAGGAACAAAATACTCCTGGCCTGGTAGCTTTAAACCATGGAAAGCAGTAAGAGAATTTCAGCTTTGCAGAGCACATGCCTGTGTGGGTGTCTTTTAATGGTCTGTAGCAATTATAAGAACAAAATATTCCTCTTTTCACAAAGGTGGGGTTGTTTTTAAAGGAAAGGGGTTTTCTGATTGCTCTGAGATTTCAGTCACTTATGAGGTCAGACAGTGAGAAAATGTGATATGTTTTCCCTGAAGCATCTGACACTGGGATATTTTCGCCCTATGCATTACTATAGATTTCTATCCCTGTGCTCTAGGCTGCAGGAGTTCGACATGAAAGTATTGGCCAGAAACTGGATGAAGTGCATGTTTTGAATGTATTCCAGTTAGGCCAATCCCTCACTCTTTGGTAAAGAATAGTGGGAGAACTTAGTGAGGTTAGCTTTTCACTGGAAATTAATTCCAAAATGAAAACCTAATTAGGACAAAGAGGAGACAAATGCTTGGAAGAGAAGACAGCCTTGACACTGCGAGGTGATTCCAAGAGGATTTGCTCACAGGTGTGCTTATCCCTGCTCTGCAAAGCTTCCCTTCAAACTTTTCCAAAATAAATAAACTCTGCTCCATGGGGCTGAGAAGCAGCTTGACAAGTGTCAGTTCCCTGTGAGCCGTGGTTCATTCAATCCACAATCCATCTGTACAAGGACTTGAACCCTCCTAGGAAATTTGACAGGGAGAATGGTCAGGAACATCTCATTTTTGGGAGGAGCATCCAGGTGTTTGCAGCTGCATGCAGTGGGAATTGTGGCACTGGTGGACTGGAATTTTGGCACTGCTGTACAGGAATTGTGGCACTGCTGTACAGAGAATTGTGGCACTGCTATACTGGAATTGTGGCACTGTTGCACAGGAATTGTGGCACTGCTGTACAGGAATTGTGGCACTGCTGTACAGAGAATTGTGGCACTGCTATACTGGAATTGTGGCACTGTTGCACAGGAATTGTGGCACTGGTGGACTGGAATTGTGGCACTGTTGCACAGGAATTCTGCCACTGCTGTACAGGGAATTGTGGCGCTGCTGCAGGGAGATTTTGGCATTAATGCAGGGGGAATTGTGGCACTGCTGTACAGGAATTGTGGCACTGCTGCACAGGAATTCTGCCACTGCTGTACAGGGAATTCTGGCACTGCTGTACAGGGAATTGTGGCGCTGCTGCACAGGGGGAATTGTGGCTCTAATGCAGAGCAGGAGGGATGGGGCCAGCCCCAGAGGAGGCAGAGCAGTGGCTCCCTGTGCTCTGGGCTGTGTGTCATGGCTAGGGCAGCACTTGCAGCGCTGGGGGTTGTTCCAGCAGGATCCACCGGGAGCCCTTGGTGTCAGCCACACAAACAACAACTCAGCAGAGCAGGGAGAGGCAGAGAGAAGCTGCTTAGAGCAAGCCTGCAAAGCCTGTAAAGCCCTAAGCAGGAGGTTCAAGAGGTAGAAGATGTGGAGGTGAATGCATCCCTTTCCCTTTGGGTGCTCAGCTTGTTCATGATAGAGGCTTTTGTGAGGCTCATAAAGCCAAGACTTTTCTGTGTCCCAGAGCAATCAGGTATGGAAATGACACGAAAATGCTTTTAAGTGCCAGTCTGGTTGGGTGAGCACATAAGGAAGCTTTGCCTCTAACATCCCTCTCTTTCCACCCAGGGATGACTTGCCAGGCTCGCAGCTCCTACATGGACACCGAGGTGCTGTGGGGACACCGCTTCACCCCCGTGCTCACCCTGGAGAAGGATTTTTACGAGGTGGACTATAACAGCTTCCACAGCACCTATGAGACCCACACGCCTGTGTGCTGTGCCAAGGAGCTGGCCCAGTCCCGCCGGGAAGGGCAGCTCCTCAGCCAGCTGCCCAGCCTGGGCCAGGACACAGGGACAGCCAGGGAGGAGGAGGAGGAGGATGAGGAGGATGAGGAGGATGAGGAGGAAGGCAGGGATCCGGCAGGACTGAGCGGAGCCAACGGGACAGCGGGAGAGGGGAAGGAAGAGGTGCCTGTATAACCCTGGAGCCGCTGGAGCAGACACCCACACACCCCACTGGGACCCTGCACTGGCCAGCCAGGACCTGACTGGGAGCCAGAGCTGGGATTCATGTCCAGCTCTGCTGCCTGCTGCTCATGCTGGGAGTCACTGCACTGCACTGTGCCTCAGTTTCCCTCCCTTTTCCTGAGGCTCTTGGCTTTGCTCTCCCCTGCAAAGCATCTCGATCTCCATGGACAAGGCCCACTCTTCTCATCACTGTTAAAAACGAAATTCCCACCACTGGTTGTTTCATTGGACGTGCAGAGCTCTGCCCCTCTTGAGAGGGTGTTAGACCAGCCCAGGATGTCCCATCTCAGTATGAAGAATGTGATTTCATACCTTCACTTAATTTGTGAGTCAATGTATTGTAGACATTGTTCCAGCTAAATTAAAAGAAAAGGAAAAAAACCTCTCTGCTATGTAGTGAAGTGTTTTGCCTTCATGAATTTTTCAAACAAATTTTACTGTTTTCTTCCAGGATCACAGCCATTGGGATTTCTTTCCTGCAAAATGTTTGATATGGGCAGGATGTGTTTCCCTGTGGACCTTTCAAATGTCTAACCAATGTTTTGTCTTCTCCAGCTGAAGTGTTTTGTGTGCTCTTTTCATGGAATCTGTGATGCATTTCATAGGTTACCCATGGTCAGAGAAAGTTTAGATTCTTGCCCCAGTGAAGGCTTTTTTCTGGCCTGAACATCCCAGTTGCAGTTCCAATTGATGATTTAAAACAAAGGAAGTAGTCCCCTGGGGGTTGGAATGTTCTGGAATTTCAGAGGCTCTGGAGTAGGGAGACTGGGTAAGTGGCAGTTTGCAAAATTTGCTGCTCTTCTGCAAAGCACACATTTAAAATAAAGGTTGAGGTGCTGATATTCTTGCAGCTAATGGGAACACTGAAATAACTGAAGACAACAATTTCGATCTTTAGAAAGAGGCAGAAAGCCAGACTTCCCAAAGAGGATTGTCTCATCCAGAAAAGAAATGAAGAAAAGCAGTCTGTGAGATAAAAGATTTCCACAAATTTCAACAACACAGGGGGGTAAAAATGGCCTTGTTGGGGAAAACCTCTTCCCTTGCTCCTCAAACTTTGGTGGAAAAACCAGGATACCTGCAGAATTACTTCTTTAATAAAATAAAATTAAGAATACATAATATGCAAGAGTTATTTTCCATAGAGAAAGGGCTATATCTGGGGAATAAATGTGCATTGTCTGGACTCTGCTGCATGCTCGAGATCTGAAATACAGTTTTACCTCTTGGTTTTAATACAAAGACAAGATGAACTGGAAATAGAAAGCAGTGATCTTATTGACATGGAAACAAGGAAGAGAATACAATCTGTAAGGGTCAGAGATTCTGTTTACTTAGAGATGTAATCTTATAATGCAGGTAAAAGACAAATTTGTGGGGGTTTTTCTGAGGGGCTGGAAAAATGGCCACAATATGGCTGTGCTGTGCTTACACCATGTTAGGAGTCAGCAGCCAGCTCAGCCTCCAGGCTAGAGGAATTAACTCTCAGTTATACAGCACATTTCAAGGGAAGGAACTTCTTTGGAAATACTCACCAGTTCTAGAAAGCATCTTGCAGCCTCAGAGGGGGCAGAACTTTTCCAGAGGTCTCATTTTTGTTTTTCTGCTCAGGTTCTTCTTTTTCTATCCTGAGCCTCAGAGGAACAAAGAGAAGAAAATAGAGAGAAAAATGAGATCCTTAGAATGGCTTGCTCATTTTCTGAGACCTCACCCAACCTCTGCAAGATAATTATGTGCAAAAAAACAAAACTGGGTTTCAGATTTTCTTCCACTGTAGCAGAAGTGATGTCCTAATGCAGGAGATGGAAATGGAAAGTAAAACTGCAATGGGCCTGTGCAAGTCAGAGGCAGTTTGAGCCCTCAGGAATGTTATGTAAGTTCTGCCCAACGAGCTGCCTTGTCCAGCTCAGCTGAACATGCCAGAGGTTTGATAGGTCCCTGTGAGGCCAGAGACAGAGCCTGGAGAATGGCACTGGACTCCCTCTGCACCTTTCTCCTTCCTAGCTCTGGCTTCCAGAGAGAAAGTGGCCACATGCAAATATTCCAAAAGTTCCTTAGGCTGCTCATTGCCCTTGAGATTTCATCCCACAAAACTCCTTCTGAAGCCAGTTGAGTCTGGGGATCCATACACCCCCTGTAAGGAATCTGGGCTCTTGCTGGCTGGATTTCTGCTGAAGGGTGGGTTGTGCAAATCTATCCCAGGGCATGGGGGTAGGACAAGTCTTGTTCTGTGTTTGGAGTGTACAAATATGCCCCAGTGACTTCTTGAATTGAGGCTTCAAACTGTGTGTGCGTGAGCTGAGCCCAGGAAGTTCCCTGTTTCTAGCGGATGGGAGAAACACCCTCCTGCATTGGCCACTGAGCTGAGCAGATCCAGGGCAGAGGATCCCCCAGGGCTGGGAGCACCTGTGTTTCCTGTATTTTCAAACCATATTTTTAAGCTGTGCAGCCTGGCCACCACTTCTAGGGGTTCAGAAAGCCCATCAGGCAGGGTCCAGGGTGGTCCTTTTCCTGAAAGAGTTTTAATTTAGTGAGAGTATCGAACTTTCCTGGAAGTGAGGGAGAGCACCTCTTCCCCAACTGTCATCTCTAACAATTGGATTCATTTCCCTGCTGTTCACCAGTGTGTGCAGGACAATAAACCATGGTAATAAAAAGCATAAAAGATCCCCTCATTGCTGTAATGAACATCTAAATACAAAGCTGCATCTCTTATAGGAGTTGAAATAACTCACACAGATACATCCACCCACATAAATATCCCGTATAAACTCTACACTCATCAGTGTACTTTAAAAAATGTTAACTAATACTCCACAAGAAACATTTATAACCTGTAAGCATGCTATTCACCCATGAATAACCATTTCTATAACGGACCCAGTAAACAAGCTAAAAATACATATTCAAAACATGGAAAACATCTGCTTTATGAATGTATCACTAATAAGCCACATTCACAGCAGAATCCATCCACAACTCATGTAGGAGCCACTTAAGCATAACGGGGGCTCTCAGAAGCTGCCAGTGTTGTGTGTGCAAACATTTCCACCTGAATTCTGCATTTTAACAGAGCACCTGAGGGCTGGCTTATTAAACATGAGCCCAGGTGCTTCTCTACACACACAAATGTGCACATTGTGTCCCCAGCAGGCAAAGCTGCACCTTCAGAGGATTTCCCAACAGCACAGAGCAGACCCCACATGGCACAGCACAAACAGGCTCAGTGCAGAGCAGGGCAGGAGGTGAATTCCAGTGTGTGCTCCTGCCCTGCAATCATCCATGAGAACTTTGGAGCAGCCAAAAGTTGTGTTTCCTGCACTTTATTTTCCTCCCTGTGCAGGGAGGCTGGGGAGCACCTCTCTAAGAGGACAGCTGAAGGGATAAGGAGCAGGCAGGGGGAGCAGAGCAGAGGCTTTGTGCTCAGCTGGATTTTGTGGGAGGCTTTGGGGATACACTGCACACCCAGCAGTTTTATTTTATCTGTTGCTTTCCCAGACCTAGCCTTTGAGCTGTTCTGTCCTTGGGCAGTGCCACTGGTGCTTATGGAGGACCAAGCTGGCCTGTGAGCCTTGGGTGCTTCTTTCTCCTGTATGAATTCCCATATTTATGCATCTTAAGACTTTTTATTTTGACTGGAGTTAATTTCTTAGACTGATCTGAAGATATAATGGAAAAACCCAGCCCTTGCGTTGGCAGATGGTTCTGGGCCGGGGTTAATCAATATCCTTCTTAGAAATGTACCTTTATTTTTCATTTAAATTATCCTGGCTTTAATTTTCACTCATTGCAAGACTCATCACTCATTTTAGGCTTAAATTTACTGCCTCATTGTTTTCTGTCTCTTGTTACTATGAATATATTTCCATCAGAAAGGGTGGATCATGGACCTGAGAGAAGAGGGAATGTTATTTATGCTCAAATAATTAATACCCAGTGATAAGCTCAGTTTGCTGCCAGCCATATCTCCTGCAATAAATGAGGGGCAGGTTGCCAGCATGTGTTAAGCAGCAGTGTGGTGGATGATGGAGAAGATGCTTAATTAAGGTACAGGGAAAGCAGGCAAGCTTTCAGGAAAGTGGTTCCATTCAAAGGCCAGGGAAGCAGTGATGAACTCCTGAGAGTCTGCTTGGAGAGACAGCAGCCACGGTTCATTTCCAGAGTTGCCTGCTCTCTTTGGTGGCTGTGAGGAGCAACAGAATCCAGATGCCAGCAGTTTATTCCATCAGAAAGTCAGGGCTGAGTTCTGATTTCATTTTGGGTGATCATTATCTCTCAGGGAAATGGGAAAATGTTCCAGGGGAGTCCAATGGGTCCCTCAGTTTACCAACAACTACCAAACCAGAACTTAGTTCTTAAGTCCTTCTTCAGGGAGTGAAGGAGAAAGTTGCACTTTCAGATGCTGTTATGCATAAGAAAATGCACACAGGGGTGTCCGTGCTGAACAGCTAGTGCTAGTGGATAATTTCTGCTGAAAAGTGGAACCTGATGCTGCAGCTCTGCTGAAGGAAGTTTGTTATTCTCCTTGCAGGATTGAGCTCAGTTCCTGCTTAGCTGGAATCAGGCAGCACAAACATGTAACTGATTTCCCAAGAAGGTGAAATCCAAAGCTGCACTGAAATCTGTGCTTCACATATTGGGGTGAATGCAGCTCTAGAGCTGCTCCAGTTTAGCAAGAACTGAAGGTGTGGGCAAATACAGATTCTGGTTCTGTGGGATGATCTGAATGAATGAATGAATGAATGGGAAAAAACCCCAAACAGCCTGGTTTAATTAACTCAAACAAAACCAAGAGGAATTCCTCAAAATCAGAGCTGTATTTTGGTTGGATTAGTGATATCAGAACCAGGACATGAAGTGTAAAATGTTGTAAAGCTCTGCTTTAAATCACAAGTATTTGAATTGTGGTCCATCTCTGAGCAGGACAGAGGAGGAAATCAGGGACCTTTGTGTACCTGGGAATAGAAACGAGCTGATCAATGCAGCACAGAGGGATTTGCTGCTCTCTGTGCGTGTCTCAAATCCCAAAAGGACAGGATTACCTCCTGGTGCAGAGAGGGGCAGGTGTAGCACTGCACAGCAAAGAGCTGAGCCTTTCATTTAACAAATACTGTAAATAACAGCAGGCCAGGAGGAGGGGAGGCCTTGAGCCATCAGACAGGGCTTCTTTGCCCCAGGGGTGACAAGAGCTCCTGTCTGCCCAAGGACGCCAGGGCTGCTCTGTTCCAAGCAGCAAACGGGAGTAGCAAGGGGGTTCTAGCTCAGGCAGTCCAATCCTTACCCACTTTGTGTCAGATTTAACAGACTCTCGTTTCCTACCAAATAGGGCAAGTTATTTAAGGAAGGGTGATTCAAAATTGAAACAACTCTATCCTTTCAAGCCTCATCTTGTAATTGAAATATTCATAAAGCTCTTCATTCAGCATAAGACCATTGCAGGAATATTTTAAGGATTTCATGCCTTTTGCAGTTACAATGTGCAAATTCAGCAAGACTAGACTGCATTTTAGGAGTGCAAATGCATCATATTTTTGACCCATCTTTCTTTCACTATATTTTCTCGTATGGGATTTTCATCAGATTGAAAGAAATTGTGTTTTATTGTGTGTACAAACAGCTGCTACGGGTTAGGCTGAGAACCACTGAATTCACTATCCTGGTTGATTAATGTTTTGGGGATGGATGTCAAAAAATACTAATCTTAAAATCTGTTCTTTCTTAATTTTACTCAGGTCCTCATATCCTGTGTGATTTAGAGATGAAAACTAAATGCAGATAAAGCCCAAGGTTAATGAAAACCATATTTCCATCCCAAAAAGGAGCAAATGCTTCCACAATTCCACTTTTGTCACCCCAGTACTCACAAGTGCCTCATGTCCTGGTGTGCAGCTCACTGAGCAGGGACACAGCAGTTCCCAACACCCAAAAGTGCAAGAAATGCACTGTAGGAAATCAGAGCAACAGACCTAAAAGCACCTGAGGAGAATCAGGTTGACAACTCCAACCCTCTGCATTGCTGCAGATTTATCACTGAATGAGGAGAAAAAGTGGCAGTACCAGGAAAATTAACGATGCTGAAAGCTGCTGGGTGCTCACCCCCGTGTGTGTGCTGGGCTGTTCCATGGCATGTCCGTCATTTTTGTGCCAAACAAATGAGCAGCACAACCACACTGAATGTGTGCCCCATCTGCCTCCCGTTCAGAGCAGGGCTCAGCTGCTTCCCTGCTCCCAGAATAGAAGAAGGGAGGCAGTGCCAGGTGCAGACAGAGACAGCCTTGGCCTGCTGGACCCTTCCAGGGAGCCCAGGAGGGGTTTGTCCTTCCCTAGCAAAACCTCTCCGTGCTGCCAAGGTGGATAAAGGGACAGAAAGAGCACTTGGGAACAGAGAGGGCACAGGGCTGGGACCTCCATCCCATGGGGCTGCTGGGACAGAGCTTCCAATAGCAGAGAGGAGGTGTTTGTTCTGCTCTGAATTTCAGGATGTCAGGTCTCATTGGATCAGGGCTGTTTGCTGCCCTGCATTTCACCCACCCCATTCCTCTCCCCATCTGCTGCCGGGAGAGCTCATCTCCTGGGGTTGTGTCTGCAGAGCCTGAGCTGTGCAGCTCCTCCTGCATTACACACCCCAAAATCAGCACCTGTGCAGCTCCT
>VRYO01001477.1:6564326-6831312 GCA_009812075.1 Sialia sialis
CCTGCATTACACACCCCAAAATCAGCACCTGTGCAGCTCCTCCTGCATTACACATCCAAAACTTAGCACTTGTGCAGCTCCTCCTGCATCACACATCCAAAATTCAGCACGTGACCTGCTCCATCTGCATCACACATCCAAAATTCAGCACCTGACCCACTCCATCTGCATTACACACCCAAAATTCAGCTCCTGTGCAGCACCTCCTGCCTTACACACTCTTTACACACACCAAATTCAGCACCTCTGCATCTCCTCCTGCATTACACACCCAAAATACAGCCCCGTGAGGAGCTGGTCCTGGCTGGTGGCCCCAAGCAGCCAGCCCAGCACAAAGAGCTGCCCCTTGCTCCACAGAGTGTGGGGGAGGGACCCTAACCAGGGCTGACTCTGAGCCCTGGCTTTGTCACTGGCTCCCACTGACCCCACATAATTCAGTGCTCACACATGTGGGATCTGTTTAGGCTCCAGCAATAAGCATGTCCTGAATTTTAAATGGGTTGGTTTTTAGAGCTGGGGCTTTATGGCTGCAGTTTAATTGAGGCTGTATCTGTTTTTTAATGCAGGTTTGTACAACAGTGGAATGGGGCACTGCACACGACGCTGTGCAACCCTTGAGTGCAGGGTGGGATATCTCTGGCTGTGCTTCATTAGCATGGGCACAGATGCTGGGGAAAAGAACCAGGACAAACTCCATCCATCTAGAGGGGACTGAAGTGGAGACTCAGGGAGGAGGAAAGCCCTGGGAATATCAGACCATGGAACCATGCAAACTTAGGACATTTCCTGCCTGCAAAATCTGCAGGATTTTCCTTCCAGAATGTGGGGTCTACAGATTAAATCCCCAGTGGGATTTGGGACATCCCTGCCAGAGGTGGGAATGGCTCCTGATCCCCAGGGCTGAGCTGTCCCTGCACAGTCCAATCCCTGCAGGGCCGGGATCAGCCCTTACTGTGTTTTGGTGTGGACAGGAGGATCTGTAGCATTCTGAGAAAGAGCAGGTTCCATACCTGCAACAGTAATTGCTCTATTTGCATAAAACATATCCATTAATTGCCTGTGTTTCTGTACACTCTGACTAGCTCCCTGCCTCCCCAGACCTTGCATGCCTCCAGCTTTATTTATAGGCTCCCCTGACCTTTTCATTACTCAGAGTCTCTCATGGATCCTATCCTCTGTGTGTTACCACATCACTTTTTCTTGTCCCGTCTGACATTTAATTTTTATTAACTGTGGTGTGAGGTAAAGCTGGTTTTCTTTGTTTTCCACACTGTGCTCTTCTCCTGCTTTCCAGGCTGTAGAAAGTCATTCCAGAATCACTTGGGATAATTTTTTCCTTGACATTCTGAGATTTTCCAGCAGGACATGGAAGATTAAACCTGGCTTTAAGGTTAATAATGTCGCCCTGAGCCCATGAGAACTGTAAAGCGAACACAAGCCTCACTGCTGACCTGCAAGGGTCCAAGTGTGGGTCAATCTCTTGTACACAGCAGAAGGGGAGCATTGGTCACAGGAAAGCCCCTCTGCACCGCCTGGTTCTTGAATAGCTGGTTCTCATTCCAGTTTGTGCAAAAAGCATGAGCATATGGTGGGAGGTGTGTTGTAGTTTTCCAGCCGTGCTTAATGTGTTTGCCACACCCTTTGCTGAGGAATCTCTTCTTGTTACTCGTTTAACTGAGCAATCACATTCTGGAACAGTTTAAGAAGAAAACATCCGAACCAGGAATATTTGTGACAGACAGATAAAAAAATACTTCCATTAGCTGTCTTCATTTGGGACGTTCCTACCAATTAACATCAGCCTTCGTTCACTCTTGGATGATGTGTTGTCTCCTGAACTTTACTGTCTAATTAAAAAAATCCTTCCCTCAGAAAGATGAAATCCTCTCCATCTTTTTGGTGAGTCATGGTGTGTGTTTCAGCGAGAAGTGCCTCACGCTGAATTTATAGCCTGCATGAATCTGTATACAAACATGTTTATACAAACATTTATTGGAATGGATCCATAGCTCAGTTCTGACACTAATGGACAGCAGAGAAGCACAAACTTATGCCAAATCTCACAAATTAAATCCTTTAATTCTGTTCAATAGAGCAGCTAAATTCCCAGATGCCGGGAGGGAGAATCTCAGAGCAGGCACTGGGATGAGTGGCTCTAAAGCAGAGTTCTTCAGGGGGTACCTGGGGGACTCCAGCCCAGGGACCCTCAGGGGAGCAGAGGGAGCTGCCAGGAGTCCCCAGCTGTTGCCAGAGGCAGAAGCAGTGCTGGCCAAACCCCACAACCATGAAGAAGTCCTAAGGAGACTCAGCACACACTGCTGGGGGAGGGACAGGCCAGGTCCTCATACCTGGGCTTTGGGAAAGCCTCTGCCAGGACTTCCCAGGCTAATCTCCTGGGAAAAGAAACTCTCTGCTGGTGGCTTGGCCAGGTGTGCTCAGGTAAAACCCAGCAGAGGGTGGGGAATGGGTTAAACCCAGCTGGTCTGTGGTGCTGCTCCCCAAGGCTCAGTCCTGGCACCAGCTCGAGGACACTGAGGGGGATGGAGGCACCAATGTCCTTCTTGAGGATGTGGACGGTCCCAGTGTCCCTCTTGAGGGTGTGGTGAGGGGATGGAGGCCCCCCAGTCAGTGCAGGGTGACACCTGGGTGGCTGTGGGCTCTGCAGAGGGATCAGCACAGGCTGAGGCCACAGGCTCACCAAGGCTGGGTTCCAGGTCCTGCTCCGGGGTCACAAGAACCCCATGGAGCTCCAGGCTGGGGCTGAGGGGCTGCAGAGCTGGGAAAAGCCCTGAGGGTGCTGTGCCAGAAGCTGGACACGAGCCCAGCTGGGCAGGAGGCCAAGGGCACCTGGGCTGTGACACAGGCCCAGGGCAGGGATTGTCCCCCATGCTGGGACACCCCCAGTGCTGGGTCCAGCTCTGAGGAGGATCCTGAGGGGCTGGAGCATGTCCAGGGCAGGGAATGAAGCTGGAGAAGGGGCTGGAGCCCCAGGAGAGGCTGAGGGAGCTGGGAAAGGGGCTCAGCCTGGAGAAAAGGAGGCTCAGGGGGGACCTTGTGGCTCTGCACAACTCCCTGACAGGAGGGGACAGCCAGAGGGATCTGGCTTTGCTCCCAGGGAATAGGGACAGGAGGAGAGGGAACAGCCTCAGGCTGCACCAAGGGAAGTTTTGTTGGATATTGTGGACAATTTCTTCACTGAAAAGTTGTCCAGCCCTTCCACAGCTGCCCAGGGCCGGGCTAAAGGGTGAAGTTCCCATTCTGTGGCACCTGGGGACATCATTTAGTGGTGGCTGTGGCAGTGCTGTGCTGTTGTTGTCAGGTGGCTGCTGTTGGACCTGATGGTCTTAGAGGGTTTTTACAGCTCCATGGCTCTCAATAAAAAGTTTTCTATGTGAAAAACTATTGATATAGTCTATATTCCAAAATGATGGAATATTTCACATTGGTTTTAGATTAGAAGTTGACACCAGGTCTCTGAATTTCTCGTGGGACTCCAGTATTATTTACTGAGCAATAGTATTGTGCTACTGTGTGTACAGGGGAATATCAGATGTCTGGAAGAATCAATGAATATTCAAGGAGTTCTGCTTTGCAATGAGCTGAGAGCTGTGTTCATTCACATACATTTAAGTAAAGCTTAGATTTGCTCGTTTTTCATAGATCTTTTGAAGGGAGGAAAACAATCAGGCTGTGCTTTTATAGAGTGAATTTAAAATTAAAATTAGACATTTAGGTGTCATTTCAGTTGTAAAGTAGCCCTTAGTCTGATGGTTGGAACAAGGTTTCCAATTATGTTTAATTTGTATGCACAGGGCTTGGTTAGACAAAGTATTAAGGATTCTTACTTGTTCATAATATTTCACTCGTGTGCAGGGCTTTTCAACACCATCACTAAATTAGTTCTTGGAAGCCCTTGTTCACTATATTAACGTAATCCATCCCACACATAGTAAAACAAACTGTTTGGCCTTTCAAATGAGAGGACCCCAATCTTAATAAATATTGAATTATAAAACCCCTGCGTGGGGAATACAAGCTAATTCTTTTCTCTTTGCACCAGCTGTGAGCTGCTCCATGTGATGTATGGCACAAACTCTCCAGGAAAGAGGAGCAAATTGAAAACACCACCCCTGTGGGTTCCCTTATTAGACTGGAAGTGACTGTGAAATTTGCAGGACACAGCTCATTAAAACAAGGCTGGCAATCTGTGACCCCTAGAGCGGGGAGAGGAGATCCATGCTGGAAAACAGGCTGTTGCTTTGATTGGGGGGAACTCAGCCAGGGAGGAGGAAAATGTGTGTGTGTGTGTGTGTGTGTGCGCGTGTGCTGCTTGTTAACCCCCTCCTCACCAGAGCTTCTTGCAAGGTGCATCCTCAGGAGGCTGGGGCAGCAGGGGGTTAGACATGAAGGGATGTGTTCCTGCAGAGATGCTGGTGTTCCCCATCCCAGCTCCATGCTCCCAGGGCTGTTTGTGCTGCTCAGGCACTCAATGGTGCAATGGAAATATCCCTGCCTAGATGGTTCAGCAGAGAGGAAACCAGCACAGCATGGGACAAAGGGCTACAGAGCTGCTTTTTCATTACTGACTTATTTAATTGGTAGTAATTCAGTGATAATTGCAGCAGGCCACCTGACCCAAGCAAGTGTATCAAGAGGAGCAGATTTTTACAAAATCCCAGAATGGGTCAGGCACAGGATTGTGTCCCAGTGGTTCTGGAATATCCCCAGGGAGGGAACTCCACACCTTCCCTGGGCAACCTGCTCAGGGCTGGGCAGTGCCCAGGGCACAAGTTCTGTCTCCATTGAAGGGGAATTGCTGGGATCAGTTCCTGCCCCTTCCTCTGGTGCCATTGCTGGGCCCAGAGCAGAGCCTGGCCCTGCCCTGACCCTCCCTGCACTCAGGGACAGACAGACAGACAGACAGAGACACCCAGGGACACCTGGGGCAGACACCCAGGGACATAAAGGGACACATGGGACACCCAGGGACACACAGAGAGACACTCAGGGACACCCAGAGACAGACAATGTCACCTGGGACATCCCGGGACTGCCAGGGCTGAGGCCTCTCTGCTGGGGCTCCTCTCCAGGCTGAGCAGCCCCAGCTCCCTCAGCCTTTCCTGGGCACTGGGATGCTCCAGCCCTTGCTCAGCTCCAGGAGCTCCTGTCCCTGCTGTTCTGAGGATCCAGGGCTGGGCACAGCACCCAGAGGTGCCTCCAGGGCTGGGTGCCAGGGCAGGATCACACCTGACCTGCTGGCAGTGCTGCTTCCCTGGATTTACCATTGGCCTCCTTGGGCCCTAGGACAAAGTGCTGGCTCAGGGACAACTCCATTCCATCCTGGGCTGTCCCATGAAATGATCTCTTGGAGCACCTGATGTTGAATTCCCTCCTGCTGGCAGCTCAGGGCGGTGTGCTGGGCGTGTGGAAAGCCTCAGCTGCAGAGGAGCTGTCCTGGCTCTGTAAATCAGCTCCCAGCACTGTCAGAAGCCAGATCAGACCCAGGCTGCACAGCCAATCTCACTTGCCCTCAGGCACAAATCCTTAAAATTCCTCTGTGTGAGTGTGCACTACCCAGGGGGCTCCCAGACCCAGCCTAGTGTGGTTTGGTGCTGAATGTTCAGCTATAAGTTGTTTGCACTGAAGAAAAGAACAGGATAATTTACCCAAACTTACTCCAGGTTCTAATAAATCCCATTTTTGTGCCACCAGAACCCAGGGAAAAAACAAGGCACGAATATTAACATTTTCTGCTTGAAAAAGCAGCTCTCATAGTAGTTAAGTTCAATCCCTTAAGTGATCATCTAATTCTAGTCTGACATTTTCTGTAAGTGAATAAACCTGTATCTTAATTCTCCCCCTGTCAAAGATTAAATAATGTTACATCAGCTTTTAATGTGATTGATCCAAATGAAGACCATGAAAAATGTAGCCTGATTGGAAACATTCAATGAAATAATACATTTGGGGAGGGCTCCCTCAATCCCTGCTGATGTGGAAGAGCTGGATTGTGTGAAGAGAAAAGCTGGGATGACAACACTTAAACTGATGTTGCTTTGCATGAGGGAGAGGAGAGGCTGAGTACAAAATGAGCTCAATAATTGTGAGCGAGATCCATGGCTTGGGAAAAACAGGTTCTCTTGAGGCAGATCCAGCTGGATTTCCAAAATGACCAGTCAGTCACAGATGAAGATTTTGGCCCTGGTCACCATGACAGAGGAAAGAACCAAACCCCTTTATTTGTGATATGTGGGGGATTGGTAACTTTCCCTTGGACTTGGAACTTTCCTTGAGGAAATGTGGGAAGTGGGGGTGCAAAAAATGAAAGTCTTAAAATTTTCTCATTTCTTTTGTGCCAATATTGCTGATTTTTTTAGGGAGACTGAGGGATGGAGGGAGACCTGACTTGAAGTGACAACAAGGAAAAGGCTTATCATGTTGAACTTCGTGCTATTGGGGTAGTTGTCCATCACCTGCCTGTGAGTATCTTGTAGTCTCTGAACCGTCTCATTTGTTTTTTAGTTGAAAATAAGTTCTAAATTCTTCCTGCTGTAATTCTGACACAGAAAAATCTGTCTTTTTTTCATCCAAAGCAATTCAGTGATTCACTCCTTACACAGTCTGCTGATGGTTATGAGAATGGAATTACAGGCCTGGCTGCAAAGTGGTTTATTTTCATATTGGTGATTTTAGAAAATGAACTGAAAAGGGCTGTAGTTTTCCTTGTGCACTGGAAGGCTGGAGAGAGTGTTTTTGGAATATTTGATCCACACAAAGTGCAGATGAGAAGACTGCTGGATAGGAAGACAGAAGGAAAGAGAGAAAGAAAATAGAGAAAGAAAACAAACAGAGAAAGAAAACAAAGGAAAAAAGAAAGCCAGGAGAGCACAGGTTTATTTTTAGAAAGTGTTTATTCATAGACTGGAAACTCACAGCCAGGCTGCATTCAGCAGGGCATCTGCACACAATGTTCTGACCTGCAGGTGCCCAGATACCATTCCAGAGCCCCACATAGCCCCAGCAGCTTTGCATCATCCCAAGAGAAGTGGCTGGTTGCTTTTGCACCTATGCTATTAATAACTGAGGTGGAGGGCAAAACTGATAGGTTTTAAATACTGAGATCGTACCTTAAAGTCAAATAATGTTGGGCTTATGCATTTGTTCCCATCCCAATTAAATTTGTGGTCCTTTCTCTTTGAATAGTGCACATTCCAAAGATTAAGTAGAAAGTTACTGGAAAACTCTGAACTGAAAACAAGGGATTCATATTTTTTTACCTAATTGTCATTGAGATGAATGTTTTGGGAATATTTCCAAGACTAAACTTGGTTTAGAAGCCACACTTGGTGCACATCTTGCTGAAACTTTAGGAAGTGGTGAGGACAGGGATGTGTTTCCTCATGGCAACCATGGAGACTCTGGGATGAGCTGACTCAGTTTGGCCCCTGTGATCCCAGTGATTACACAGGGAATCTTTAGCACAACTGGAAAATCTATTCAATAATTAAATTGCTCATCTGGTACTCCGAGTCTTAAACTTCCTCAGTTGTTGGGCATTTGTCAGTGGACATGTTGGACCCTTTGCTGGATGGTTGTGCTCCCACAAGGAGAATTGCAGGAAGTTCTAGCTTGGATGCAGTAATTCAAGCCCTGGCTGAGAGGATGGTCTTCTTGATGGCTTCCACTCCAACCTGGTTAGAAGGAGAGAAGGAGTACAGATACCTCCCTTGCCCTTTTCCCTCCTGTCCCCCCAGAACCACAAGTGCTGACAGCAACCCTGGTTCCCATTTGTTTTCCCGTTCCTGTCGGAGCACAGAGCTGCCCAGGGAAAGGATCTTTCACGCCAGGTCCTTGAGGGGTGTGAAGAGTAAACGAGGTGTGAACAACGCATCAAGTGGGCAGCACAGGGAAGCGGAGCCGTGAAAGCATCGCTCCGTAAAAATAGAACGGGGCTGTTGGCAGCAAGAGGTGTCTGCAACAGATAAAGGCGGCAGTGAGTGATGGGAGCTGGGGTTGTTTTATTAACGCAGCACTCTGAGCTTCCTGACCTTATGAGAGAGGAGGGAATTGGGCAGGACAGGTGAGCTTGTCATTTGTACTTTGGCGCTGTAAGGATTTGCACCTCTCCCGGTTCTGTAGGGAACAGCCAAGAGCAGATTTTAAGCCCGGATCATCACTTCACCTCTCAGCCAGAATGAGAAGCATAGGGTAGATTCACACACAGCAATGATCCCATGGAGAAGCGTGAGCTGCACTCCCGTTTGTTTTAATGGACTTTAGAGAGGAGGAGCTGCAGCTCTGGAGCTCCCAGCATCCACCCAGCTCCTCTTTGATCATCCCTGGGCACTGGGAAGCTTGTCTGTGTGCCTGGATTTAGCGTGGATGCTCTTCTCAAGTGAAATATTTATAAATCAAGGGGAATTTTTCTGACTAAACAATAAATTGCAGCGTGGGCTTGCTATGAACATCCCTCATGTATAACTGTCATAGCACAGCACTGCCTTCAATCCAGGGATCTAATCCATCCCCATCCCACAGAGATCAGCATATTACGAGCAGAAAGTGATTCACCAGACAAGTCCCAGTTTCTGCCTGTATTATTCCATGATTTATGGCCCATCTGATGGGGCTGTAGCTGGAGTGCAACACAGAACCTGTTTTGCAGCACAAACAAAGGTTATTAGACTAACAGATCAGATATTGAAAGATGGCTATCTCTTTGTATGGCAGCTCTTTGGCCTGCTGTTTATTTGCTGTTTTGCTCAGCTCCAGCTCTTGCCTTGCTGCTCTGCTGCCAGAAAGGCTAAAGCATAAAATGGAATTACAGGTATTAACAATTGTGGGTTGTGTCACTTAGGAACACACAGCAACTGCTGGAAGGGCCACCAAGGATGGGGAGGGACAGCAAGACGGAGCTCAGCACTCAAACCTGTCAGGTTTTCTCCACTGGCTCCAGGATTTCAGGTTTGGCCTGATGGGAGCAACGACTTTGAATGAGATTTCAGCTACTCCATGGCTTTTAAAGGCATCAATAGAGCATCTAAATTTAGAGCACTGCACTTTCATTTCATTAAGAATTCCACTTTAGATGCAGACAGACTCCGTGGAATCTGCCCCTGGAGCAGCCCCACACACCACTGTGCTGCTGCATGGATTTAAGCAGCTCTTCCTCCTCAAACAGCCTCCTCTCACCCTCAGCTGATCACAACTTAGCGTCTTCTTCACATTCCTCCTCATTCTTGTACCTTGAACCTCAAGCTGACCCCTGTTCTTTAGATGTTATGGGGCACATGCTGCTCAGCTGAAGCCACTGAAACAAGACCTGGTTTTAGCCTACAGCTGAATGAGGAGGCCTGGGTTGATGGTGGTGCCTGCAGAGAAAAGGAACATATGCTGGTTTGCAAACATCACTGCTGTTTGAATTGCCCTTCTGTGCCATCTTGGGGTGAGCAGATAGATAAATTCAGGGGTTTCTTATTGATCTTATGGAAGCTGAGACTCAAAGGTGATGAAATCACCTTCAAACAGCACAGGCTTCAAACAGCACTACCAAGAGCTGAAATCAGGCACCCCTCTTCACCCCAGCTTTGGGCACTGAGCCTCTAACTTAGAGGGCTTTGGATGCTGCCAGGTGTCCTGTTGGTGGATCATGTTACCCAGGAGCCAGCAGAAGCCCTGGGACAATGAGTTGGAACTTCACGAAAGACAGGTACTGGTGTGACAGGTGGGACCTTGGCCCAAAGCTTAGAAATAATGAGAATTAGAAATGTGTCACCAGGGAGAGTCAAGATCAAATGCTTTAAGTCACAATATATTGCACTTTAGCAACAGAGGCTTAATGCCTCTTTTTTGCCCTTTTTAGGGGAAGGGATGCCTCAATGTGGACTTACCTCAACAACTTAGGAATTTTTTAGCACTTGGTTATTCTAAAATACTGAGGGTTTGTGGCACTTGAGCAGATGGACTTGAAATCCCTAGTTTGCATCTTGATGGTTTTTCTCTTTGTCCTCATTTGTTAAAGGCAGAGGGATTGTTAGGCCAGAGGCATTTCAGGCATCTCTTGGGAGATGGTGCATGTGACTTTCTGTTTTCCATGGAAACCAGAGCAGGAAATAGTTAACAAAAGGCTCCCAGCTCTGCAGTGTGAGAGAGCAGGTTAAGAGGTTTGGGGGGAAAAAAGCAGAAAACAAGAACATCACTCTCAGCAGCTGCCAAGGGCAGAGCTCTCCAAATCTTCCATCAGAGCCGGTTCCTGAGGCAGTCGGGCTCATTGTCTATTCTTCAGAGCCTCGTGTGGTTTGAGGGCTCCACAGACCTTCCTCACCCTCTCCTTCAGCCTGAAACTCCAAACTGAGGAGCTGTGACAAGCTTGGAGAGATAACTTGGTCTAAAGCTTGCAAAAGCACCTGTCTCGCCTCCTCAAAGCAAGAAACCTCCCTGGTTTGGAAATGATGATTCCAGGGCTGTTTGGAGCCCTGAGCACCCCCATTTCATTGGTAAAAAAGCTTTCCTTAATCTGTGCATCACCTTTGGAGCGTGAGCCAGCAGGCAGCTGGGCCATGGGGCTGGAGAGCAGCAGGAGAGTGCCACTCTTAAACTAACACAGCTTGGCTTTGTGGCAGGAAAGTGTCCACAGGGATGTTTGTTGGGACCTTCTCCCCTGGTGCTGTGGTATGGAGTGGGAAATCTCCCTCTCAGATCTTCTGTGACCTCAGTGATACTGATGAAATGTTAATGCTCGAGAGGGGTCATTGCTGGAGGTGTGTTCTTGGTTAATTTTCTCCTCGTGCCATGGGCTGTGGAGAAACATTTCCCTGCTGCTCTGCTGTGGTATTTTGTCATAGCTCGTCACATCTCCTTTGCTCAGCAGCTTTTCCCTGGGGAGCTCCCAGCCTCTGCTTTTCCCTGACAGGCCAGGCAGCAAAGAAGGGTTGCAATTTAAGACCAGAGCAAAGCACACAGAGCCACAAAAGCACCTAGAGATTCAAAGCCTCCCCCACCTGTGTTCCCAGGGAACTTGCTGAGTCTCAGCACTCTGTTCCTGAACACAATTGTGCCTGCAAAGAACTCGTCTGAGCACTGTGCAGCACAGGGCAGACTTTTAAGTCCTTTTTTCTTCCTTTTGTTCCTGTATTCAAGGTCTTTTTCTCTTTGATTTATGGATTTGGAGCCCATCTTTAATTATTTGCCTTGAAAAGCTGCCTGAAGCAGGGCTCAGCAGGAGTCAGGCAGAGGCAGCTCAGCCCTCCTGGCTTTGCACAGCAGCGTTCCATTGGAATGACCATTCCCACCTGGGGCGGGGCACAGCTCACTGGTTCCTGCGCTTTGGGCTCTGGATGTACTTGGATGTGCTGGGCAAGTTCACAGGCTCCAGCACTTACTTGTCCACCCAATCCCCTTGCTCTACAGGGCATACAGGGACTGTCACAAGGCCCACAATTGACACAGAACATTCCAACAAGGCAAATCACCCTGGCTGTGATTGCCTGAAGGCATTTTCAGTGCTGGGAAATAAGGGCTCCTTTATTCCCCATAATATTTCTGCTCCAGGACGAATAGAAGTGATGAAAATCTGCCACAGAGCAGGCAGGTCTGCACAATCACCCCTGTACTGCTTAGCCAGACCTGTTTGGGTCTGGGAGCTCAGATTTCCCTGTCTCAAGATGCTTTGAAAAGCTCTGCCTTGACTGCACTTTCATCCACTCCAGATAAATAATTGTGTTTTCAGTCCACAGCAGAGCCTGAGCCTCCATAGCTTCACAGCAGCAGCACTGGAGCTGCCAGTGCTCACACAAGAGTGAGACCCAGAGAAGCTGTGGCTGCCCCTGGATTCCTGGCCAGGCTGGACAGGGCTTGGATCAAGCTGGGACAGTGGAAGCTGTCCTGCTCATGGTGGGACTGGATGGGCTTTAAGGGCCCTTCCAACCCAAACAGCTCTGGAATTCTGAGATTCTCTTCCCCACTGACTCTAGGGGTCATCTTCCACTGTGCATGGTGGGATGCAAAACTGGAGCTTCTTCCTCTATAGATAAATCCTATTTCAGCTGCCTTAAATAATTTCTTCCTCAAAAAAAGCTTACAACAGCTTTCTGCTGGAAGCAGGGGGATGGTTGTGAAAGCCTCAGGAAACCCCTTTGATGTGGGGCAGGCAATTGGGAGAGGTGGTAATGAGGTGCTGGGAGAACTTCAATCACCAGGGAGGGAGACCTGTTCTGAAGCTGCCTGAGCAGCAGGGCCCCTGTGCTGACACACCAGGGTGAGGGGATGGCTGATTAAAGTTTAAACTGATCAAATGCTTCAGGGACAGACTAATTCTGTGGCTCTGAACAAAATTTCTGGACTCACAAATTTATGGAAACGCTGTTTTGGTCAGCAGTGGGGTAAGCAAACAAGTATTCAATTATCAGATCATATGTGTGTGTCCACCTCACTCCAAAGTGAGGTCTCTGCCTGCAGGCTATTTACATTGAGAATTCTCTGGGGCAGGACCTCTGCCCTTCTCCTCATGCAGGGCTCAGAATAGAAAAGGATTTCAGCCCTGGGTGGAGTGCACTGATACTGTGGTTATAAATACAGTTCTCATGCTGATGGGGCTTTGTGCCAGCCATGGCAAGTGAGGGCCTGACTGGAGCTCCAGCAAAGAACAGACCTGTGGCTGCAGAGTGTCCTGCTGGCTGGCATCAGGCTCCCTTCCCTTGTGCTGCCACCACAGGCACCTCTGGGGCCATTGCTGCAGGGACACAGTGCTACTGCTGGCTTGGGGACCTGCTCCAAGCTGTTGGTCAGCTGGAGATGTGCAGGGACAGCCAGCACTGTCCCCAGGATGTCACCCAGTGCAGCTCCACAGCTGAGGCAGCAGCCACCTCCTGACATTTACCCTGATCTTTCCCACCTTTGCTTTTCCCAGAAATGCTCCTGCTGCTCTTTGTTCCCAGGGCCGTGGGTTTGGGTTGGGCTGTGTGTCCTGCTGCTGCCAGCTCTGTGCTCCAGGGACATTGAGACCTTCCCGTGACAGATGAGCCTTGCTGGGGGTGCTGTGAGTTACAGGATGGTGAGTGCTTTACACACAGCATCCATCTGGACCAAACCCCTGCCCTGTGAGAGCTCTGTGAGGCACAAACTCTGAATGCATTCCCCATCTAGACTCCCCCATCCACAGCCCTGCTGCAATCACAAGCCTGAGCACAGCTCTGGTCCTTTGCTGAATAAGGCAGAGCTGGGCTTTGGCCTGGGATAAGCCTCCAAAGCCTGACTGTAAAATGCAAATACAGATTGTGTGCCAGACAGATTTTTATCTTTTCCTAACTAAAGTACTGCTGGTAACTCCAAAGGAGTGGCAGGAATTTTCCCTGCTGCAACTGTGTGCACTGGGGAGGATAACAAAGTGTGTTTGTGTGGCTTGGGCTGCCACTTAACTCGAGAAGAGACTCCAGCTTCTCATTAGAAAGTACCATTTTACCTTTTTATTGTTTTTTAATGAAACCATTTTTTTCCTGAAAGAGAATTGCCTTTTTTCCTAAGTGGGCATTTTCATGAAAAAATAATCCCAGCATTTTTTTTACAGTCTTGAACAAGAACTTGAAAATAAAATCTGCTTGTTTCTTCTCCTGGCACTCTGTAAAAGGGGAAAATAGAACAAAATGAGAGCAAATGTGAATTCTCAACACACATTTTTGAGGACAGAGTGGAAACATGTAAAAGCTTGCTTGGTTTTTAGATGCTATGAATTGAGTTGACATTTTCCAAAGTCCTCATAAACCCCACTGGATTTTTTGGATGGATTTCACCTGTAAGCCCCAAAAACCAGAGTTACCAAGTGGGAGCAATGCGGTTTTGCTCCCAGCTACCTCTCCAGGCCCTCAGGAGGACTCCCTGCAGCTGCTGAGAGAGCAGAGGTTCCTGGGGTCCCTCTTTTGTGTTTTGCTGGGATGAAAAGTGTGAGTTGAACTTGGTTTTGCTCTGGGAGGAAAACAGCTTTTGTTTGGCAGGAGGGGCTGAAATCTCCTGATGGACATGGGGGCTTCTCCTTGACTTCTCCACTGCTTTGGGCTTGGGAGGGACAAGCTCAGGTTCTGTGCTGCCTCCTGGCTCTGTTTCCCTGAGGAAAAGGAGCAGCAGAGGAGGAAGCTGGAAGAAGTTTGGATGCTGCCCTCATTGTGCATGTGGAAAAAACCAAGCTGGCTTCATTACTTTCCTTAGGGTGCCCAGGGCTGGTGCCCTTCTTCACCTGAGATTTGTGCACTTGGAGTGGATGTTTGGGTGTTTTTGCTGCGTTTAGGGTCTGGCTGTGCCGCCAGTGCTGGTGTGAAGGTCGAGTGCACCAGGCAATGACCAAGCTGTGTCTGTCAAGAGGTGCCTTTTGCTTTGCTGAGCAGTGAAATGTGCACAGAGTAACTCAGTTCCATCCTGCTCTGTCCCTGGGGCTCCTGCCAAAGCCCCTTTTGCCCCTGCCCCCTAAAGGTGTGTTCCTTGGTCACAGTAGTAGCACGACCTGTAGTTGGGGTTGCAGGGGTTTGTGTTCCAAAGTGTTCCATGGGTGCCACTTTCCTCTCATACAGAGGGAGAAACTGAAGCACAGAGCAGGCAGGTAATGGGGTAAGTGTTAAAAACAGGTTTGTATGGAAACTTACTGGGTCTGAGAACTTTTTATGAGCCCTCTGTTGAGCTCTCAGACCTCCTCCAGCTGCTTACAGAGCTGTGGTAGCACAAAAAAGCAGGAATTCCTCATTGGCTACAAGAAGAGTCCAGCCCAAAGAATCAGCGAGATATTGCCCACCTTGCCCTTAGACCTGCTTAGGGCCCACTGGCCCTCCCTGACCCATCTATGAGGGGGAAATTGAGGCACAGAGCTCCCAGGGCTTGCAAATCCCCTGCTTGTGCAGGCAGGAAAACTTTGCTGAGAACTGCAGCCCTTCTGGAGAAAGATGCTGGTGGCAGAGTGGGTTCTTCTCCTGTTTGCCATAACTGGCACTGAAGTGGCTTGTGGAGTTTCTCCCTCACTTTGGCACCACAAGGGCATCATCTTTCTATAACTTTGCCTCCTGCTTGTCCCACTGGATTCTCTGGAACCTGGAACTGTTGTCTCATCTCTGCCCCCCCAAATTAAGTAGAAAGCTGCTTTTTATGCTGCCTGAAATCTCTGACACAGGAGAGTTTCCACCCTGCTGGGATCATTAACCTTCCTGCCTTTCCAGTATTTGCAGCTAATGGATAATTTCTTTGTTGTTTTGGTGATTGTTTTGTTTTTTCAACCATTATTTATTCAGGGAGGCTCTGGGACTGCCACCTGTCTTGGTCCATGGGCAGAGCCTCCCCTGCAGCTCAGCAGGGTCAGGCTAGCACAGGCATCACAGCAGTGGCACTCATCCCTTTTGCTCAGGGAGGTGGCTCAGTGCTGGCACAGGACCACGCTTCTCCTGCCCAGGAATGGGGAGCTCTGGGCTTTGGGATTAACTTGTTGTGCACAGTGATCCCTACGTGGGTCAAGCACAGATGTTGGGGGTTTGACAGGAAGGTCTCACAGATATGTATGTACTGCAGAAAGATCTTTGAATGTAGAATCTGAAGAAGGAAGAGAAATGAAAGCAAGTTTTGATATAGGAGAAAAGAATTGCTGAGCCAATCTTACTGGGTAACTAAGAAGGCAAAGGGTATGTTAGTATGTGAGCTGGAAGGGGTTTTTAAGGCTCAGAGCAAAGGATAAACCCACCTCAAACAGAAGATGTTTTTACCAAGCAAAAAGATTTTCACAGGCAAACAAGATTGCCGTTGTTGCAAGTAGGAAAAAAAAGGTCTCAGAATTTTCCACTGTAAGAAAACTGAAAAACACCTTCTAGCTTAAAATGTAAAATACTAACTTTTAGTATTGGAAAATAGTAACATGAATATGGTAATGTTAGTCGTTATGATAGCTGGTAATAGTGAAAGTATTGATTGGTTGTTATGTATTAAAAGTATATAATGCATTGGAACCAGAACTAGAGTTGGCTTCAGACAAACCCACAGCTGTGGCTGACAGGCTGTGGGCTGGGCTCCTGTCAGCCACAACCCATGAATTGCTGCATCATCTGGACACAGTAAACAGCATCCTAAGAGCCAGCTGAAGTCCCTCATCCCTCGTTTTGGCTCACACACAGGCATCCTGGAAGTGCCAGGAATTCACCTGTGCAAGGCAAAGAGCGAGCTGCTGTGCTGGGCTGAGCATGTGCTCCTTCCCCACCACTCAGCAGGGCTCAAGTGCCTCTGGGGCATCAAAGGGAGATCATTTGTGTGTTCAGGAAGCACCAAACTCCTCTCCTGCCAACAGGAACACTCAGACACCAGCAACAGGCAATCCACCCTGCCCTGGTATCTTGGGCAGACTTAGCAGCAGCATTGCTGTGCCACCAGGCTGTGTCGTGGGAAATCCTTCCAGGTTGCCCACAGTGCAGCAGCGAGGGTTTCCAGCCATGAAGCGGAACTGAATTCCTTCCGTATGGAGATTAATTTGCTGCCTCAGCCACCAATTGGATGAAAAAGCAGCCGAGGATGGAGCAGTCCAGCTGTTAATGTGTTTATTGGGATGAATATTGTACTGGGAACATTCTTGGAGTGGTGGCTTCTATTTCTTTGCAGAAGGCACAAAACACATCAGCAGGATTTAGAAATATGGAGCCCCTGGTTAAACCCAGGGCCAAGGCTGTGTTTCTAGAAAGCTGTGTTTGATTGCAGGGCACAATGGATGTGTCTGTCACATAAATACCCAGCATTAAAGGCTTGCTTAAAGCTGCCCCATGGTGCTGTGGAGCTCCTTGTGTCGTTCCATGCTCAGCCTTCCCACTTCCTTATCCATTCCCATTCTGCAAACTTCTCATTGCTGACCAGGTTTCTCCTTACAGATTTATTATCTGCATTTCTTGTTCCATAGAATTGCACAACTCTGTTTCCCTGGCTTCCCTTACCTGAATTCCTCAATCCCCACTCTGATTCTGCTGTAGCTGTGCTCCATGCCCCATTTCCTTCTCCTAGACTCTCTGCTTAGGTGTTTCCAGTTCCCTCCCTTTCTTCCTCATGTTCTGCATCTTCTCATCAAATCCTGTCCCACCCAAAAAGGCTTCTCCTGCTGTCCCTTTGGGGTGTCCCCTGTCCCCCTGCTACCATCAGGTGAGAGGGGCCCAGAAGGGACATTGCACGAGTGGGTGATGCTCCCTGTTACCTTTCCCTAGGGAAGGGGGAGCGTTGGCACTGCTGTTGGAAAGGGAGGAATTCGGCTATTTTAGAACCTTAAAGGCAAATCCTGTTTCAGGTGCATTGTTTGGATGGCAAGGCAGACAAGAATGTGCCTGGATACAAACTGGAATCCAGTGGATGTTTTTCTATAGCTCAGGAGATGTGATGGATTCTCAGCTGAGGCTTTGCTGGAGAGCCTGGCTGTACTGTCTGGATGTGCTGGGCAATATTTCCTGTGGCTTCAGAGTTAAGTTTTTATGGAGGCCTCATTCTGCTTAATGTAGCTGTAGTTGGCTTATAAATTAATAATCCCTGCTGCTGGGACTGCTGTGTAGCAAGATGGCTTTGCCGAATGTGTGTGTAAATAATTCATGCCATTAAATTCATTGTGTTCCCTGTCCACAGCTCATTTACCTGCTGTGACTACAAATATTGCTCTGCATGTTGGAGAAGGTGTTGGGAGATGCCAGGCGTGAGAGGTCTGTCAGAAAGAGGCTCTTCCCCTGGTTAAATGGATCAGAAACTCCTGGGACAGGGAGTGCCAGGAAGGTTTGCTTTGTAAATTTTGACAGGGTGAAGATTTCACCTTGGGTTTGGAGACCATGGCGAGGTCCAGGCTGTGTGAGATGGGTTTCCCTGGCACACCCAGCCTGGCTATCAGGAGGAATTTCTTTTCCAGCCTCAGTGATCACAGCCCTGCCTCCTTTCCAAGGCCTCATCTTTGTTTGTAACTGTTCTAGAATTATTTCAGTGGTTGTTCCTACCAGTAAACCAGAATCACGGAACTGTAATTCTTCTCTGCTTCACATGCAAATTCTGTGGGGTTTCCAATGTACTTTTGTTACTGAAATTGCCCCATGTTTCCTTGGAAAGTGCTCCCACAGTAAAGAGTCCTTTCCAGCCTCAGCATCACCATTCTGTGCTGCAGTGAGCAGAGTAAGGTAATGTCACCAATCTTGCACAGGTAAAGGTAAAAAGAGTACCAAACAAAAATATATATATTATTGAGTTGGAAAGCTGTTTTCCAGACTTCTAATGCACAGTCTCTAAAATGTTTGCAAATTGGTAGAAATTTGTGAAAACCTGATGTTTCCAAGAGTTTTGAAGCTATTCCATTACTCCTATATTAGCAGATTATTTCAGACCACAATGGAAATGCTTTTGCTGTTGTGCTGTGGTCAGTTCTGGTTTGTTTTCCCTCAGCCTTGCTGCTGCTGCTCTCATCTGCATGTGATGATCCAGGGCAAGACTTGAGGGAATCCAGGGAAGACTGTGCTGGAATAACTCCCATCTTCTCCTCACACACCAGAAGCATGATCCTCTGACAGTAAGTAATATTTATGTGCTTTTATGCATCATACATAACCTGTAAAATTGTGTTATTGTCAAGTTACCATCATATATTATCTAGAAGCAACTTTAAAAGGTTGGTTTCGCTTATATAAATATTAATGAGAAATTTGAAGCATGTTTTTCTGCAGAAAATACTTATATCAGACCCAAATGTATCTGGAAAATATGTTATCCCTTATGTTCCTGCTGAAGTCTACTGAGGAGGTAGCCTGAGCAAGGCTGTGTCTGTATAAATAACAAGGACTATTAGTTAGAGACCAATTTATTCACTGAAAAGGCTTCTGAAGGAAAAGCATGAGTATATTGGAAATTACTGCAAAGGGTTTGGGTGATGTTTATTGGGGCTGAAGATGAATGTTTGGGAGAGAAGGAAACAAGAAAGAAATCCTGTACTTACAGGAGCTGAACAACATGAGGCAGGTGCTTGTTAACTTAGAAACAACTGTGAGTTCCTAAAGCTTTTTATGAGGGAAGTTTCACTGCCATTTGTTTTGGTTAAAAATACAGGTTTCTGTTTATCTGGGAAAAAGATTTTTTAAACAGTGAAGGAACAAGTGACATTGTGATTCAAAGTTTGACACTTGGCAATTCATCTGTTTGTTCTAGTTGAGCTTTAAGCTGGGATTGATAAGTGAAGTCCAGCAGATGTCCAGCAGATTGCCTGGCCAATGCTCCCAGACAAGTTGGGGAAGTGGCCACTGCAGGTGGCACCTCTTGTCCCTCTGGGCCAGGTGGGAGCTGAGCTGGGAGGAGGTAAAGGAGCTACTCCTGAACAGGAAAATCTTCTTTTAAAGCTGCTGCAAACAGGCTGGGAATGTTTTATTGCAACCCTGCAGCCACTCAGGGGTGAGCTCTCAACCAGCCCTGCTCTGAGCGCCTTTGCTGCCCTGGCTGGGTTTGCTGTGGGGTTCTGGAGGTTCCCCCAGCCCAGCACTCTGGGTGATGCTGTTTGCACAGAACATGGGGCATCATGGAACATGAAATATTGTGCTCTTTCCTAACCTATTTGCATTACTTCATTACCGTTGAATTTTACTGAGCATGTCAGGCAGGATTGGAGAGGGAAATATAATCTAATAGGAAGGAATGTACCTCTCTGTAACAGTGAAGCTGTGAGGTGAAAAATGGGGTTTAGGCTGGCAAATTAACTGATACACTGGGGACAGAAATGATCACACTCTTATTCTTCCCCCAAAAACAAGTTAAAATCCTTCCCACAACTTAATGTTGTGGTAATATTCAAATGTCCCAACAACAGTATGTGTTGTAAGGATTGAAAGGAATAACAAAGCCAAAGGTGATGGAAATAACTGGATGATGCAGTGGATGGGAGTCAGCTGGGACTGGGATGTCCATAAACCTAAAATGCATTGATCAAATGCATGAATGTATCTCACTATCCCAGATTGTTTGCCTTGAAATGGAAGCAATTTAATCTTTTAAAATAAAAAAAAAGAAAGAAAGAGCAAACTGTAAATGAGACCTTCTGGCAGCAGGATGGGATGTGGTCCCAGAGGCAGCAGCACAGGCCAGGATGACAAATGAGGTCATTAAAGTAAATACTGTAAATTGAGTTTTGGCAGTGGGAAGAAATCCTTATTATGATGAAGGGCATTAATATGGGAAGAAGAAAAGGGGGAGGAGGAATTCACTGGTGACAGGCTTATCTGGGACAGGGAGCAGTGTAATCCTTTGGCTGCTCCAGCTGCCCCCCTCACTGCAAGGCAAGGAGTCCATTTAATTTCACAGCGTTTTCAGCAGGGCATGGTTTTGAAGTGCATTAAAGATTATAGTGTCACCTCTTCAAACAACGTCCAGGAGGCTGCTGAACCAAAGCCTGGGATTCTTTACTCATTTGGTCTCATCTTTGACATCACATTTGCAGCAGTTATGCTTTGCCTGCTGATTTTTCATTTTTAAAGAGTTTCTTAATATGTATGTTCGAAACCTGAACACTTGGTTTCCTCTGGATAGGCTTGGATTATGGGAAGTGCAAAACATTGTGTTAAGGGCTGTGGCAGCCAGTTCCCACTGACTGACCAGCCAGGGAATTCTGGCTTCTAAATCTGGGCTTCTTTAGGTGCTGGTGACAGCCAAGAGGATGATCCTGCTCAGATTAACAGGGAGTTGTGACAGTCCTTAAGGTTATAGGGACTTTTTATTGTTGCTGGGCTTTCTGAAGCCTGCTGTGAGAATCTGTGGAATCCTCTGTGCAAAGTCTTGGGGTTGTTTTTTCCCATGCAGTGATACTGAAATAAATCCTTGCTCTAGTAAGAGCAGATGTAACTGGTAAGCTTGGGCATTGCCTTGGGAATCTTGAGCCCTGAGTGTCACTGTCCTCTGGCCTTTTTATGGCCACTCTAGTGGCACTAGTGACACTTACACTGTGTAAAAGCACCTTACAGGATGTTACTAATTAGATAAAAGTTCATATGGTCCCATAAGTGCACTAAAGTTCTGTGGTTTTCATTCTCTGAGGTTCAGTTCGTGTGCTCATCCTATTATGAGGATAAATCACTTGTGAAAAGCAGTTTGAATTAATGAAAAACAGATTTTGGCTTCAACAAGATTGTCTTTGAGGTCCCTTCCAACCCAAAGTCTGTGTCTAGGGCCAGGTTTTCCTACATCCTCCTGAGCTATCAAAAAGGTCTCTGAGGCATGCAAAGGCATGGAAATGCACTTTTCCTGTTTAGCTTGCAAGGGCAGATTAATCTCTAACTGTAGGTCTTATTCTTTCACAACATGCCTTGAAAAAATGAAAGCCCAGCCAAAACCAAATAGACATTTCCTCTCTTTGCCTTGGAAATGCTGTTTTTTGCTGAGCCCATCAAGGTGTGGAAATAGAGATTTGCATGGGCTGTTGAAAGGAATGAGCTCCAAAGCTGCTGGGAATGGCACTTGAGCTGTGGAAGGGGGAAGGAGAAAGCTTGGGAACAGTTCAGAATATTTGTGTTAACAAACACAGCTGAGGCTGGAACTGAGAATTTGAAAGGTACATTTCACACCAGCATCTCTGTGAGTGCAGCAGGATGGAGGAACACTTCCACAGCGTTTTGTGGCACACAATTGGAAGAATTGCTGCAGAATGGATGGGGGATGAGCAGGAAAATGGAATGTGAAGGAGCTCAAGAAGCACTTGAAATCATGGCAGTCCAGACAGAGAGGAGAGAGCTGCACCAGGGAGTTTTGCAAGACCTCTAAAATCAGTGTTCTCGTGAAGGCATGGAAGGACTGTTGTGTTTGGTTGGAGATCAGGGAAAGGTTCTGCTTCCCCCAGAGGCTGCTGGGCACTGCCCAGGCTCCCCAGGGAATGGGCACAGCCCCGAGGCTGCCAGAGCTCCAGGAGAGTTTGGACACCAGGGATGCTCAGGGTGGGATTTGGGGCTGTCTGTGCAGGAACAGGGGCTGCACTGGATGATCCTGGTGGATCAAACTCCTCTGTGTGATGGGATCTTTCCAGACCCCTCTGGCACTTGGGATTATGTCAGTCCCAGCTGCTATCCTTGGCTTCTGCCTTGCAGTCACAGCCTGGGTGAGCACTGGGGGACTCCCAGGTGTCACACAGGTTTGGGGAAAATTCCACCAAGCTGCTTCACTCCCCTGCACTTGGGTGCTCCCTGTAAAACTAATATCAGGCACAGGCAGCCTGGTCTGCCAGAGCCCAGGGAAGCATGAAACAGAGGAGTTGAAGGCTGAGGGTTAATTTGCTCAGGTTTTGCTTCTAATTGCTGCAGAGTCTGCTCTGCTTTTCTGGGGGTGATTGAACCCAAACAGAACTCAGATCAGAGGGCAATAAATGCTTCTTGAAAATGGGAATAGGAGAACAGCACTGATTCCCCCAACTCTGGTAAAAGGGACCTAAGGAAAGTTTATGGTGAGGTCTCAGCACATCCTCAGTGAAACCCCTGCCCTTGAGAAGATCAGATGAGGTTTTTTTTTTTACAGTGAGTTGAGGAATCCCAGTCACATGCCAGGTCCTGACACTGGGAAAAGATTGTGCGGCATGTTTTGTGTGAACTCTGTGTTGTTTTTTTAACAAAAAGTGTGTCTGGTGGTGTTTTGATGATCAGAGCTTTTTTGTCATGAAGCAGGAAGCTGAGCAGAAATGAAAACTCTGTCCTCAGTTGTGTGCCCTGCAGGGTCAGGAAAAAATCAAGGACTCACTTAATGATGTTGGTATTAGTTAGAGCATCTATATGCTGGGAAAATGCTCCTAAAATATTAACAAAATAACTATAATTTTTTTGCCAGGAAATATTCAAAACCTTTTAAGCAAATACTGGAGAAAAGCAGTTATTGGAAGAAGGAAAAAAAAGGATTAATTCTGAAAAATGGGATTTCAAATACCTCCCTGACTCATGGAGAAACCTGGAGTTGTGCCTCATCAGTAGGAAAACAAAAGTGTGGCTCCAGTGCCACAAATCCCTAAACAAATGTGGCTCGAATAATAGATTGACTTGCTTAGGAGAGCTTTTCCCTAAGCAAACTTAGGGATCAATAACTAATTATTTGCAGGAATAGCCTTGTGAATTTCCCATCATAAATAGATCCAGGAAAACTCTCAGTTGCTCCAATCCATTTGTGAACAGAAAGAGGTAAAAGTAATTATTCTCTTAGCTCACATACTGACTTATCCTTGTTTTTTTTCTCTGCTTATTTTTGATGGAACAGCTGCACTTAACCCATGGCCTTGTTTATGCTGGGAAAAATGGATCCTTTAACTGCAAACACACCACTTCAAAAGCTGAACCAGTTCCTCAGCTGCAAGTTTCCAGTGTAGGTTCAAACCTCATTGCTTCTTTAGAACCTGAGTGCCCCTGGGTAAGGATTTGGACAAATGAATTCCTGTCAGAACAGGGGCTCTGCAGCTTTACCTCCTATGAAAGCCTTTCCTGCTGCTGTAGGTTCCGTCCCTCTGCCTGGCTGCTATTTCCATAAAAATTGCCAGAGCTTCATTATCCTTGGGGCTTCTCTCCTCCAAAACAATGCCCTCCCAAGAGCTCCTGGGTCTGCTCAAGGTGTGGCCTTGGTTCAGGGCAATGCACTGAAGCTAAAGGCTTGTAACCACTACTGTTTGTAGATGTGTTTTTCCTTGCAGACAACAGAATCTCTCTCAGAAATTTATGTGTGCTTGTATTTGTTCTTTCCCAAATATAAATCAGCTCAAAGAAGCCAAGCAGATCATACATCCTGATGGGTCTCTGTCTCTGCAGCTGAGCTGCTGCTTATCTTATCTTGATAAAACCCGTCCAGAAGTCACTTTCCAGCTCAATGAGTTGCTGTGCAATATCTGTAATATCTCCAGTATTTGCTGTTGCTGCTGCACTGAAAGCAGTTTGTCAGTGGAAAGTGGGGATGCAGGAGCATGAGTGGGATGAACCATCACCCACCTGGTCTGGAGCTGCTCTGGTCAGCCTGAGCCTGACAAGGAGCTGCTCTTCCTGCCTCATGTCCAGAGCCTTTCCTGGGCACCTCTGCTCTTCATTGACTGCTTTGCAGTGTCTGCTCAGCCCTTTCATTGCTCCAGCACGAGCCCCTGACTCTATCCCAATAACAACTCCTGGGGCTCAGTCTCATCAGGCACTTTCTCTCCACTGTATTTTATTTTGCTCCTTGACAGCAGCAGCATTCTCTGGAGAAGTGAAATCCCTCCTTCCCACCCCTTCTCCCCAGGGCTTCTGTTAAAAAACCTTCTGCACAGCCAAGCCAGAAGTGGCTCTGAGAGAAAACCAGGCTGGCAGTGTTGCCTGGGCACTAAAGTCAGGAGCAAATGCAGCAGGAGTCCAGAGCTGTGAGGATGATGAGGGGACTGCCCCATGTGTGGTGTGAGGACAGACTTGGAGGGTGGCAGAGCTGCCCTGAACACTGTGGGATCTCCTCATCTGGAGATGTCCAAACCCCACTTGGGTGACCCTGCTGCAGCACAGGGCTGGGGGTGATCTCCAGATGCTCCAGTCTGTCATCCTGGCATTGTTTCACCAGCTGGGCTCTGCTGTGGCCTCAGTTCACCCCCAAGGACCGAGGCAGTTCAATGTCATTGCAGAAGGAGCTGAAATTGTTCCCAATTTGCCTGATCCCATTGCTGGTTGGTGTTGGATCTGTTTTGGCTGCCTTCAAAGCACTGGCTGGAGTCAACTCAGGAGGACTCTCTGTCTTGCTTCAGGTTTGTTTGATCAGGGATACTCGGGTGAAAATTAGTCCAGATTTATTAATGGTAAGGATTGAAGGTGAATCACTTAACCTGCACTGGCGTGGCTGCTCTTGGTCAGAACAAAAGTGGCCTTTAATTATTTACTTCAGAGCTAAAATAAATGAAACCTGCTTCTAGCTGTGTCCACACAGGGGTTTAATCCAGTTTATCTATGCAAATGAAACTCAGATGAACTGCCTTGATCATCTACCTGTCAGCAGGTCTTCTGAAAGCAAGGGTATTCCAGAGAATGGGAGAATTTGGATCCTCAGCGTGTGTCCCTGTTCTTGTGCCAAGGCTCATTTGCCTGGGGGTGTCTGTGGGGTTTTGCCATCCATGGCAGGAGTCAAAGTGGTCCTTTTTAGATATCCCTTTATCCCCTTAAGTCCTGGAGCCCCCCATCCCTGTCCCCTGTCTTGGTTTCTTTGTCCAAGACCTGTCAGTGGTGGAAAAGCACCAATTTTTTTGTCTAGAAAAGCTGGAGAAGGGAAAAAATCAACCCCAATTTGTATAAGTATAGGGAAAAAGCGAACACTGCTAATATTAGTGTTGCTTTTGTATTAATAATTCTCTGATAAATGCCTGGGTTTTTTTCATTCCCAGTCTAAAAATACTCCCCCAGCTTGGCAGGGTGTTGTGACAGTGATAATGAAAGTGCAACAGCATGTGCCTGCCACAGCTCCTGCCCTTTCCTCCTGGGCTGGCACAGCTCTGGGGTTGTATGAGCAAAGAGAGGGCACACATACTGAGCTGAAGGAAAGCTGGTCCTGACTCCTGCCTTCCAAAAGGCCACAGCCCAGGAATTATCTCAATTTCAGTGGAACCCGGTGTATTATGGAAATGTCACGTCCCTGAGCCAGGGAGAGAGGTAGAGTACAAAACCAAAACAAGAATGCCACAAAATTTAAACAGAAACAGCTCATTTTGAACTGATTGAAGCCAAATATAGATTTTTAAAATTACTTTTTTTTAACCTTCAAAACTGTGGAACTCCCTGCTAGAAGTGTTTGTGGAGCCAAAGGGACTGTGCTTAGGGGATGAATGTGTGGTTTGGTGGTGTCATTGCCTGGGAGAAGACCCTGTTGTTATTGTTACAGTCCAACTATTGATATTGGTGCTGTACCTGTACACCATGACAACTTTCACTCTGAAATGACATTAGAATCAGAACTTGCAGCACAAGGTTGACTGAATGCCTGCCCAGATGCTGGAGATCATCCTTCTGCTGACTTCAGGCAAGTCTGGTGCCTACACAGGATTTTTGGGGTGTACTCTGCCAGCTGAGCCCTGGTGCCTGGGGTGGCTGGGTGGTTTGGGCTGGCAGGGAGCTCCTTGCTGGAAGCTTCAGCTGCTGGGAACAGGACTCTGCTCTGCACTTGGGTGCCATTCCCTCCATCACACTCGATGTTTGGGGTTCCCTATGCTGGCAGAACCTTTATACTCCTGTGCTAGGCTGGACCAGAGATTCATGTCCTGTGCTGCCAAAGGGGAATCTAAGCTTTAAGTATTGAGCCATCTTCAGGTGTGTGAGTTTCAGGAAGCCCCTCTGTCATTTTTGTGCAAAGGGACAAAGGAGGGGACGAGGCAGCTGCTGTGTGTGGGATGCAGGGACCTGCAGAGTGCTGGCACCCACCCCATCCCCTCAGCTCTGAGCTTTTCCTTCCCCAGCTGAGCTGCAGCAGCCCCTGCAGAAGGTGCTGCTGCATTCCCAGCCCAGGCTGGAGCCAGCTCTGGTTCCTGAGGCAGCCCTGGCACTGGGAGAGGAGCTGGGGAAGGGGAAGGATGGATCCCAGTGGTGTCAGTCCATGGCTCTGAGGAGCTGTGTGCTGTCCCTGGGACAGGTGCCTGAGCTGTTCTCCCTCAGCTGGGGCCACTGTGGTGCCGATCTGGACTGGGGTGTGGATTGGGGTGCACTGGGGCTGCATTCAGTAGCTCCCCTGCTCTCTCTTCCTTTCCTGTTTCAAGAAATGAGGCTGTTCTGTTTTTATAAAGCTGCTGTCTCATGGCAGCCGGAGAGCTGATGATCCTCTTGGCACCAGACAGTTCAACCTGGGGTATTTGTGCCCCCAGCAGCCTCCTGGTGGGAAACAGGAGTGGAAATGCCCTCCTAGAAAAGAGCCACAGCTCTTAAACCCACTCTGTAGCCTCAGAGGCTGTGGAGAATCAGTTTGGGAGGCAGCTGCAGGATTTATTGCTGCTTGCAGAGGCCTTGGGAGAAATGTCCTTATCTTGTATGTTTTCCTTGAGGTTTCAGTCTTGGACTGATCACTGAAAATAAGGGATTGCATTTATTTCCCCAGGACAAAGCCACAGGAGGCTGCTCAGAGAGGGGGGCTGAGGGATTGGAGGGGATCTGCTGTGACCACAGCAGCCAGGCCAGAGGAGGCTTGAAAGGTCACAGGGAAATGAGGTCTTCTCTTCTCTTCTCTTCTCTTCTCTTCTCTTCTCTTCTCTTCTCTTCTCTTCTCTTCTCTTCTCTTCTCTTCTCTTCTCTTCTCTTCTCTTCTCTTCTCTTCTCTTCTCTTCTCTTCTCTTCTCTCTCTTCTCTTCTCTTCTCTGTCTGGCTCCTGCCTCTCTCCGCAAGGATGTGGAGCTGCCTTCCAGGGTTTGGATCCTGGGAGATATCCACAATGGGTTTTCCTCGGCAGGAAACATCCACAGTGACCTTGCCCTTGACAGAGCAGGTCAGGAGGAGTGTGACCAGCAGGGCACTAACAGCTATTTTTTTACAGGTAGAACAGAAACACTCAGGAACTGGACTCTGGGGGTGATCCCAGCTTGGTGAGTGCTTGGTGGCCTTGGGCCTCTGAACTCCTTTTTCAGAGCTTTGGTGCTCAGTAATTTAGCTTTTCCCTGCTGTTTGAGGGGTATCCAGTGACACGAGTGGTTTCCAGGCACATCCCAGGAGTTCCTCTGCAGAAAGGGAAATGTTGCTTCATCCCCTGACTGTGGTTCAGGGAAAACACTTGGGATGTGTGTTAAAATGGGAGATGTTTTGTGCACACTGGAGGGAATTCACAGAATTTGAATGGATAGAGAGAAAAAGAACCTCTTCAGACTTAATTGCTTTGACATTTCAATTCCTCAAGTGCAGAGTGCCCCCCTGAGCTCAGGATGCTTCAGTGGGACCGTGAGTGTCCAAAAGCAAGCCTGCTGGATGGGAAAGGCTGAGCAGGGGTCTGCCCCAGCTCCTGGAAGTGCTCTATCCTACTCTTCTGCCTGCTGAAATAAAGGGGATAAATCTGATTTGTATGTTCAGCTAGTGAGTAGAGGCCCAAAATTGATTAGGTGCTTAATTAGCTCTGAAGGTACTGACTTGGTTGCTGACATCATGTGAACCTGGGAATTGGGCTTTGAGAGATGAGGAGCCTGGAAAGGGTCTGCAGTGTGACCTGTTCCCATCACTGTGCAAGGATAAGCCAGGAGAGAATAAACCTGGAGTCTGAAGGCATGAAAATGAGCTCAGTCACTTGTGGCAGGGTCCCCCAGGGATGCTGATGTCCGTGGAGTCCCATTGTCACATCCCAGGTGCTGTTTGACTCCCTAAATTGCCTGAGCTCAGCCTCTGGTTTTCCTTCAGGAAAATGGGGGTGAAACCTGCCTCCCAAGGCCTGGGAATTAGAAACTTGAGTGATTTGAAATCTATTTTGGGTTGGAAAGGGACCTTAAAGCTCATCCAGTTCCACCCCCTGCTGTGGGCAGGGACACCTTCCATTTACCCACGTTGGTCCAAGCCCTGTCCAACCTGCAATCATCCATTCCCCAGTCCTTCACAGAACTGTGTGTTCCACAGACAAATTCGTGTCCCTGTCATGAGCTGGGAATGAAGGTGCTGCTGGCCCAGGTTCACATTGCAGGACCCCTTCTCCTCTGATACAAGGGATTCTGTGAGCAGGGTTTTACTGTGAGTAATTAGCCTGTGCTAGTGAGGTCCTGATGGGGCAAAGGCTCCCAGAGGTGAGGATGGGCCATCTCTAAGGCATTGCCCAGCTCAGGGATGCTCCAGCCCATGGCACCTGGCAGGACAGGGATGATCTGAATCTGAATTTGTTTGTGTTACACCCAGGAAGCCCCAGTATCTATAGGGGGTAAAAGGAATGTAAACCTGATTTCTTGTTCTGTTTCTTTGCTTTCATGATGAGGGGCTTTGCCAGAGTCTCCTTTACACTGGTGCTTTTGTGATGAGACCCAAACCATCACGGCTTTCTGGTAATTCAGGTGTTGAGCTCCTCTCTGCTAGCTCTGCCACCACACAGGCGTTTCTGCTCCCACCCTGTCCTCCCTGCTCCATTGTTCGTCCTTCCCAGAGCTGAAAGGGAGCAGGAACAGGGATACTCAGCTGCTGGAGCTGAGCTGCAGGCAGGATGTGATGGGACTGTGCAGGAGCAGCGAGCAGAGGTGGCATCTACAACACAAACCAACAAAAGGACAATGCCCAAGGTGCAAAGTGAGGGACTCAAAAGTGAGGAATTGCCAGCAGAGGGATGGCTGGGGAGTCTCAATCTGCACCTTTGTGTCTAAGCATTATGATGGTTTTTATCTGTGCAGCTCCACTGTCCCAACCCACCTCTTGTGGGGTGCAGGATGGATCATGTTCACCTTCTCAGACCTCATTAAATATTTTATCCTATGGTCTCATGTCTATGCCTTTTTTACCAAATCTTGCTCTGGAAGAGAGAGTTGTTGACTTAGAGCCTTGTGGGCTTTTATGCCATCAATTGCTGCTTCACCAACAGCAAACAACCCCTCTGGCTCTTGGGAAGGAGCTTCTTCTTATTTTGCTGATGGCTCAAGTGTCCCTCAAAACCTAATGTGAAAATCACTCAGTTAAGTTGGACTAAAGGAGCTTGAAGGGTTCCTTCCCACCTAAACCATTCCATGATTTCCTGTTGCCTGCAGACTCCAGACTCTAAAAGTCCTGAGGGAAACCTCCACTCTCTTCCATGAGAAGAGGACACTGAGCCTGCCATCACCCTTCACCTTAAAATCATCCCTGAGGTGCAAGGGAAAAGGTTGTGGTTTGGGGGTTGTTTGGGTGTTATTACAGTGAGTTTGTTTTGTTTTTGAACTTATTTTGTCAATTGAGGAACGTATTTTGTAAAGTGGTGGCACTTTAGCATCAGTTCCTTTACCAAGAGTCTTTCACACGTGGAAAATGTGAGGACGTTTAAGGCAGCCTCTCTTGCTCTCCTGCAGCAGGTGGTGGCTGCTCTGTAGTGTGTGAATGTGCCTTTCGTATTTGAGATCAGTTGGAAAGTTGCTGCATTACCAGTGAAATTCCACTTTCTCCATGTCACTGGGGTTTCTGGCCAGCACAGTGTGGGTCAGTGGTGGGATCCATCACCCTGCTTTTTAGGCAGCTATCCCTCCCCTGCTGTCTTTGGCCACAGAAGATGAGGCAGATCCTTCTCCAGTTCCCACTCTTGTGGAGCTGGATCAAGGGACAAAGGCAGGCAAAACTTGAGCTGGATTCAGAGAAAAGAAACTAAAGGGTTGAAACAAAAACCCTGTGGGCGAGGTGACGCAGGTCCCCCTCAGAAAGCAACCAGAGGGAAAGCAAAGAAAAGAAAAAAGAAAGGATGGTAATAAAAAAAAAGCAGGGATGGGGAGGAGGGGGCAAGGCAGATGTCTGCCCGTGCTCAGTGTGTTTGTGCTGCTGGCTAGCTGCCTGCCTGTCTGAAAACCTGGCCCCGTCTGGCACCTCTTTTTTTATTCTGATGTTTGAATTTATAGCTTCAAGTGCAGCAGAATGGGGTTTTTGTGGAATATTGCTGTGCATGGGATTGGCTGCCTGGGAGGACAAGGGAGGATTTGGAGGAAGGGGGGACTTGGTTTTCCCTTGCAAGTTTAATATGGGCTGCTGTGTTGTTGTTCATCCCTCTGCTTTCCTGCTGCATTTCCGTGTGTGTTTGCATCACTTCTGTTTGACCCTGCTGGGTCAGGAGCAACTTCTCCCTGGTATCCTGAGTGCATCCCGCTGGGGTTCTGGGTTTATGCTGTGGGTGGAGGGGAAGCAGAGCTGCTGTGAAGTGCTGAGGTGCAGAGCAGAGCCAGAATCCATGAAAAGCCCTGCAGCTGCTCTGCTGGGGTGACATGGATCACCCACACTTCCTCCCTGGGAATGTGCCAGGAGACTTGTTCTCACTGAAGGTTTCCAGGTCTCCAGGCTTCAAATGTTCACACAGTTTGAATAATGCATAATGTTCCAGCACTTGCTGGAGTCAAATACTCTTCTCCAGCATCTTTAAAAAATGGATGAACACATTTTTACTTGAAAACTTACCCTTTTGTGAAACCTGTTTCTCCTTTCTCACCTGTCACACCTAAAATCCTTGCATCCCTCTAAATGCACAACCCCACCAGGGTCAGATCTGTATGAGGATCCCATTCTTCCCTGGTGCCTTTGGTATCTAGAAGGGAGCCTCCTGACTGCATCTGCCTGTAATTAATGAATTCAGACACTCTGTACAGGATGTTTCTGGGGGGGATCCATCTTCCTCTTCCCCTTGAGAGGGAACCAGAGCAGTGAAACTCCCCCCATGATGCTGGGCAGTCCCTGAGTGGCACAACAGGGTCTATGTCACAGGTTGGCCAGCAGCTCTGTGCAGGGTCTGGAGGAGGCTTCGTGGGGCAGGGAGACCTTTCCAGGCGGATCCTGGAGGAGCCTCTGGCAGTTTGACCATGGAACACAGACACAGTCTGGACTCAAGGTGTCTGTCTGAGGCTGCTGACTTTCCTTGGTCCATTAGGAAGGATGTGGAACTGGAAGGATTAAGATGCTGGGGACAAAGTTGAGGCAGTTTTCATTTCCCTATAAAATGCACCAAGCTCCCCTCTTTTCCAGGGCAGCCCATTCCCCCCTGTTCCAGGGATGCTTTCTTCAGGTCACACCTTTGGTTTGGGCTCTGCTGCCTCTTGAATTAATGACTTTAGGTGTGGGGGTGCAGTGTGCAGTGACTGTGTGTGTGCTCAGCAGCCCTGCTGGAACCTGCTGCCCCCAGGTTTAATCGGGCAGTGGGTGATCCCTTTGTCAGGACACCCCAGCCCTTCCTGACACCCCTGACTTCTCCCACTGCCTTCAAGCACCCCGATGACACAGGATTAACAAGAACCCTTCAGGAAAAGTTGATGAAGTGATGGCAGAGAGGCAGGAGAGTGGTGCAGTGACAGTTTCCTGATACAGAGCTGCCTCAAAGCTTTTGCAGAGGCAAAGCAAAGGGCAGGACCCTGCCCTCTCAGCTCTTCCCGAGGGAGGAGTGGGAGGAGGCTGCACAGCCCTGGAGCAGGGAGCTTGCTCCTGCTGTCCCTGGGAAGGATGACAGGAGGGAAAGGATTGCTTTTCCCATCCATTTTGATCAATGCTGTTAGCCCCACATCACGAATTCTCCCTTAGAAGTGGCTGGTCTGTGCTCCCAGGCAGGATCCTTGCCTTCTATGCCAGCTCTCAGGAGGGGCAGGCAGTTCCTGCACCAGGAATGCCAATCCAGAGGATTTGTGTGACCTGCATCCCTCCCTGCTCCTGTGACGCCACCAAAATTCTGTCAAACCCTGCTGGAGAGGGGCAGCTCCCAGTCGGAAGGGATCTGGAGCAGCGTCACTTCTGTCCCCCTGGCCCTGCCTGGCCCCTCAACCCCTGGGTGATGGGAAGGTGAGAATACAAATGCAGGCTTGGGTTTGGGAAAGGAGGCTCAGCCGTGGCATGGCTGCAGATGTATTTGCCCAAGCCTTGCTCTGGCAGGGCTCAGAGCTTGTGCTGGGGGCTCTTCTGGCTCTGTGAGCTCTTAATGAATCAGCAGGGCGTGCATGCACCAGCTGGAGGGAGGAAGGAAGGAAGGACTAAGCATCTTCCTGGCTTTTCCAGCATCAGTTGCTGGTTTTGGATGACTTTTAGCGCAGAAGGGAACAATTGTTGAGTTTCTTAGGGATGGGGCTGCAGAACAGCCAGAGGCTGCTCTGGAGAGCAGCAGTGCCCTGCCAAGGTCTGCAGGTCACTTCCCAGTGGGGATGCTTGGGATTTGGGATGAGTGAGGCTGTCCTGCCAGGTGCTCACATGTGCTCCTCAGGATGCTGCCGGCATTGACCACTCTGTAGATCTCTTCTAATATAAAAAAATTCAAAGGAAACCCACGCTTAGATGCAAGGAGTTGAAAAGCCGAGCAGAAACTGCTAGAAAGGAACATCACCATCCTTTTCAGTGGCCGGCCGAGTCGGGTTTGAGAGGCAAAGGCGGTTTAACAGCGCTGCCTGCTGGAAACTCCCTGGGAGGAAAAATAATTCTGTGCCCTGGCTTCTACCAGTCCTTCAGCACAATTTAAATCCGTCCTTCTCCCTTTTCCTCAACCTGCTTGCTCCCAGACCTCAGCTGCTCGGGACAGGCTGTCAGAGAGGGATGGAGTTTCCATCCTAATTATCCTTATAGCAGTGGCTGGAGAATTGGATGGCAGCCCGAGCCCTCCTCCGCTGTGTGGGAGCCCTAATGCAGCCCCTCTGTGGTCACACAAAGCCTCTGGGCACAGCTGGACTGCACAGGAGCCACCCCTGACCCAAAGGCCCATGAGCAATAGGATCACTGTCCTCCAAGGACAGAAGGATTAGGCTTTTATTCCTGGCAGCAGTTCTAAACTCCATAACATTTACTGGATGAAAAGACTCTGAGAGCTCCTTCTTAAAAATGTTTGAAATTCCCTTCCTTTAATCATCTTTTTGCTATTAATTAACTATGAGCAGTATTACTGCAGTGCCCAGAATCCCTCCTGGCCAACTCGGAGGTGGCCTGTGCCATCTGTTTGTCCTGACTTCATCTGCCTTGTGCCTTCAGTGCCAGGGCCAGGCTGTTTTTGCTCGTGCTGTCATGCTAGGTGAGAGGAAAGGGACACTTAGCCCAGGCAGGTTTATTTATTGTTAGGAAGCAGCGATGGGCACAGGTGGAATGGCACAGATAAGCCCAAGCCTTGGCATGGGAATTCAAAGTCACCTCCCTCATCCTCAGCTGCCAGCCAGCATCCCTCCCTCCAAGGCATGGCCCCAAGCTGGCTCTTCCTGTTTTGTTTTTTAAGTACACTGTTAATTAACGAGGCAGAGGAAAAAATGTACACAGGCACACCTGAGTAGTTTTTAACCTGGCTTGATTAATGCTGTCAAGTTGCACATCTGAGTGTGAGCTCAGTGGGACTGTTGCTTTTGTTTAATACCACAAGACACCTCAGTCTGGATTGTTGCATTACAGTACAAATAAAAAACAGAAACAAAACCACATCTGCATCATACAAGGTGAGAAGAATATGAGAATTCTAAATATTTACAGAGAAGGGCAAGTGGGGAAATCACAAAAAATATTTACATAAAAATACATGAGCTTGTCGGCATATACATTTTACACCAGTTCACAAAAAAAGACACTCTATAAATTAAAGTGAAGGGAACTCCAAAGGTAACCCAAGACTTCTGGGATGTTTCTCTCATGCGGCTCAGGGAAAGAAAAATCAAGTCTTCTACAGCAGGAAAATGAACGGCAAAACAACCCTTTTCTCCTCCCCTCCCTCCCCCCAGCTGGATGAGGCAGGACTCTGCACATGAGGAATTGTGGTGTTTGCTCTCACCACACCTTGCCCTTCACATGGGATCTGGGGCTCTGGGGAAACAGGAACATGCCTAAGCCGCTGCAACGAAAGGAAGGAAAACAACTTCTCACCCAGATTTCCTGACATTTAACACACCACTCAAGGCAATGCCCTGACACCAGCCCAGGGGATGGCAGAGCACACCTGAGGTTCTGTCCCTTCTGGGGTCAAAGAGGAACAGGACCTCTTCAAGTCGGTTTTGGTTTTGTGTAGCAACTTACTACCATGGTGCAATCCTTACTGATCCCCCAGTGGTGAGCAGGGGAGGGGGATCGCTGCAAAGACATAGGCACAAAGTTGTGGGGGTGTTCTCAGAGATGCATATCGATATCACCTGATAAGACTGCAAAAATCAGAAATTAATGCTTTACGTAAGACTTCATAGGGGCCAAGTCCTGATTACTCACCTACGACTGCGCTCCCCTTCCCAATGAAGGTCTCCTGTGGCTCACGTCCTGCTTCAAAGCAAAGGTGAAAGTCCAGAGCTGGAGCACACTGCTGGAGCTCCATTCCTGCATGCACTGGACACCCTCATCTGGAAACAGAGGGAGTGGCAGCTGAAGATGCACACAGTGCCCGTGTGAAGAACTGCTGGGGAACAGAGCTGCTCTCACCTCGTCGGGATGTGATTAGGCAAGGAATGACTGAGCCTGAGCACAACTGCACTTGGATTAGAGGGTTATTTGCGTTGCTGTCCCCCTGCTCTCTCCACTCTGCCACTCAGGACTGGGCTGCCTCCAGCTCACCCGGAGCTCCTAGTGTCAACTCCCCGCCTCACTCTGACACATGACACCCTTTCCTACCTCACCTATGCATTCTGGGGTTCATGAGGATGTAAAACCCTCTGTAGGACCAGCAGACTGAGCCCAGAGCAGGAGCAGGACTGCATAGTTCACTGTATGGCTTGGTGGGACGGGATCATACAGGATGCTGCTGGAGCCATGGACAGGAGCAGTGATAAAAGAAAGGTGTTGGTCTGTGTTAGCTGGG
Organism: Sialia sialis; assembly: GCA_009812075.1. Classification (NCBI taxonomy): domain Eukaryota; kingdom Metazoa; phylum Chordata; class Aves; order Passeriformes; family Turdidae; genus Sialia; species Sialia sialis. The sequence goes on from VRYO01001477.1 coordinate 6,599,688, forward strand.
AAAAGTTGGTGCCTTCACCTTTTGCAATTCTGTACTGTGGCTCAGCAGTGCTCAACATGAGTTTGGGTTCTATGAGAGCTTCCATTCCTGGAGCACACCTGGCTGTGGCTGTGTGCTATGGGGAAGATGGCTGGGAGTCATTGCTCTGCTATCTTCTTCTTCTCGTGCCCAGAAGTCTGTTTAAAAAGCAGCAGCCCTCTGGGTCAGGGGCCAGGTGAGCCCTTTGGGAGAGGTGCTGAAGGGTGTGTGTGTGTGATGGGATGGGCGGGTGCTTCACACCTGGCACTTCACACAATGCAGGGAGAGCCCAGCTTGGAGGAGCAGCAGAGCACCCAGGAGCAGAGGGTGTCCAGGGATGGCACTTGGGCTCTACAGGGACAAAGTGGCTTCAAGCAGGAAAATCCAGAGGCGTTTACAATTAGCAGGAGCTGGGAGCAGCCCCTTGTAGTAGCAGGATAGTCCTGGCTGACATAAGGCCCAGGCAGAGGGAGGGGGAGGCTGCGGGGCAGGGGGGGAGTTAAGGCTTTCACGGAGAGAGAGGTTGGACCTGCAGCTCTCATTACCTGAATCCCAAATAGCCTGAACCAAACACTACCTGAATCCCAAATAGCCTGAACCAAACACTTGTCCCTGCTTCAACTGGAGAGCTGGCAGACCAGGAGCTGAGGCTGGTCCTAGCCCTGGCACAACACAGCTCTGCTGGGAGCACAGATAATCCAGCCTGGCTCCTGAGGAACCGGGGCAGTTCAGCCTTTCCTGGGAGTTACTGCCACTGCAGACAGGGTGGCTCACCCAGTGGCCCCTTTCTGTGCAGTTCTGTCCGTTTTTCTTAAAAGAAAACACTACGAAAAGCATTCCCTCACCAAAAACTCCAACCCCTCTACCTGGGAATTCCTCACGAGGAGACTGTGGTAACCTGGATCACAGTGCAGCTTTTTTATCTTTTTTTTTTTTTTTTTCCTCTTTTTTTCTTTTTTCTTACTGCCAGATTTCATTCTGTAACGTGTGAGAACTCTTCTAAACAAAATGCTTAAAACACCAGCATTGCACAATAAAATAGAACCAGAAGGTAGTTACTGAAATAGCCCCAGACACGGCTCCAAGGTTAAAAGAAGCAAACAGCTACAAACTAGTCAGCAACTAGAAGCAGGTTTTTCTTAGGATTCAAAAGTCCCAAAATAGCCATGAAACATTTTGTTCAAAAAAACCCCACCTAAGCAGCTGTGTGCTAACTGCAGGACTTCCAGGTTATTCATAAAACATTAGAGATTTGAACAGGTAGAGAAGTTCTTCAACCACACAGAACAGAAATGGCCTTGGAATTTATCAGTGAACATTTAAAAACTGCTAAATCTCAAGTATTGCTTGCAAGCCCTACCTAATGGAATGGATGTGCTTTATTTGTACAGGGGGTATGAGTCCCGGGGAGTCTGAGAGGCAGCAGTTTTTACAATATCAAAGCTTTTCAACAGCTTGGACACCATTTTTAGTGTATTTTAGAGTGCACTGGCCACCTGTCCCTACTCACTGGGTACTGGAGGAGCAGCACCTGGGCACAGCACTGCTCCCTGGGTGCCACAACTCCTCAGGGATCTCTGTCCAGCATGGAACTCAGAGGCTGCAGTCTAGAGCCCTCCAGTTTAAGCTCAGCAGAAGCATTCCCTGATGGAATTGCTGCAGAACCTGGCCCAGGGCAGCTGCAGACAACATGTCACACACAGCTGGCAAGGTGGGCTCTGATTTTCATAATGCTAAAGACTTTTTTTTTTTTAACCTATTTTTCTGGTATTTTTTGCAGTGAGATGACAGTCTTGCCAGCCACAGGATGGAATGAGCTCATCTGGGCCACGGATAGCCTTGCAGCAAAGAGGAAGGGCTGGCATGGAATTGGTGTGCTGTTCCCAGCTCTGGGGGTAGAGTTTGGTGTAGTTTTGTGTTTTATTTCTTTTGGTGTGAGAAATGCAAACCTGCCCTACGTGTCTCCCACAGCTGGCCTCTGCTTACAACAGAGAAATGTGAAGGAAATGAACTTCTTGTAGGCAGAAGCAGCTTGTAAATAAGCAAGAAATGTAATGAGTATGTTGTGTTCTGAGCTGGCTTTGGAGCCTATTCCACAGGCTTGAAGTCAAACCAGGCCCCCACCCAGCTCAGAGCAGCTGCAGTGGGAGCGCTATGCCCACGGGAGAGGCAGGGCCTCAGCAAGGAGAGGATCCCTGGGGAGCCCTGCCCCAGCCCCACTCTTGCTGGGGCTGAATTCCAAGGTTCCTCCACGACCCTTTACTGGGAGCCAGCCAGGGATGGGCAGTTTGCAGCAGGACAGAGCTGCAGGCACAGTCCATTGTGCACAGCCCATCATACATGGGACCGTGGCCATGGGGAGGAGCAGCCAGTGTCACGTCTGGGAAAGGAGAACTCCTTCCCTCCCTGCCCCAACAGCATCTGTGTCAGCCCTGCCTGGCCTCTGGCAACCCCTGTGTGCCAAGAGCCTGCCCTGTCCTCCCAGATGGCTCAAAACTACATGAAAATCTAGAGCTCTACTACATAAAAACAGTGAGTTGGGGCTGGGGGTGGGCTGAGGGGGTTTGCTTTGCTCACTGGGGCAAGGTCGGGGAGTTTTTCTCCATCACTGAAAAAATAAAACAGTCCACTGTCCAGCAGAGGCTGCTTAGACTCTATCCCTGGTCCCCCCCAGCTCACTCGACGTGCACCTCTGTTTCGGGCCTCTGCAGACACAGCTCTGTGGGGAGGAAGGCTCCCTGCCCCAGCGCCGTGGCGTAAGTTCTGCTGTGCACATGGGGGAAGCCGGGGGGCACGAAGCCCCCCGCTCCAGCATAGCCCCCTCTTTGGTGCTGAGGCAGGGTATGGTAATCCTCCAAGTTATCGTACTGGGACACCACAGTCATCGTGCTTTGGCGCTTGCCCAGGGTTTGGTAGGGGTACAGCAGGGCAGAGTCCCTCTCCATGGGCTCAGGGTGCTCCCGCATCCGGAGGCTGTGGCTCCGCTCGGGCTTGGGGGGTGCCACGGGAGGGGCAGCATGTTCCTCCTCCTTGTAGCAGTCTCTGGAGTGCTTCTCCATGGACGCTCTGCCTCGGGGCATCTCCAGATCCGGCCTGTCCTCTGCTAGCCTCCCGTCCTTGTGGTTCAGCCTCAGGGTCTCCTGGCCGGCCGGGATGTATTTGCTGCCGGAATGCTGGTAGCCCATGGGCTCGGAGGGCTCCAGGCCGCCCTTGGGCCTGTACTCGGGGTAGGGGGGTCCATTTTTGGGTTCAGAAGGCTGTCTATGGTTCGCTTCCTGCTGCAAATGTGTCCTGTGCTCGCCGCTGCTGCCACCTGGCTCGTGCATCTTCCTGTTGCGGATGCTGCTCTGCTTCTGGGGCAGGGATGGCTTCTCAGGCTGCCCGTTCCCGTAGCCCCCGCCATGATAGTGGGCTCTGTCCACCTCAGGCTCCACGTGCTGCCCATAGTAACGCTCATCCCCTTCAGGCGTGGCGGCCTTAGCAGGGTACCTGCCCTCCTTCCCTTCTGCCACTGTGAGCAGGCCACTCTTGCCAGGATCAGATTTGCTGCGCAGGTGGACAGCGTCCAGGCCCCCCAGCTCATCCTGCAGCAGCGGGGCCACGTTGTCGTACTGGGACATGAGGGGCCCTTTGACCTTCTGGCGAGCGCGGCTCTCGCGGCGGATGGACTGCATGCGGTACTTGTCCATGTCCTCCAGGTCCCAGGACATGTACATGTGCTTGATGTCTGGGGCAGGGGGCACATCCCTGCTCACAAAGCTGTGCTCTTTGCCCAGGTGGTTGATGAGCCCTGCCCGGGGGTAGGCGGCCAGGCTGGGGTAGCGGTACAGCCCCTTGCCCTGCAGCCGGGATGCGTAGGGGCCGAACTCACGGCCGGGCAGGCCGTGGAAGGGCCGGACCCGCACGGTGCTGTAGGGATCCAGGTCGTAGAAGCTCCCGTCTGCAGTGTAGTACGGGGAGCTGGAGGAGCTGGAGTAGGGACTGTAGCGATAATGGACCCGCCCGTTCTCAAAGTAAGGCTGGAGCTGTGTGACGTGGTAGTCGGAGTGCGGCTGGTAGGGCTTGTACTGGTAGAGGGGCCGCGGGCAGTACACGGGCTCGTCGTCGGGGGGCACCTCTGTGCGGGAGATGGGCACCGAGCGGATGGCAGCGGCGGCCGCCGCGCTGGGCACGTGCAGCGACTGCACCCTGCGGATGGTGGGGTACGGGGGAGCCTCCTCGGCATAGCCAGCACCCCGCAGCCCTGTGGGGCTCACCGAGGACACAAAGTCAGTGCGGCCACGGGGCTTAGGGTGCAGGCCCGCGGCAGAGCCCTTGCCCTGCGTGCCGTAGGAGCCGTAGCGTGCGCCCGCGGCAACGGGCGGCTCTGGGCGGGATGGGTAGGGCTGGTGCTGCTCGGCCTTGCTGTGGTAACTTTGGGCAGGGATGCTCTCAGGCCGGTACTGGCGCTTGGCATGCAGGTAGCCCTCAGGCCCCACAGGCTCGGGGAGGCTCTCCGGCTTGGGGTGCGGCACATACACCGGCTGCAGGGACGAGTGCTTGGGAGGTGGTGGCGGCGGCGGCGGCAGCAGCGCCTCCTCCACGGAGGATGCCAGCATGGAGGAGGCCAGGAAGGAGTGGTAGTTGGAGTTGTTGATGGTGTCTGTGTTGTTGGAGTGCATGGCTGCGGCAATCTTGCTCTCCAGTGTCCTCACGGGGGGCACGGGAGGCGTGAAGCTGTAGGAGGACGGAGCAGGGACTGACTCAGAGCGCAGGTGCAGCGGGGGAGCCCTCGTGCTCTCCCGAGGCTTCTCCAAGTGGCCCTGGTGGCCCACAGGCACGGAGGAGGATCCACGGACACTGGAACTGCTCTCGGAGACAAAGCCAGGCGTGGGCTCCAGAGGCTTTTCAGGTGCAGCGGTGCTCCACATCTGCAGGGAAGAAAGCAGACCAAGTTAGGGACAAGCAGCTTTTCCCTGCTATTCTGTAGTTAGAACATCCCAGACACTTGACTGGTTTCTATTTGCTTGGGAAGAACACCCATGTAGACTCCCTCTGTCAGCATGGGCAGGCATGATGCCACTGGCAGATTTTGGGACCCATCACAAATGGCGTATTCTGCAAATGCCAAACCAGAGGAAGGGGAGGAGGTGCCTGTCTCTTCACATGGTACCCCCAGTGTTTCATTAGGTGGTCTGCTTTTAAATGTCTGATGTTAATGACAATGTTCCTGGATGCAACCTCCTCAGGCCCTGGTGAGCAGATTGACGAGTGCAGTAGAGCAGAAATTCCTGCCTTAAATGGGGCTGCAGGGCTCAGGATGGGCTGCAGCCAGGCATGTTTCATGGGCTGGGGGCTTGGATTTCTAACAGAACACTTCCAATCCTGCACAAGGAATCTGACCTGATTTGAGGTTGGAAAAGACTCCTGAGACCATTAACCCCAATCTGAAACCAATCCCCACCTTGCCACCAGCGCAGAGCACTGACTGCCATGTCCAGTTGTTCTCTGGACACCTCCAGGGATGGGGACCCACTCTACCAGCTCCCTGGGCAGCCCCTTCCAGCACCTAATAACCCCTACTGTGAAGAAATTCTGCCTACTGCCCAACCTAAACCTACCTTGGTGCAGGTTAAGAATGTGTCTTCTCATTCTGTCGCTGACTGGACAACAGTCTAACCAGCATGCTGGAAGACAATCTTGTCAGAGGATGCAAAAATTCTTCTGAGTACTCTAAACTATGAAATCCCTGTCAGCTGCCTATGCAGATACTTTCTTAAAACCAAGGAGAGTGGGTATTCTGGGATGCTGCAGCACAGCATTTCCTGCAAGGAGTGTCTGTGTTACACCCGTGTCACTCCCAGTGTCCTGCAAATCCCCTCCCCTCGCCACATGGATTTGGACCGACACTGCCAGCGCTCAGCATTCCAGAGGAGCTGTGCAGGGAGCAGCACGTACCTGCCCGGAGCCGCTGGGTACTTTGGCCGCTGGCACCTGTCCCACGGCTGCCTGGTGCTCCTGTCTCTGTGCCGAGGCCGTGGCTGTGCGTGGCGCGGGCGGGGCGGTGCTATCAGCCTGGGGGGCTGTGCCGGCCGGGGCTGTGCCGGGCAGGGTGCTCAGGTAGGGCACAGCGCCCGGGGCGCCCTTGTCCACAGTGGGACCCACGGAGGGAGATGGCAGCTTGTCCTCGGCCGTGCAGGGAGCGTGCAGCTTGTCCCCAGGCAGGCCCGCGAGCAGGTGGGGCTGTTCCACAGCCGGCTCCGTGGCGGGCAGCTCCCGCTCCGGCAGCGCCCCGGCGCCGTGGAGCGCCGCGTGCTCCCAGTCCCCCGCGTGGGCCGGGAAGGGCTCCTTGTCCCCCGCTCTGCCGGGGTGGAAGCTGGGCTGATCCTGCTCCGCATCCCTGCTGCCAGGCGTGCCCCCGGGCACGCCCGCGTGGAGAAGTGGGGGCTCCTGGCCTCCCGGCACGCCGGGCGGGTGGTTCTGCTCCCCGGCTGTGCCTTGGCAGTCCTGCTCTAAAGGTGCCCCGGGCTGGAAGTGCAGGTGGCTCTCCGGCAGAGCAGTAAACAGGTGGAGCTTGTCGGGAGCGCCCGCAGAGAGATGGAGCTTTTCTAGAGCTGTGCCAGCTTCAGCCTCTCCATAATTTGTGCTTTCAGCATGAGCATCTCCTGGCCTTTTGTGGGACTGGGCCGATGCTTGCTGTGCGGACTCGGCTAACGCTAGGGCCAGCATGCGCGCTGCATTTTTCGGAGGAGGAGGAGGGATAAGAGACACAGAACTGACGGGAACAGGATCCTGGGGGGAGTCGAGGGCAACTGCTCCTAATGGGGGGAAAATTGAGAGAGAGAGTGATTTTATGTTACCCAATAAGGAGAGTGACCTTAACGACTATTATAAAAAAATAGATGCTCTCCACATTTTCACAGTGGCAGTTCCTTCTGATGTGAAACGCTTGTGTCTCACAGGCAAACGCTGCTCGACAGCACAGCAGTTTATCACAAAGAGGAAAAAACCCAAGAGATTGTCTAAAGGCTCCTCTTGCATATCTAGAGAGGTAGGAAGGAGGTAGCAGAGAATGAGATACCCTTACACAATTTTGATCATAAGGTTTTAGGCAGAAAGGTCCCTTCTTCGAGTGTTGCCAGATTTGTAATTTAAAAAAGGAAGTCTTATATGGTCTATTGGCTGAAATGATTGAGAAGGATATGCTAAAGATTTTCACATATGACAGGATGGGAAAAAAAAAAAAGAATATAAAGCATTATGGAAATTATCCAAGATTTGTGTGATGTAGGGAGAAGGCAGAGGTTAAGACTTTACTGGTCTGCACAGCCCTGCAAGACACTCGTGACCAGAACTGATGGGCAATCCCCTCTCCTAAAGGCACGCAGAGGAGGACGGTTCTGAGAGCAGCTCCCCTTTGGAACTTACAGAAAGAATGGAGGAAAATGCACTGTACCTGGCTGGGTGTGTCCACTGGGTACAGTCTTATTCTGACTGCTTGGCATGGCTCTCTCCCCTTCTTCTGGCAAATCTGCTTTGCAAGCAGCCACTAGTTGGGGATGCTGCAGCTCTTGGTGGGCTCCTTCCCCTGTTCCTGTTTCACTGTTTTTCAGGGGCAAGGACACCTGGGTTGGGGACCTGTTTGTGATCTCAGTGATGCCAATCTCTTTGCTCCAGCTGGAAGCAGAGGAGTTCCTGCATGTGGTGGGCACTCCTCCCATGGCCTCTGGCACACGGCTAGGCAGCACAAAAGAGGTGGGTTCTGTGGTCAGTGGTGGAGATTTGATGGGCTTTCGGGCTGCCTTGGGTGAGAAGCTGAGGGGTTTGCAGGCCTGCTCTTCTGTGGGGCTCAGGTCCAGCGTAAAGAAGGGACTCATCTTCTCCTGGAAAGGGGACACCGGCTCAGAGCTTGTGGCACTGCCTGGGGTCTGGGACTGGCTGCCCGATTCTAAATCCTTCTTGAGCAGGCTTGGCTTGTCTTTATTGATATCGACAGACTCCAGCAGGGAGGTGCTGCTGTCCAGGCACTCAGACTCTGCTTGGGGGGGGCTGCACTGGAAGGACATGGGGTCGAAGTCCAGGCTGGCAACGCCGATGTCCGGCGGGCTGAGGTCCACATCCTCCGAGGAGCGGGGGGAGATGAGGGCAGGGACGTGGATGAGCCCCTCGTCCCCGTCGCTGTCGTCGTGGGGGAGGTTGTCGTAGGAGTTGCAGCGGTTCATGTTCCCCAGGAGCTCCCCGTTGAAGGAGGCAGACAGGGCATCGCTGCTGGACCTGGGCCTTCTGGGCCGGAACAGCTTGGATTCACCTGGAGGTGAGGAGACACGGGGTTAGTGACAAACCTCCTGTCCAGGGAGGGGCTGGCAGGGTGTCAGAGCAGTCTAAGGCAGCCAGAGGCTCCCCTGGTGGTCTCTGCACACAAAGTAACATCGTTGGCACTCACTGCTTATTCCATTTGCTTAAACTCTTCTACAGCACTTGCCAGACATTATTTGGTCTGAAACTAAGCTGCGTGCACAAGCAAATACACTTTAAATGTGCTGAAGGCCTGTCTCAGAGAGCACTTTCCTTCACAACTGTCCTGTCAACCTTGAAATAGCAAGGGGAGGAGCCCAGGAATGAACATCAGCAGCGCCAGCTAGACCAGAGCAAGAGGTCTGCTTTTTTTAACCTTAAAAGCAAGAAAAGACATGAAAAAAAAAAGCCATTCTGTGAGACCCATCTGTGCTGGAAGCAGAAAGCTGCTTCATCAGTTAGCAAGTTCAGCTTCCCCTGGAGAAGTAGAAAACCTGCCCTGTTGAATATCTACAGCCAGAGATGTCAAAGTGCCTCCCTTAATGCCCATTTCTTGGAGGTGCAGGTAGGATTGTGCCTTACCATCCACAGCATGCAGGGAGGTGAGGGACTCCTCACTCTTGGCCGAGCGGAGCGTCCCGCTGTCTCCTCGTCCTCCTGAGGGAAGGAACCACACAGGGAGAGGATCAGTTAGGAACGGGGTTTACATTTAGCTGGACAATGGTGGCAGGAAAAAAAACAAATGCATTTCTAGCACCAACATCACTGTCTTGAGAGTAAATTTGTTTTGAAGGTGGGTTTCTGACTCTCATTCCACCTGGAAATGGTGGTGGCGATTGCTGCAGGTGCTAAGCTGGGAAACAACTCCCCATAAGCAAAACCCCTCAAAAAGGGAGAAAGGAAGGAACACTCACACACTATGTTTTATGGGCACTAAACAAGCATAACTTCAGTCTCTGAGGAGCATCACAGAGAGTGTGAGGACTGTGAGGATAAGAATTTAAAGATCAAGCTGGGAGATGAGTGGATAGAAGTTCTCCTGGGCCCATGTTTTGGGATTAGTGATGTGTTTTACTGCAGAAACACGTTGCTGCTATTTTTAAGTTTGGAAAGAGACAGAAAATTATATATAGAAAAGGCTGAGAATTCCACCTACATATCCTGGCTGTCGCTACAAAGGGTTGTTGGCTGCCTTCTCTGGGTACTTTGGTAAAGCTTTTGGAAGGAAATGTGTTTGTGGGAAGGTGCCTTTCTCCCTTGTTTCATCTTTTGAGAGCAGCAAGGGGAATCAGAACTGTATTCTCATTTCATAACGCTAGTATCAGAAGGAATTATCCTGTGACTTATTACAGCAGCAGCCACATCTTGTCTTTCCAAAGCTGTTCCAAGCAAAGCAGAGGTGTGAGCCCCAGCAGGCTCCAGAGCTCCACTGGGAAAGAACAGCTACTGGAGGTGTCATGCACAGCTTGGACGCTAGAAGGAGATAAAAGCCCACTGGAAACATCACTCTGCATTGCTGAAAACCACGGGTTTTGGAAGAGGGCCTCACCTGCCAGGGCTATGGCTTTCATTTCTGAGGGTTCGCTGGGGTTGCGCTGCAGCTTGCGCTTGGACACGGAGGAGGATTTTCCCAGGTTGAAGAAGGAACGCCAGCTCCCCACTGGAGATTTCTTTATCTTGCTGGGAGGCCTTTTCCTGGGGAGAGAAAGTGGAACACGTGGATGGAGGGGGGTGCTGCAGCTCAATTCTGGCTGCTTGTTATCAGCACTCTCTGCTTTCTGCTCAGGAACTCCTGGTTTCTGCTTGGAAACTCCCTCTTTTCCACAGCTGAGGATGTTTTCATTCTTCCAGCTCAGCCCTAAAGTCTTGCTGTGTAAATTCTCCCAACCTCTGCAAAGCAGCTGCAGTGAGGAAAGGCTCTTCCTTGTCTGATCCAGCAAACAAAGGATGGATTTTATGGGAGAAGTCCCAGCTCTCTGGGAAGCTGGGCACCTATAAAGCATCTCTCATTCCTGCTATAAAACCACCTTAGTCTCCTACACTGCCATGTTTAATTTCCAGTGTCCTCAACTGCTCCACTTCAAGGGAACCTGGATTTGTGACAGGTAGTTAGTCCTGGAAAACCCCAATGTCTGCAGGTGCTCACCCTGTTTACATCTCAGTGTATGACTCATCCAGGCACCGCTGCATCACAGATAACATGGATTTATACATTAAATTATATCCTTGCTGAAAACAAGAGGGAGTGAAGCACAAATTATTTGGCTAAACCAAGACCACTGATCTGAGCTGAATCCTCCCAGAGTCCAAAGCAGGTGGAAAACTGGCTGCAATACTTTACTTATTTGACAAGTCTCAAGTCACTATAAGCTGTATGCAAAATAACATGGTTATGACACATGCTGGCAAGGAAACCCATCTCTACCTTTCAGATGGGAAGTCAATGACTGTGTGGAATTTCCCCTGCAAAGCTGCTGGGCCTTCTCCCACTTCGATGTACTTGCTGTCTGCCACAATAGGAGAGTTGATCTGGGCCTGTGTCCGTGCCTGAGCCTCCTCCAGTGTGAGCAGCTTTGTGGAGGGGGAGGACACCAGCAGAGACTTGGGCCGGGACAAAGAGCTGTGCCCTGCAAGGGAAAATCACAGGCAACAGGGAGAGTCAGCAAACGGCAGTGCAGAGATCAAAGCTCAGCTCTGTGTGTCTAGGGAGGTGCTGTGTTTTTCTGAACCTTTGTTATCCCAACCATTGAAAGACATGGCCAAAATATGGACACAATGTCACAGATACACTGATGACTAAAAGAATAATGGCTTAGTGTATTAAAATAAAAAGCAGAGGGAAGCAGGTAGGATGGAAACCTTTATGACATACTTTTCTTCATCTGTATGCAAAAGCCTGTAAAGAAAATTATGTTTTTCCTTTGCATAAAGCCTGTCTGGGTCATTCCCATATTTCCCCTCTTGGTGCAGCAGGAAATGCCATGTGTGACTGAAGCTGCTACAAACCAAAGTGCACCTGGACACAGCAAACAGAATCTGCTGTGTGCCTTGCCTGTGGCCTTTAGAGCTTGTGCCTGGATTTGGAGATGAATGTGTAAAATCCAAAAGCAGCTGCTGCTGCCTCCTGCTGCTGCCAGCTTCAGTGGAGAGATTACAGGGAGCATTGCAGGAGCAGCTCTCCTGTGTCTGCCATTGCCTCTTGCACAGCGGTTTCTAGGGTTATTCCCAGGAAAGTTCAGGGCTGTGGGGGAGATGTGCCAGTGCAGAACATCCTGCTTGATCCAGTTCCATGGCTGTCCCTGGAGCAGCACAGCTCTGTGCGAACGATGCACAGTCGGGGGGGTGTGGGAGCTGTAAATGCTGTCCTGGGTGAAGTTTAGGTTAAAACAGGTTTGGCAGCACCACTTCCCTCTCTCCTGGGTGGGTGCAGGAGCTGTGCTCACACGCAGAGGCTCCCAGAAAGCCATTCTGGAATGCAGAATTCTTGCATTTAGCCAACTCAACAGCCTGACCCTCCTCCCTGCCAGGTCTGCGTCGAAGCCACTGAATGCAAGTGACCAAGTCATTAAACAATTAGCTGAATTTACAAGGGCCATTCTAAGCCTGGATAATCATCTGGCTGGGATTCTGAGCATGCTTATCCTCCTTCTCCTGGCAGAGTTAGCCTGCTGGGGCTGGCACTGCTCAGCCAAGCTAACCTCTGGCTTGCATGGACTTAGAATTGCCCTAAGCAGGAGAAAAAGCTGGACTTGGATCAACTCACCCAGCCTAAGCAGAGGTAGGGTTTGTTTAAAAGAAGGGAGCAGCAAATACAGTGAAAACTCAGCTCTCTGCAGTCCCCAGGTGGTGGTAACTGCAGTGGCTGTGCATGTTCCAGGCAAGGGGAGGTTATCAAGGCAGATGGTGCAGCCTTAATGCTGCTTAGGAGCAGGAACAGCTTGTGGCAGCCACACTAACACAGAGAGTAAACTTTGCTGCTGGTGCTACTCTGCTTCTTCTCCATGGAACAGACATATGGTCTCAGTTACTCAGGGGAATTCATAGGCTCCAAGGCTGGATGATGCTCCAGGTGCTCCAGGTTCATTCCTCATACTAAAGCAACAGCAGCCTGAGCTGCGTGGCTGCTCAGCCCTGCTCGTGAGCCCAAACAGGCTGTGCAGAGGGAATAACCAGCACAGGAGCTGTCAAAACAGCCCTTTAAGAGCAAGATTAAAGTTTCTTAGCCTCGACATTACTGAATGTGGAGAGATTTGTTCCTATTTGTGTTCTAAGGTATGGATGAGGACAGACAGATGGGCAGACTTAGCAACAGCTCCAATGGGTAAGTATGCAGGAGCATCAGTAAAGATGGTTTTAAAAAGGAGAGGGAGCATGGGAAACAAAGATTTAAGTGATTTCTTGCAATTTCTCAGTGGTTAGGACATAAAAGTAGAAGCCAAAGATTCATCTCTGCATTCCTGTGGGGCATCCTCGGCTTCTTAGAAATGTACTGACAGCAATTTCTAAAACCAGGCCATTTCTCTCTGTGTTCTGACATGCCAACCCAGAAATGTGTCCTCTAGGTAAAAATAAAACCATTTCCATATCCCAGAGGAGGCTAAGCCAGAAATGGAGTGCTGCTGTTGATGCTCCAGTGAAGCCAGCACAGACCCCAATGAAGCCAGCACAGACACACACCTGCCCCATCCCGGATGACAGAGCTCAGCTTGGAGCTGAAGAGCACATCCACATGGTTCAGGATGAACTCCACCACCACTGACTGGATCCGCACCTCCATGAAGGCGGCCGTGCCACTGAAGCATGCAGACTCGATCTGCTTGGACCTGCAAGGGGACACAAGGTGAGGGAACAGCTCCTGCTGGGTGAGCTCTGGGTATGGAGGGGGCTGCAGGGCCTGGGGCTCAGGCAGAAAAGGCTGCAGGGCAGTTCTGGGGTTAAATCTCAGCAAAGCTCACAAATGATCACTGACTGTGGGGATTTATGGCCAAATTTCAGATCCAGGTTCTAGGTCAAGAGGAACACTGAGCAGGGAGTAAAGGGGAGTGGGACAGGTTTGAATTGAGGTTAATACACGGAACACCCAAAATAAAAAGATTTTGTTAACTCATTTCCATGACTGCCACAATTTACAAACCTTCTGTGGCATCTAAGGGGATTTTCTCTTGAGCAGGGAGTGTCTCCAACTGATCCTGCCCCAAGACTCACCAAAGCAAATTCAAACACGAGGTCACTCCACTGCTCATGGGAGAATTGCCACAAAGAAGAGCCCACCTGCATGAACTGGGAGTGCCAAGGCGAGGTTGGACAGGGCTTGGAGCAATCCATGATAGTGGAAGATGTTCCTGCCCATGGCAGCTTTAACATCTCTCTCAACCCAAACCCTTCTGGGATTCCCGGATGAACTGCACACTCAAGATTTCTCAGGTTGGTAACAAGAGCAGAAATCAGTACAATAAAGGGCAGGGTGACATTCTTTTTTGCTTTTATATAAAAATTTTTAAGTTACACCATTTATTTTAAAGTGCCCTATCAAGCAGATTCAAAACAGATTTATCCAAGATAATTTCTATGAGTTTGAATTCCTGCAGCCAAAAGCTGTCAAATTAGATTCTAGAGACTTATGCAGTGGGAGATCAGTGATGCTACTGTAGACGTTTTCTTGGATGATCAAGGACGTATCAGTCTCATCTAACCAGGAAAGGAGAAATTATACTCTAAAAGAGGGTTGAGGGAATTCTTCCTTGTCACTACTGACAGAACTGCAGCCAGTGGAACTGTTTTTGGTGAGACAGGATAATACAGGGGCTGTTTTACATCACTAGGTCAGGAACTTACTAGCTGATCTTAAATCCTGCTTCGAACAATTTCCCATATTTTACAGGAGGAGAAGAGCACATTGGGTAAAGAAAGGAAGAGGTCTTTCCAGCTGCTGAAAGTTGGGATTTTATGGAGTATCTGTTCTTTATGAATGTAAACATTTATCTTGTATTGAAATAGGAAAATCCCCGAGTACCTGAGGAGGTTTGGAGCCCAGACGATGGCCAAGTTCTTGGTGTGCATATTTGTGATGGAGCAATAATCAGCCAGACGAGCCAAATGTCTCATTAGGAACTCCAGTGTCCTGGAAAACAGGAGAGAGGCAAATGTTCAGCACCACTGAGCAAAGCCAGGCTGTGATCCACAGCACAAACCCAGCTCATTATTTCCTTTTGGTTTGACAGCTCCCAGAAAGGAACACTGCACTCCTTCCCCTCAGTGCACCTGGCTTTGGCAATGCTGACACAGCCTGGGGTGAATGAGTCTTGTCTCCTGACTTGTCCAGGCTCAAGGAAAGGACAGTTCCAGAAAAAGACCCTTTGCAGGTGTATGCCAGCCATGAGGGTGTGCTCAGGGATGTGTGGGGAAGGATGTGGAATGCTAATCCTGGGATAGGGGGTGTATTGATTTAGACACCTTAGGATGCTGTAAACCAACCAACTGGACCTGAGTTCTGCTCGGGAAGTTTCTGGCTGCAGGTTTCTTACAGTAAGGCAGAAAGAAGGTTAAACTTCTGAGGCTTCTGTTCACATTAAAAAAACAGTGGGTTCTGTATGCTTAAGCACTGTTATGTTTTATATATGCTGGGGAGGAGCGAGCAGGAGGTGAAAGTGAAAATGCTGCTGTACCTCCTGGTGCCCCTGGCTTGTGTCCGTCTCACAGTCCATCCTTTTGGGGAGGGGGAAAGTGAGATGGAGCACAGAGGGTGCTTTGGGCCTCAAAATTCCACAAATAAACAAAACTAGAATTGAAGAAAATGGCTCTGGCTGGAAACCAAACACCTCCTGCCTGCAACTTCTCATCACTGAGTAGCAGCAATAGAAAGTGTTTTTTCCTTTTTCCAAGCAAACCCTAAGAAAGAAGAGCAGCACCCTGTGACTACAGCATTCCATATCCAGCTGTTGGCTGTGCCCCCTCTCTGAGACTGATGTGCTGCTGGTACCAGCAACTTAGTTTAACCAACCAGTAAAGGAAAAACCATTTCAGGGAAAAGGTGAATGAAAAAGAAGATCCATTTATTTTTGAAAGGGCCACACCGTCTCAATTAACATCAATATTGCCATTAGTTGCTACACGCAGCAGCTGTTGCATCAACTAGACAACTTTATTTAAAGAGCAAGTAACACACTTGTAGTTTATAACTTACCAGTTAAAATCTAGTTACCTTTTACAATTAGTTATTTATACCACTCATTGAAGCACTGAAATTGCCCAGCTAATCACCACACATCATAGTAATTTAAATTTAAACATTTATTGGCAGAAATTACTATAGTTACCGACAGCTGTCCTCGTTTTACACCTGACCACTTAGACCAGAATTCTAATTCATCTGCAGATTAACATACATTACAATGATCATCTGATGATTGTAATGAAGTATTCTAATTAGGTATCAATAGCCAAATACTGCCTGCATTCCCCCAGATGGTCATCAAAACCACTGGGACACATCAGGGGAACTGGCTCAGCCAATTAAAATAGTTACCCCTCTGTAAGTAACTTCCACCATACATTGTCATTAGCAATTTCTACCAATTGCAGTTCACCATTAGTGAATGCTACTTACCATGCATCACTCATTATTAATATTACAGTCTCATTAACATAAAGTATTTAATATAGTTATTAAAGCAAATCACCAACACCAATTTATCTGATGCCTTTTCACCATACCCTGCCATAATTTTTAATACTAAAGACAGTTAAAATGTTGTTGCTTTTAGTCAAGACTCATTACCATATTGTACAAGTTGTTATTACTACTCTTTAATTGGTGATTTTTAAACACCATATTATGCTACTATAAAATATAACACTAATAAAATTAATTACATCAGTTATTCTCAGAGTACTGCTGTTATTTGCTAGTTACTATTACTGCAGGGAGGGGCAAACTGGAGACAAAATACAGCTGACCACATTTGACTGAAGGTGAGCAAATTTTTGGCTACATTTCACTTATTTCAAAGTGCTCTTAGCACTGGCATTATGCCCCCCCCCGCAAAAAACCTGTTTCCTTACTCTGACATAACAAGCTCCTATTTCCCTCCCAGACAGAGATTCCAAGGAGGTGAAGAAAGACCATGTTTAGTGTACAGTGTTTGGTGAGGAGCTAATTCAAATATAAATCAACTTTCTACAGCCATAATCATTTTGATATGCAGAGGCACAGTGTGGGTGTCTTGAGAGGGCAACTCTCACAAAATGCCCACAACATCCCTTATGCTGCACTTACCTGTAGTGGGGAGGGGGCAGCTGCTGGATCACATCGTGGATCTTAACCAGCCTTTCCTCATCTGTAGCAGCAGAAACAGCATCCTGGAATGAGGCAGAAAAGGATTTAGCTGCAAATAAACCCTCAGCATGCCAGTCTTGGCAGCCAGGTGGGCTTTGTTGCTCCTCTCCCCCTTGGGTGAAGGGTCTGACTGGTGGTCAGAGCACCATATGGATCATGTAAGGAAGGCCAAGTAAGCCATGACCTGGGGCATGTTAAGGGCACAGAGAATTCCTGCACAAGACATTCAGCTCAGAGCAGCACTTGATTTCAATCTCCTTCCTGGGAAATGGCAAACGAGAGGGGAATTCCTGCAAAGCTTGGGAAGTGTGCCAGGGACCCTCTGCTGGGGCCCCACAGGTGGAACCAACACAGCATGGCACAGGGGACAAGTACAATAATTTGCCGACTATAAGGCGCACCCTTTTGACTAAAATTTTGATCAAAACCTGGAAGTGTGCCTTATAATCCGGTGCACCTTATATATGGACAAAGCTGGGGAATTTGCCAACCCGGAAGTGAGAGCTGTGAATGCCAGCAGCCACGGCAGCCACGCCACACGCTGCGAGGGCAGCTGTGTCCCAGCCGGCGCTAGGGGGGCAGGAGTGCCGGGGCCCTGGGGCTGCACCGATCCGTGAAAAATGTTTGCAAATTGAGCACCTGCCAGTAAACCCTGATCCTGCTATTCTGTTACTAATTCATTACTTTGTTGCACACGGATCCTCGCTGCAAAAAAAAAAAATTGTGCCTTATAGTCTGGTGCACCTTATATATGGACAAAGTTTGGGAAATTGCTGGAAGTGCACCTTATAGTTGTGAAATTACTGTAAGCTAAAGGGGGCACACAAAAGGCCCCTCAGATCCCTGGGGCACTGCCAGCCCTTTCTGGAATGGCAGGATGGAATCAGGAGTGTGGGCAGCACAGTGTCAGGATGGGAATTATGGTGACAGACCCTTCTGATGGCTCTAAAAACCCCAACTGAGGCAGAGCAGACAGAGAGGGGAGCGCGTGGAAGGGAGGTCCAGATTCCAGGATTTCTCTGCTCTAGCCCCACATTTGCCTCACACTCACTGAGAACTTCTCATAGAGCTGGTAGGTGAGCAGGGGGTTGGGGAGCTCACGGAAGTACAGCTTGCACAGGGAGCCCACACAGTGGATATCCTGGATGTAAATGTCCTTGGTCAGGTCGGGAATCTGCTCCGAGTCAAACTCGTGGCTGGCAATGAGAACAGAGAAAAAGGTAAGGGGGTTTGAGGAAAAATGAAATCAAACCCAGCACAAATTACAGCAAGGCTTTCCTGATTTACAGGAAAAAGTAGAAAAATGTCACCAAAGCCACATGACCCACGGCTGTAGGGCAGCCAGTGGGGATATTTTCCTAAAAGAGACCTTCTTTTTTCTAGTAAAGCATTTTCAGTTAGTTTTACAACCAGCTGGCTGCAATCCCTTTTGCTGCATCAGGGCTTTTCACAAAGTCTCCAGAGAACATCTTCCAAGACCACAAGAACAAGTTTAACTCCTAAGAGCAGTGATGGGATTGCCCATAGGAATGATGAAAGCTGCTGTCCCTCTGCATTTCAAATGCCTGAAAATGGCAATGATAAAAGCCCTGCCAGCACTTCCACTGGCAGCACATGGAAACCAGTGAGTGCAGCAATTCCTGGGGGATGAGCTGGTGAGCTGAGCCTGCCTCTGCTACAGGGAGAAGACAGCCAGGAACCACATGAAGAAAACCCCACAGCACTCCCTTGGTTTTCAGAGAGAGAAAAAAACCCAATCACTGATGTTTATGAAATAAAAGCTGAGCTCAGAAGGCCGAAGGCTGGCTTGCTGCTGGAATATGTGCTGGGAAGTGCTGTTTCCAATTAGCAGGATACTCTAGAGGGATGAGAGTGGTGAGCCAGGCCCTGGGAGCTGGAGAATCTCGGGGTCCCTGCCAGAGTCTTTAGGTTGCTCACAGCCACGGGGACTCATCCTATCAGCACTATAACCACAGCTGGGGCTGGGTGTGGTGGCTTGTCCCTGTCCTGTCCCTCAGCCAGAGCTGGCAGGTTGTGCCCAGAGGGTCACACAACCCCTGAGCTCTGCCTGAGGAGCAGGATGTGCCCAGGGCACCAGGTGTGTTTGTAAGTGAGCCCTCCTGGGATGAGGATGAGCTCCTTCCATCCCTGCACATGGACACTGCTTGTGGGAAGCCTTTCACTCCCCCCACCTTCTCAGGGTGAAGAGCCCACCCCTTCCTTACCCTGAAGACAGCAGAGGAGTCAAGGAAGGATTCAGCTTTCCACATTCCCAGTGTCCAGCACACACCACTTTCCACACTTTTTCTTTTTTCCACACCACTTTTCTGACTCACCCCTTGCTCGTATCTGGGATAGAAAACTCAGCTCCTGCACTTGGCTCTAGAGAAAAGCTCAGGAAGGCACCAGCTCACCCCACACAAACACACTCAACCCTGGCTCAAACTTCCTGCCCATATCATGCCTTACTCTGACGGTTTTTCTTAGGAATAAAGGAAATTTATTCACACTGTGTCAGATGGTCCCCTGCAGAAGTGAATATGCAGGGAAGAGAGGGATGTCCCACTACATTCAACCCTCCTTCTCTCTGCACTGGCTGTTTCCAGAGCTACATGTTATTCCTTCAGACCCAAAGGAAGATTTTTGTTAGGTGAAGAACAACTCCACAGCTTTCAGAAAGAGCCAGGATAGCAGGGATCAACACCCCAAATCAACAGTGGCTGCTTGCCCACTTGCCAAACAAAGGCAGCTACTGCCCTACTGCCAACCTCTGTACCATGGAAATCTCCCATGTGGAATAAATTCTCTAACCTTCTCTCCAACCAAAAAGCCATTTAAATTCAGGAGATCCAGTTCTTCTACGAGAAACCTAAGCACAGTGATTAATTTATAAGAATACTGCAGCCCCAGCTTTGGAATGAGCCTAATGCCCTGTTTTTACAGCTGGGAACGGCAGCAAGACCTGTCCTATGCTCATCAAAACACTCAAAATCTGTAGTGATTTACACGAACAGGACAGTGTCAATAAGTTATGCCATGTACTCCCTTTCCATTTGTCTTTGGAACATCCCAGAAACCTGGAAAAAAAGGCTGTCCCTTCATTCTTTGCACTAGAACAGGGAATGATGTCATTACAATTTTAGAAAACCACTTTTAAAGCACCTTTGATACACGATGAAGGAGAAAATGGTCTTGGCAACACAAACGGGAAAAATGGACTAGGACAGAGATTAGAAGGATGGTCCAGCACAAGTCAAAATGGGGAATAAAGGGATATAACTGAAGCAATGGAAAGTTTTTATTCAGTCACAGTTCCAATCAGCCTTTGGATCTTGTATAACAAAACCCTGGGACCAGATTTTTTAAATGGACTTGCTGGGATAAGAAACAAGATTAATCTGAACCACAACAAACCCATCCATTCATCCAAGGGTTTGAACAGTCACTGTACCAGCTCAAACCTGCCCACTGAGCTAGGGGACAGCTGGTACAAAAAAGGTACTGTGCCCATGGCAAACAGCCCTGTGCTGCCTCTGGCAGGCCATGGAGCAGTGCTGGAATGAGTCACATCCACTCAGCACATCAGAGCTCCACAACAGAACATTCCACACGGAACAACAGCAGGGAAACACCCTCATGAAAGAATAAAGAAAGTCTGCTGAGGTGGGAATAGCTCCTCATCAGAACACACTCTGGGCCTTTTCCTGTGCAGCCAAGCAATGCCACCCACCACACTCAGGCATGCATCCTTTGCACATTCCCAATGAACTGCTGCTAAGCCAGGAGCCCAAGCCAGCAGGGAGAAACTCCAGCTGCTCCACAGGGCTCCCGGAGCGAGAAGGAACAGAAATGAAACATGACAGCACAGTGACACCAGGATCCTGACACTGTACCCTGCAGGATGAGCCTGCCTGAGGAAGGCCAGGCTGTGCTCTGCCTGCGCCAGGGGCTCCAGGGCAGGCCCTTACCGGAGTTTCTGGATGTTGGAGGCGATCCCGGAAAGCCGGTATATCCCGTCCACAATGCCGTGCTTCTCGATGAACTCAGTGCAGCTCTTGAGGACCTGGGGCACTGAACAACAACACCTGGGGTTAGTAAAGCCCTAGTTCATGCTGTGCCCTTGGCAGGTGCCATAAACTACTCCTACCTGGGCCATGGCTTCAATTCCTCCTTAGAGGACAAAGCCTGTAGGAAATTTAACTTCACGAGTTAATGTGAAAACTGGTCAGAGGCATTCCTGCTTTAACAAGGGAATGCCAGGTCAAAAAAAGCCAGTTCTGGTCAGACACACTGCAGGTCCCATGACCACTCCCATGGGAACTGTGGTGTGAAATCCCATTCCAGAAGAGCTGTAAAAGGCAATAAATCCTACCTTTCAAATCCATACGAGATTAACGTATCCTGCTTGGTTTAAGGAAATATAAACATCAGAGAGATGCTACTTTTGGCAGCACAGACAGGAGAGCTTTTACAATCGATAATTTCATCCCAAATGTCTGCTGGAGCATGGCTGGATATGGAGAGCTCCACAGAATCCCATACTCACAGAAAGTGCAGACAGAGCAGGGCATGACAGAATGGAAAAATCAGCCCAAGGGATATAATTAGGTGTCAAGTTAATATTGCAGCCGCTTCACCACCCCATTCCTTCCAGCTGGCTTCCCAGGCTCATGCACATCCAGTGCTGGAGCTGTGTGTCCACCCGGGTAAACTTGAGGAGGAGCAAATCACTGGATTTACAAAAGGCAGCAGGACTGCCCTGAACACAGAGAGAAAATCAGGATGGAGCTCCTGTGAGCATCAGCAAACCTTCATGGAAAAAGCTGAGATCCCTGTGGATCCCTCTGCCAGCCACCTTTCTGCACCAGCTGATCTCAGTGTGTTGTTTAGATGCCAGGTCTGATCACTGTGCCCCTCTGCTGATCTCAGTGTGTTGTTTAGATGCCAGGTCTAACCACTGTGCCACGTGACACAGATTCCAAGCAGGTCATGTGGCAAATCCCCTTACAGCACGCAGCAAATGCCATCTGCCAGGCAGTGCTCCCAAGTGCTGCTGCACTTGGATGCTCTGTGCTCCCCCAGACTTCACAAGGCTGCTTTCCCAGCCTGCAGCACACCCTCAGCTGGAGGAAAGGCAGAGTTGAGATGGTTCCCTGGAAATCAGCAGGTGTATCCCAGGACAAGGGCATGTCTGCTATACACTGGAGCACAGGACAGGTGAAATCTGTAAATCCTGCAGCATGTCAGTCACAGGCTCAGCTGGAGCAGATTAAACCCTGCACCTGGGATGCTCCAAGAGCCAGCCAGGCTCCAGGGTTATACTCCCAGGGATGTACAGCAGCTCTCCCCATTTTCCAGCCAGGGCAGACTTTGACGTGAGCAGAACCCTTGTACATTATATCAAGAGCCTTGGTGACCAAGTGCTGCCTTTTTGGGAAACAAAAACTGGTGAACATGATGCTTGGTGAGCTCCAAGGAGGACCACAGCTGATGGTTCAGGAACCAACAGACGCACCCTAAACCATCTGAGCTGGGACAGGCAAGAGGTTCTCACTGAACACACACACACAGAGCACGCTGGGGACACATCCATCTACACCTACAAAGACAGATCTGAGCAGAGCAGGTGGAACACTAGGCCTGGAATTCTCCTAGTGTCTCAAAAACATTTCTGGAGGACAACACTTAAGCCTTTATTCAAAAAGATTCAACATCTCTTGAAGGAGAAAGTTTTGAAGGCTGGAAGTACACAGGGAAGGAGTTCTATCCTACTCAAGCAGTGGCCAGAAAAGGCTGAAATGTGCACTGTACTGCACTACAGCACTGGGGGGTGAGTGGGGCCCAGGTGTGACCTGTGCAAGGCAGCAGGGGTGGAACAGCTCCATCCCATGCAGCAAAGGACAAGGCTCTGTGTGCTGACACAGCCAGTGGTGTTTGTCCCCTGTGGGATTTTCCTCTGTGTCTGTCCCACTGCCACGTGCTAACATGGTCACAGATCTCACCAGTGACATGCACAGATCCTGAGCCCTCAGCAGCAGCATTTCCTACATGCAGGAGAGTCCCAGAGGATCAGGCAAAGGAGTTTTCCCAAGCTTTGAAGTGCTCTGGCAAGATCTGCTAAAGCTGCAAATCCCAAAGTCCTTAATAATCCATACTGAAGCCACAGGAGGGGTCCCCTGGAATCAGTAGAGCTCATTGAAATAAGTAATTCAAAATGTAAATAAATGAACAGGCAAATAAATCAAGAAGTCAACACACCAGGAGGCAGATAAATAAACAGCACTCTCCCTGCCTGCCTCATTCCCAGCAGGAAGCCTGGGGTGGAGCAGAGCAGGGGAGCCAAAGGGAAGGCAAGGGCTGCAGCATCAGTGCTCTGCCTCCAGCTCTCTTTTGTCATGGAAGAGCCTGGGCACAGTGAGAGCACAGTCATTTCACGCGTGTAAGGCGCGCCCCTTTGACTGAAATTGTCATTGGAACCTGGAAGCGTGCCTTATACGCTGGTGCGCCTTATATATGAAAATAACATGGGAAATTTGCCAACCTGGAAGCGCGACCAGAGACGGGGCCGAGCCCACAGCAGCCCAGAGTGGGGGTGGAGGGGCTGAGCCCCGCAGCCCCCAGGCCCCAAGCCAAGCCAGTAAACCCTGCCATCCCTCTACTCTTACTAATTTATTACTTTGTTGTGCGAGGATCCTCGCTGGGAAAAAGAAAAGAAAAGAAAAGAAAAGTGCGCTTCATATGCCAGTGCACCTTATATATGAACTTGCCGGCCACCTGGAAAGTGCGCCTTATACTCCGGTGCACCTTCTAGGCGTGAAATTACTGTAATAAATGTACCCTGAAAATATTTCAGCAGGCTTGTTCCAAGCATTTCCTCATCTGGTTACCAGGACAATGTGTTCTTTAAGCTAAATATACCATACCAGCACCAAGGATATTTTGGGGAAATTCTGCACAGTTGGAGAAGGGAGTGAAATTCAAGTAGGGCTAAAATTGTACCTGAGAGGCCTTTGCTGGAATGGTGACTTCATGTTTTAGATTGCTGAATAAAGATGACACCTGGCCACTGGGTGTGTGTTTAACTTCCCTCTGCCCTTTAACGCTATTTCAGAGATGTAAATCCACACATGGAGGCAACAGTGACTGTTCCCTCAGAAGGAAAAGGCAGGAAGACAGCACAAGCCAAGACTTAAGTTTGCAAATGTCAAATGTGCCCAGACCATCACCTACACCAGCCTCTGACACCATTCTGTGACTTTTTCAGGTACCTCTGTCCATCTGCTGCAGAAATCCCTTCCCTGCAGGTGAACTTCTCTGTTCAGGAACTGATTTTGGCTTCTAGATCCCAAAACCAGATTTGAACCCGACAGATCTCCCAGGAGGGAACCAAAGGGGTTTTCCATTCACAAGATGCAACAGCAACAACACTCAAGTT
Organism: Sialia sialis; assembly: GCA_009812075.1. Lineage (NCBI taxonomy): Eukaryota > Metazoa > Chordata > Aves > Passeriformes > Turdidae > Sialia > Sialia sialis. The sequence continues at coordinate 6,623,750 of VRYO01001477.1, forward strand.
CTCCTAATGGCAGTTAATTACTGTGGTTTCCTGTAATTACAACCACTAGACTGGATGGCACACATGGTTTGTATTAAGAGCCATAAAGGCCCACTTGGATCAGCACCTGGCTCCTGGCAGTGCCCAGCAGCTTTGGGAAAGGCAGGAGGGGAGAGTGAGGGAGCACAGGGTGACAGGATAATTCTGCAGCCTTATCCAAGGAACCTCTGAGCCACCAACTGGTGCCTAGATTATCCAGCTGAACACACAGCTCTCTCCAGTGCCACATTCCCGGGCAAGTAACAAAAATCACTGATCCTCCGTGTGATTTTAGTCCTTTTCTGAGCCATAGGGTCTTCAGCCAGTGATCCAGAAAACTTCCCTGCAGTGCAGTCACTGCCTCAGCTGCAGGCAGCTAAAATCCACTGCCAGGTGCTGCCTGGGAACTCCCAACTCTGCAGTGGACACTGCACAAGCCTCTCATTCCAGAAACAATCATCCATCCCTCCTTCCCTCTGCTATCTCCAACACCAGGTGGTTCCAGGAGACAAAGTGCAAAGGGCTGGAAATGTGGATGCCTCACCGAAGGGGACCCCAGCACATTTCATCATCCCAGCAGCCAAAGGAATTAATTCAAGTCCTTCCAGAGCATCTCTCAGCTGGTTTGAAAGGTTTATTGTGTCTCTGAGGGCTCGTTAACTGCTTAATCCTCTGCCATTATGAGGAAGCAGAAGTTCTATGGTTTTCAAAACATTTTGATTCATCCTCACATGAGGCATATTTCCTTTCCTATCATCTTGTTAGGTGACTTTTTTTTTTTTTAATCTTCTTTTGGTTTGGTTTGGGTTTTATTTTTTTAAATTTTGTCATGTTCCCTCCCTGGACTTTGTGAGGCTTGCTTGTGTTGTATTTCATTTTTTTTTCTTAGCACATTACTAGAATCAGAAGTGTTTGTTCAGCCTGGGGCACAGGGCCTCCCACCAAGCCCCCCTCTGGCACTGGCATTTTCCCAAGATACAGCAGTGGGATGCAGGTCCCACAGGCCAGGCTCTGGGGCTGGACAATGGCCCAGAGAACCTGAAATGCTGCTCCTCACTGAATTCCACACATAACAAATCCACAAGGGAGCTCAACCTCCAGGAGCATGGAAAACCCTCAGCCTCAGCAGAGTGACAGCCAACAGGCAGTGCCAGCAGCCTTGTGACACACACGGAAAATGCAAACCTGAGTAACAGAAGGTTAAAGACTGTTTTGAGTCATCAGATAAAATACAGGTGGAGGAGCTCATCCCTGGCTGTCCAGGTTGCCTTTGGGAACAGCTGAGAAGGACAGGCAGGGGAAAAGCCAGCAGAGGAGGACACACACCCAGCACAGCACAAACTGTGCCACTGCAGCAGGATGAGCCCTTTTCTTGGAATTCTGGGCCTGGCCAATACTGACAACTTCCACATATCTGGAACTAGCCACATAAATCCCAATTCCCTTGCCATTAATGCAGGATTATGCAAAAACCTAACAGGGAATATCACCTCTTGAAGAAATACAGTTTATTTTACTCCAATCATTTCCTATTTTAACTCAATTTTAGAACCATTAGGGTTGGAAAGCACCTCTAAGATCATCAAGGCCATTTTCCAAAAGACTGTCCAAGTATTTCCTTAAAAAAAAAAAAACAACAGTAGAAGTTAGCCTGTGACTTTCAAATTTCTCATTTCTCCCTCCACCTTAGTTAGACAAAGGTGTGAAGCAACAGAGGAAAGAGGTTAAGGATTTTCTCTTTATTGTTGCATGAGGAGCTCCCTGTCACACAATATTGTACCTGCAGATGTCAGTCCAGAGGCATACCAACCCTACCAGCCCCTGCACGTTCAGAAAAACATCAAACTTTAAAAGGCTCTCTTCTCAGGACTTTTGTCTCACTTTTGTCTTATTCCTAAATCCCTATCCTCATGTTTGAACCACCAAGAGAAACACAAAAACAACCAAGCAGACACTTTCCTTCCTTTCCAAGATGCCCAAGGCCACGCTGGATGAAGCTTGGAGCAAAACTGGTCCAGTCAAAGGTGTCTCTGCCTGTGTCATGGGTGGGATTGGGTGGGATTTGACGTCCCTTCCAACCCAAACCAGTCCGGGATTCTGTGATTCTTCAATTCCCTGTCCCTCACGTCCAAGTCGTGAGCCACATTTACATCATCCACACTGGTGATGATTTGTAAAATGTCCAAGCTGCCCCAGCAGCTCCTGGTCACACACATACAGCTTTATCTGGAGTGTGACTGCTGCACCTGGGGAAGTGCAGCCACAGCAGAGTGGATCACAACCTATGAGCTGGATCCCTGACCCACCACGGCATTGGCACCGGACTCTGCTTCCTCAGCCTGGAATTGTCTTTTATGGCAGCTCAGGCAGGACTGTGGAAAGCAAAGTGCAAAGCTCAGGCCTGGGGAACATAAATCAGGCAGGGCAAGTCACTAGCCAGGTCTATCAGGCCCTGGGAGATGCTCTGCTGTGCCAGGACAGCCTAGAATCTGAAAGCTGCAGGGGATCCTCACTGCCCACTAACCTGGATGGACATGTACAGACAATCCTATCCCAGGCTGCACCCACCCAGCTCCCAGGGCTCTTGTTTTAACACAAACTATCACAGAATCATCAAGGCTGGAAAAGCCTCTAAGACTGACTTCAACTGCTCTCCCAGCACTGCCACAACCCAACCACATCCCCACAGCTTTTAAATCCCTGGGCAGCCTGAGCAGTTCCAATGCTTGACAACTCCTTTAAAGAAGGAATTTTTCCTAATATCCAACAAGATGCTACTAATACTCAGATTTAGCCAGTGTGCTGGAGCTTTCTTGTTTAGACCAATTACACTCCCTCCAATAAACTGAGGGGGGGAGGGGGAAGTTCTCCCCATGCTAAGAACAGTAGTAAAGAGCAATAACAATTCCTGTACTGACTGGGACATTTTTCCTCATGTTTGTTCCCCCCACAGCTGTAGTGTTTCAAAATGCAAATTAATTTTCAACTCCCAGCTGTCCTCAGGGTCACTCAGGCACAAAGAATCCTCTCCTCACAGCTGCAGGCAGGGCAAGGGAGCAGGGGAGAGACAAACTGGGTCTTTTTTAACAGCAAAAGCTTGTGCTCCCTGCCCAGCAACCCCAAGGATGTCCCCCCAAACAAGGGATTCTCCACAGGGATCCCATATATCCCTTTGTAATGCTGACTCCATACCCAATAATCTCGAGCTGCAGCAACTCAGAGGGCAGATGGTGAAGCAATAACAGTGCCTGTTGTGGTTGGAAATTTGCCCAAATAGCTCAAAACTATTGGCGTTTGAAAGTATCAACTTGTGTCCAGTTAGTCTGTGCAGCAGTGAACCCATCTGCAGCAAGGAGTTCTCTGCTCATCTCCAGTTTGGGACAACTGTTCCCTTCTTTCCCAGGCTGCTGCATCTGCCTTTGTCACATGAGGCTGGGTGTGCAGAGACACTCATCACCATATCCAGGGGAACACTCTGGCTTGCCACAGTTCAATATCAGAAATGTTCAGATTTGGGATGCAAACCCAACCCAAGGAAAAAAATGAACACAGGGGAACTCACTGATAAATTAATTCCTACAGACATTCACAACTGGATGTCACGTGCCACACTGCGCTGGTACTTGGATAAATACTATTTGATATTTATATCCCACTCCTAATCTCTCAAGTACCTCCTGGCTATTAGGAATTTACTTTGTGGCACCCTGGGGGCAGATACAGGTTACTAGTTTAATTGTACAAGCCTGGAGATGGAATGGGAGATAACAAACAAGTTCCCCAAGTCCAAAAATTTGTGGCAGGGACAGGTTTGAGCTCCCAACTCAGGGCCAGAACTCTGAGTGCAGCTGTGACCACTGACTGCCTTGATTTTGAATTTTAAAATTACTGTAAATCAGGAAATACCAAAAGGAAACTGGTTTTGGCACGTTTGAGGCTGCCTGTTTCAATATACTGCCAATTCAATTAAAAAGGGGACAGTCAGGACAGCAGGATGGAGGGAATGGGATGCCTAAGATTACCTGGGAGCTCAGAGGTTGTCAACCCACAGAATTCCTGCCCCAGAATTCAAATTTAAAACTTTTCCCCCGCATTTACACCATGTGTTTACAGAACTGTGCAGTACAGGGACTTACTCAGGTGCAAGTGAAAATGCTGATACAGGCCAGACTTCAGTGCTAACAGAAAATTGTTTATGGATACACAAATAGTACTGAGTGAGGCAGAGCAGAAGGGTTTCCAGTGTCCCCAGTTAGGTGGCCTTGTCAGGAAACAAGATCCACCCCTGATTTGAGAGCTGCAGCTCTGTATGTAAACAACCAAGCCCAGACACCCAGGAGAGCATTAACAGAAATTACTGGATGAGTAAGGGCGCATTGTTTTTCCTCCTGTGCCGATGGAGAAGTTAGGAAGTTAGAAGTTAGGATTCCCCCTTTCCCTGGAATAGGCAGACAAGGTGAATCACCTGCAGATATCCCCACTGCTTGGATAACAAGTGTAAAGGAGACTGGGACTTTAAGCGACTTGCCAAAGTCACACAAGAAATGTCTCAGCAGAAAAGAGAACTGCAAATAAAATCTTCAGAACTCACATTTGTGTCCTAACCACTATCTGCTTTAGGCATACAAATACTTAAAAATAGAGACAGAAGGAAAACTGGGATAGCAGGATGCTAGAGCTCAACCTGCTTGGAGGTTTGAAACTTTTCAGTTCACATTCAGACTTGTCAGCTTGGATACTCTGAGAATACCTACTGAGAGCACAAAAATGCCTCAGGGGTTCATTCCCAGAGTGAGCACATCTAACACAAGCCCCTGCCTCATCCAGAGCCAGCGTTCCCTCCCCGTACTGGCATGGCTGAGGCCCATGTCACCATTCTGAGGGAAATGTCACATGCACGTCACATACAACCAACACTTCAATAAACCTTTGTACAGGAACAAGTTGTTACTGCCTGAACAAACTCATTGATGTGGCTGCCAGCATTCAAGGCATAACAATTCCAAGCATACCAGGGAATCACAGGCCAGGCTGCTGAGCTGCCACAGAATTCCATGTGAGCTGCAGGTAAAAACTGAGGGTCTGTTTCATGTGGAAGCTCTGTAAATTTCCAAAGTCCTTCTGAAGAGAAAATCTTGGAGCAAAGCCATCTAGAGCAGTGATTTCACCTAGGTCAGCAGAACATTGAATCCCAGACAGGTTTGGCTTGGAAGGGACCTTCAAGCTCACTCAGACCCATCCCTGCCACGTACTGGGACAAGGACATGGCAGTAACAGGGAGTGGGAACTGGTTACATTCACTCTCTTGGAGTTAAAAACAGCAAGAAAAACTGAAATTACTTAATCTGTAAGACTCAGTTGTCATGAATTCCCAATGAAGGCTTCCTTCAGGATGGCAAAGATTCCAAGCCAGCCAGCCTTTTATTATAATGACAATTCTGAGATGCTAAGAAGGCTCCTCATATCAAAATCAGGAGCCAAAGGGGTGACACAGATTGCCAAACCCATGCCTGGGCTAAGGGAAACCAGGCTTTCAGAGATCCCAGCCAAGAGGCTGCCAAAATCTCCTTCCTTGTTTTTCTCTGTTCTGATGACAGTTCCCTCCATACCCAACTCTGCTATTAATTACTATCAGAAGCAAATACATCACCCAGTTGCAGGGTTATGATGGCTCCAAGGAATGGATAACTCCAGAGGACCCCAAACAAGCCATGATGTCACCAGGAACCCCAAGGTGCTGCTATAGACCTTTCTGAAGAGCATCAGGACCATCACAGGAGAATAAAACCATCTCTGGCAAAACCTTGCTGCTCCCATATAAAGGGATGCAGATCCTCCATCTGCTATTTTCTGCCATTCTCTTCCATTTTATTTTTTATTTAATTCTACCCACCTGTCCAAGTTAATTCTGAGTAAGTGTGGAGAACTGGAAGAACAGGAAGGACACAGAGCAAGATCAGGTGAGTAAGTGAACTTTGTCTTTTGTAGGCATTTACATCTTCAGCAGAAGTTAATGCCTCTTGCTAACCACATAGCACGGGTATTTTATAAAAATTTAAAAATCATGTGTAGATCCTTCACTATAGGAAACCTGTCAATTAAAAATTCCATTTGTGTATCTTTTCCAGTGATGGAAGCTGATGATGTATGAACGTGACAAAGGCATAGAGGTACAAAAAGTGTCACGTGCCATTAACCTACAAAATCTTCTGTGGATGTAGCTGGTTGTATGATGGATTATCTCTGGAGGTGAATCTGTGACATCACCTCACTGGGGGACCCCAGGACTGGCTTGTGCTTCAGTCCAATAGCTAAAGGAGAAAGAGTCATTCCCAACAAGAGACAGGCAACAGGAACACTTCTGGCTTGGAAGAACAAACGGTGTCCTCATGCTCTGCAGTCAGTCCAAGCAATCCCAGCACGATACCCAGCAGTATTTGAATGAAAACTACATAGTTAAGTAACCACTCACATGCTGAGCTCAGGAGCCCCTCACTCATAGAACAGCAAAGTGGCTTCTCCCTGGTGCTGACCCTCCCTGGTCTGTGCTGACCCTTCCTGCTGGGTGTTGACCCCTGTCACCCCCCAGAGCAGCCCCAGCCCTGCTTGGGCTCCCCATGGGCATTGTGGATCCATCTGACCCCTTGTCCCTCTGTCAGCTCATCATGAACATGCCCAGCTCCCCAAGCCTCTCCTGCAGGCCAGCACCACGTCACCCCTCACTCCCACCCATGTGCACCCCCAGGAGCTCAGGGGAGCTCCCATGACAAACATTCCAAGGCAGGAAACTGGGCATGGTGCAGCTGCTGCAATGCAGCACTCCAGCAGCTCCCACACTCCAGTAACATCCTCTGCCAGCACAATCCTGTTAATTGGGGTCGGGCCAAATTTAAGTTCTACTTAGTTTCCTTCAAGAGAGAAAAACTTGGGGGAAGAAAAAGAATATCTGCCTAGAAAGGGAATAAGAACAATGTCTCTTCAGAAGTCAGGGACTGGGGTGGGGATTTGCTGTATCTCACAGCTCCATAAAGTTGTGACAGGAGACAGGGAATGGCTGGAGCTGTGTCAGGGGAGGGTCAGGCTAGAGATCAGGGAAATCTGATCAGGGAAATCAGGCTGAAGATCCTCACCCAGAGAGTGATGAGCACTGCCCAGCTCCCCAGGGAATGGGCACGGCCTTGAGGCTGCCAGAGCTCCAGGAGAGTTTGGACAGTGCTGCCAGGGATGCTCAGAGTGGGATTGTTGGGGTGTCTGTGCAGGGCCAGGAGCTGGGCCAGATGATCCTTGTGGTATGTCCCAACTCAGAATACCCTGTGAATTTGTAAAACAAACCAGCAAGGCAGGTGGCAACTGCACCAACCAACTGGGAGCATTTCTGAGGGCAGTGGAGAAACAGCAACTCCCTGCTGAGCCTGGTGTGCTGCCAAGTGACGCTTCCCTGGCAGGGAAGCACACCAAGCCCAGCAGGAGCCAAGAGATGAGTAAGGCACTGCATGGGATGCAGACAGGACTCTTCAGGCAGGCTCCACAGGCTCTCTGAAGAAATACTGTGCAAACCAACATACTTGAAGGGAGCATTAGCACAGGCTCTGCCAACAGAGAAGTCCAAAATCCCTCATATCAAACTGGTTTTACTCCTGCAGGTCCCAGCCCATCATTCAGCGCTGACGTGTGACAAGAGAGAAGAAAAGGACACCCTTGCTGAGACTTTCACTGGAAGTAACACACCTATGCATACCCAGCCCCATGCCCAGGAGCCTTGTGACTCTCAATTCCCTCTTTCCCAAGCAGCTTTGAGCACAGATGATTTTGAAAAACGATCCTGTGATCTGCCCATGACTCAGAACCTCACCAAAGAGACTGGACAGCAATGCTTACTTCGCTCCTTACCCTCACCTCCAAGCGTCTTTGGCACCTCATGGAGGTGTAACTCCTACCCTGGAAGGGCTCCACCAGGGTTTGGACAGCTCAGAGTGTCAGCACAAACCAAACTGGAACTGAAAAGCAAACACACCAAACCCAACCCCCAGGACACTGCCCAGCACTCACCACAATCCCCACCATGAATCACCAGAAACACAACAGGGTTTCAGGTGCACTGCTCATCACTCACATGGTTATTGTAAACACTTGTTAAATCCTCACCTCCCTCCCTATAGCTGCTCAGTGTTCCTGCTCAGACCCATACAGAAACTCAGGGGAGTGACAAGCACCACCAGCCTGTTGCTGCACTCCTCCCTCCTTCCCCAGACACCCTTCCCTAGAGAGAAACCTGGGCACACACATATCATATGCTGATCTTTAGAGCTGCAGGTTCTGTCCCACCAGCCTGGGAGGCACAGCCTCAGCACGGGCCCATCCCCATCCCAAAAACTCAGATCACCACCACAAATGCTCTGCTAGGTCAGGACTTGGCAAGTGCAGCACGTGGAGCTCTGCAGGATGGCATCCCAGGGCTCCTGCTCCCTACCAGCAAACCAGGGCACATTCCTGCATCACTCTCCTCCTGTGCATCCCATGCCAAATTTATCCTCCTCCCCAGAGCAGCTCAGAGGATGCAGAACAAGGGATTATTTGCTGAGCCCACAGAAAGACAAGATACTGCAGTAAGTGAAACATCTTCTCTGTGTTTGTAAATTCCCTCTGGGTACACAGCAAACACATTCTTCTCCTGGCTAAGCAATCTGGGCCAGCTGCCTCAGTGCAGGCTTTATTTAAAAATGTCACACTTATTGCAGTTTTTGTCCTTATCCCTTTTATTCTCTCGTTCCACTTCCAGCTCACTAAAAAGAGCACAGTTTCAGAGATTCATGACTACAGAATTTGGGCTGCTCAAGTTTCTCTACAAATTCTTGAAGATTTGTCATTTCCACAAAGCTGGTAACTAAGAAAATTCTTAGCATAACTCCAGTTTGTTTCAATATTGCATTTTTGAGGTGCACATGATGCTTTGTCACTCACTGCAATCACTAGTGGCATTTGCCCCTTCAGCCCCAATGAGTATTTTTGGGGATTGGACACTGACCCAACAAAACTAACATGAGCTTAAACAAACCAGTGAATGTATCAGGTTCTTTTGGTTCTTCTGGACTCCTATTTGCTAAGTTGTGTTTTCAAAATATCACCAGCAGGTACAACACACAGACTTCAGACAGAACATGCTCTGAGCTCCTGGAAAAATCACTGGATATTCCGATTATGAGAAGCAGCTTCTTTAATTCACCTCAGGCCTCCTTCAGCAGGTCAGCATTGCAAGAGGCTCCACAACTGAGCTACAGTAATGCTACAGGAGGAGGGGGATCTTAAAATGCTGTGCATGCACAGAGATCAACTCCCAGGAACCCAGAAACTCTCAGGGACTCCAGGAGCCCCATCCCGGGGATGATGTCACTTGGAATACAGATCAGGGAGATGAATCACATGGAAAACAACAATCCTGCTGTGGAAAACAGAGCCATGCCCCTGCTGGCAACACTCAAATTTGATCTGCTTCACTCCAGGGAGTTAGGAAAGGGTTATTAAATCAAAGGTGAAAGCAGCTGGTGACTCCTCAGCTGAGGGACCTCAATAGCACAGCCCAGTCAGTGTCACCCCGATGCGTGGGATGGTGGGGAGAGACTAGGACAAGGACAGAGCTCCCAGAGACCATCAAATAAGAACATCCACTGGAGTTAAAGCAGTTTAGTTCACCTCAGGATGTGCCTTTGAAGCCAGAGAAGAAGTCAGCACAGAGGGTAGGGAAAAGCTTTGGCCATCACTGACTTATGCCTAAGGAAAACAGACAGGAGGGCTGGGGATGAAAGGGAATTCCCTCCTTCCCATCAATAAACTCACTCCTAGCATGGCTCCTGCTCTCCAAGAGTGCTCCCACCTGATGCACATAAAACCAGCTCCAGAGCCACCCAGTGCTGTGAGTTACTCCTGATGCAGCTGCACATGGGTGGCTGTCTGTTCCTGATTCCAAACCATCCCTGGTGCTTTTCAAGCCCCCATAAGGACCTCTACCGGTTCCAACTGAGCAAACAAGCCTTGCCACAACTCTGACTTTGTAAGGACAAGCACATACTCTGCACCAGATGGTAGTGAAACACATCAGGTGAGGGAGTGTACCTTGCTGTTACCAACCAAATCAGCTGGAAAAAGAGCAGAAATTACTCCCTGCCCTTTGCCAGCTCTTTTTCAAAAGGCGTCTCAATGAACAAGGGGTCTGAATACTCAGTGAAAACAACTTTAACAGAGAAACTCCTTCTTTGCCCCATACATCCTGTCACTTCTCCCTGTGTGTGCACACAAAAGCTGGGAGATGTCAGATGGACAACTCTTGGCACAAGGGATCTGCTGCAAAGCCACCCAACAGACCCCATCACTGCTTTCCTGACTCCTGCTTAACTTCTAGGCACACCGCCTAGAGCCCACAGCTGCTCCAGGCTGCACTCCAAATATCCCTGGGTGTGGGCTCTGAATGGGAACGGCCGAGCCTGGGCACCTGGGACAGCATCCCAGTGCTCTGGCTGCTCCTCAGCACTGCAGGAATCTGCACTGTGGGTAGCACAAGGAAAGGGCAGGAAAGAGTCTGTGAAATCAAAGTTCATCCCAGCAAGAGGGGTAACAATTATGTGATTTTTTTTCTTGGAATGTAGAGGTTTTCTCCTCTGCCTCCCTGAACTGCTGATGGGGAGGGAACAGAGAGGAAAAGTCAGCTGTGAGGAAACACTATATCCAGTTAATTCCAGTAAGTCCTGTGAAATCCCAGGAAAAGGCAGATGAAGGATTTACACTGCAAATTGTGCTAGAACCATACAAAGGTACCAAATTAAGAGAAGTGTAGGTGTTTAACATGCCTGCTAATTAACCATTGACACTGACATACAAATAAAGCTTAAATTCCTAAAAAAAAAAATTATTTGAAGACTTGAAGAGGTTGAAAACTCATCTTCAGGAGCTGCAGCCACCTTCAGTGCTCCCACATCAAACCACGACACTTCCCACACCAACGCACAATTAGCCTCAGTTTCCCTTTCAAGCACAGATATGTGTCACACATTTGTCCCCCAACATGACCCTGAACAGCTACAAGCATCCTGAGAGATTGCTATGAGAGGAGGAACTCAGGAGCAGGCTGTTTCTTACCGTCATGGCCAGAGTTGAGCAGGTGCTCCCCCAGGTCACAGCCAAACACCCTTTCCTTGAGGATCCCCCGCTGTTTCAGTTTCTGTTTCGTTGGGCGCGACTTCATGAATGTCCGGAGGAAGGTGATGAGCTTCCCGTGCTTCTTTGACACTGCACAAGACAAGAAACAACCACTTCATTCCAGACCTGGCAAGCACTGGGCAGAACTCCTTTACAGAGCACGTAAGAGCTGTGGTGACATTAATATCAATTATTTACAGGAAGTGATTTTCCAAAGTTCGACACTAAACAGAGACTTGGCCAGTGCACAGTACCGGGAGCAAGCTGGAAGGGAAGGACCAATACAGACACCTTTCTCTGTAGAGGAGCTTCAGGCAGGAGCCACCTGAAGGGCTGATGGTGGGCAGCACCTGGGAGGGGCAATTCCATCTCTGGGAAAAGGAATGAAGCTCAACTGAGAAATCTGGTAATCTCCTTGTGCAAACCAGTGTGAAATCTACACACAGAAATAAAGCTTTGTGACTGGCCCTCGTTCTGGTGTGAGGCCCCTCCAGAACAAAGGGCTGACTATACTCTCTGAGGCTGAGCAGGTGGAGCTCTCTGAGAGCCCAACCTGCCCTCCCAGCAGCACATCAGGGCCTCACTGCACCTGCACAGGCAGCACCCTGAGCTTCAGCAACTCACTTCTCAAGCCATCACAAAATAAGAACACAGAATCACAGAGTCACTGAGGTTGGAAAAGCCCTCCAAGGCTACTGAATCCAACCTGTGCCAAATCCCCACCCTGCTACCCTGTCCAGAGCACTGAGCACTACATCCAAGTGTCTCTTGGACACCTCCAGGGATGGGGACTCTACCATCCAGCCCACTGAGCAGGTCACTAAGGCAGCTGATTGAAGAGATGCAGTTTATCCTCTCTAGAATGAACACAAGCAGCCTCCAAAGACAGGAGGAAGTGGCTCAGGAGCAACCTTCTGACCTCCTGCTCTGTGTCTCTGTGCTGGGGAAGCTGGTCCCTCTGCTAAAACCACCTGCTCAGGAGCTGAATCCCAGTGCAAGGCAAAGGAGAGCAGTGGGTGACAGCAGTGACATGGCCCTGGGAAGAGAGGCAGGGATCAGGTTGAATGGGAGAACAATGCCCTGGAATGTCAATGTTCCTCCAGAGGCCCTGGGAGCCTCCCCAACAAAAGTGCCACTGTGTACACAATTTAAAAGCAGTTTAATTCAACAGAAGAGCTTTGCTGAAGGGAACAAACTGCTGGGCACAAAGGGCCGTGTTTGTGAGGAAGCCTTTGCAGCTGGGGAAGTTGCAAAGGCTCCTGCAGCAGCAGCAATCACCCTCCCCTGCTCCTCCCTTTCATCCCAGGCAGAAAAGAAAAGAACCATATATTCCACCTGCATTAAACCCACAAATACTGCAATCAAGTATCAGCAGAGTAACACCTTCCAAAGCAGCAAACACTCCTGGGGACAAAGGTTCATCCCTTCAGTGTCACCTCTGCTGCATAAGGAAATGTGAAATACAGAGAGCAGCTCTGAAACTGGGACTCAGCAAAGCAGAGATGGATGGACACTGCTTCACTCGGGGGGCTTCTTCAACCAGGGAACATGGAAAACCTTGTCCCAAGATCGTGGTTATACCACACAATGCTTCAGGATAATTTGATCCCTTCACACAGCTGAGTATTTCTGCTTCCATTTAACCAGACATTCACTTGGTTCCTCTACTGATATATATATATAAAATAAACCTAATACATATATATATTCTTATATGTATAATAAACCTGATTCCACTGACCTTAAAAAATTTGTGCTGATGCGAGGAAAGCAAACTTCTGCACAAAGTCCCCTGTAGCAGTACAACACCAAACTGATCCTCAGCACCACCTGAATACCTGAAATCCCAAAATCCCCACCAAACCCCACATCTGCATCCTCAGCAACCAAACTCGATTTATTTAACAACCACGGGAGCCTTGAGCATGACAAACTGTGCCTGTGGGGGCTTTAATTAAAGGAGTGTTAGCAGTTTGACAGGGCTTTTTAATTGCATGCAATAAAGGAACAGATTGTGCTGACATGCCAAACAAAGCTAGGATAGGGTTTGGTTGTACCCATCACAGGAAAATAAGAGTTCATTTATCACCTGCTATCAGCACAGCTCAAGGATAAATGGAGACAGTCTCATCCTGACTAGTGTGGAATTTCCAAGGTTAGCACCCTCGGGCTGCTGTGGTAACACCACTGGAGGTGAGAGACCTGAGACAAATGCTTTTACAACAGGAAAACAGAGCACCTACTAATCCAAATAAAGCAGTCATTAATATGTGTGCATTCACTTGAATAATTTCACACTCTGTATACTACATGCCTTGCTTGACTTAATGAAAAATGAGCCCACCAGAGAATGGATTCTAAACGGAGAAAAATGCATCCAACTGTGGTACTGAAGAAATTCTACTACTGTCTTGGGTTGCAATACAGGATGTGTCCAAAGGTATCTATTCTATCACCATCTGTTGAGACCAGGTGGGGCAGTGATCTTTATCTTTTCACAACCCATCCTTCCTGCAGGGAGTTCTCTTCTGCTCATGGCCATTGAGTCCCACTGTATCACTCCCATGGGGAGATGCTCCAGCCAGGGGGAAGAGCCAAGCCTTTCCTTACCAAGATAAAAACTGAGATTTTGGGACACCAAGGGAGCCCTTTTCCCACTGGACTTGAGAGGAAAACAGGACTTTTTTCCACATCATCACTGGACCTTTGGAGGGAAACTGCCCCTTGTCCAGGAGCACTGCTCCAACTGAAGCACATCTGTCACTGCAGGAGGATGCAGCCACCATTGAATGGCACTGCTGCCACCACCCTGACTGACTGACAGGTGTCAGGGTGTATTCTGACTTTGTCAGGGTTTGGAGTTCGTTCTTTGTAGTACTCTATTTTAATTTTCCTAGTAAAGAACTATTATTCGTAATTCCCCTATCTTTGCCTGAGAGCCCCTTGATTTCAAAATTATAATAATTTGGAGGGAGGGGGTTTACATTTTCCATTTCAAAGGGAGGCTCCTGCCTTTCTTAGCAAACACCTGTCCTCCAAACCAGGACAACTACTAATGCAGATCAACAAGTGACTTTTGGGTGTCACCTCAGCTCTAAAACCAGAAATAAAACTGTATTGGATGCACTTCCATGGTCCAAAGATGTGCTTGGCTTGGTATTGGCATCACTAACCAGAAAAGTGACCTGAGATTTTAAAACACAATGGATTTGCTCTGCCTTTAAGCCACTCAGCACAGGTTAAAATAGTTCTCCTGCTTTCTGCACCATTAAGCAAACTCCCACAAACTCCCTGCCACAGACAAGTGGTGCAGCAGCCAAGGACTCTGTGAGGGCAGGTTTAGCCACGCCAGAAATTCCCTTGTCCCCAGCCTGTGGAAGTGTTTGCTTGGCTCACTGGTCATACAGAGCCTGCTCTGCTCATCCCAGATCACTGTCTGCTCTGCAGAGCCTCTCTGAGGCTGAGCCCAGCTCCCAGGGCTGTACCCACGCAGGAATGATTCACTCGGGCTTCAGCTGGGTGGGGGAGAACAAGAGGAGAGCAAGAAAATCCAACATTCATCTCCCTGCTGACAGCTTATTAAGGAGAACAAAAGCAGGTAGGTGTCTGAGAGGGATGAGCTCTGCTCCTGAGCTGTGGGAGCAGCAGAGGTGGGATCCCCCCACTCTGGCATCACCGACCCTCGGACCACCAGCGCATCCTGAGGCATTCACTCCAGCTGCATTCTGCTTTAGGTCAATGAGCACAGCAGAGCCAGGCTCTGGAGAAGCACCAATGCCACAGGCTGCCGGGAATGCTCCAGAATCCATGTTTTCTGCTTCAAAACACCCATCCCAAAGCTTTTCTGCCCCACAGGCGACAACCAGCAGCAACCAGCAGTGCTCTCCTGCTGCAGCACCAACAACTGTCCTGCACCCAGAACTGGTGACTGCAGCAAAACCAGGGAATCAAGGCACAGGGTTTAGACCTGAAACAAATCTACAAGTGTTACAAACCAAGCAGATATGGATAAAACAATTAGCTCTTTCTTACCATTATTGTCCCACCTAAAAAAGCAGGGACATGACAGAGCTGATCCACTCACAGCTCGCATCTCCACATGAGGTGTTCATAGAAATAAATTTGTGAACCAGCATTACTAACAGACCATTTCAAATGGTTGCTGTGCTTTAAATTATCAACTGAAAGCCAAACCAAACTAAACAAAAATTCCAACATTTATCCGTATAATTTTCCACCTCAGACTTTACAACTATAAAGCGCATTGTTTACCAAGAAATGGAGACTTTCCTAGAACGAGTAAGGGCTGCTTTTCCCCAGAAAGGCAGATTTGGCTTAATATCCTGGCCTGAAGTTGCAAAGAGAAATTCTCCCTCCAGCAGACAGAGCCTGGATGCAAAAAAACCCCAAATGAAACCCAAGTGAAAACCCCCACCTGAGTCTGGACCACTTCTGAAGTTTTACTGGCACAAATGTGGAGCCAAATGTCAACTAGGAGCAGAAATCTCCTCTCCTTTTGCTATCATAACTGTGCTGGCCAAAGCCTTTACATGGTGGGAAGGGGGGCAAAGAAAAGGAATCCTTGTGCCAGGTAGTTCATTGTAGCTTTGGGAAGCTGCCCAGTACCTCCCCCAGGAACATCTATGGATCAGGCAGTGCTGTTCTCACACCACACTGGTGGTGCAAGTGAGGCCCCAAATCCCCCTGACACTGCTAAAAGCTACTAATTAACAACTTCATTAAAAGCAGGTCTTGCTCAGCCTCAGGACATGCTTTCTGCAGGAGAGCTGTGATCAGCTCTTCATCCCCTTCACACTCTTGGTCAGCCCTGGAAGCCCACAGGGATCCCTTGGGATGTGCTGAGGACTCCAGAGCATCTGAGCTCAGCCCATGGTGGCACTGCTGGGTGTCCCCAAACCACCAGCTCAGCCCATGGTGGCACTGCTGGGTGTCCCCACACCACCAGCTCAGCCCATGGTGGCACTGCTGGGTGTCCCCACACTGTCCCCTGAGGCTGAGCTGAGCCACTGCCCGTGACCTGGATTAGGAATAATCTGTTGCCCTTGATGCTCTTAGGGCAGAGCTGGGCCAGCCCAGGTGAGACAGGCCAGAACCAACCTGCTCCCCCTGGTCCTGATCCCTCCTGTGCCCCATGGATTCCTTAGGAATGCAGTTATTTGGGACTCACAGCACAGTCCAACACTACCACGTGGCTCAGCCCAAACTCCACAAGTGATGTCTGGCCACAAAACCCTTCCTAAAACCACTGCAATATTTAATTATAAGTGCCCAAAGTGCTGCCCACAGAAGGAAAGGTAGGATGGCAAAAATCAGTGGCTCCTTCTGATTCCTTGGATCACAGAGACCAAACAGGAGAAACCCTTTTAACAAGCACAGCCTTACTGTGTCCCAAGGTTTGTGCTGCTCAGCAAGAAAACCCCCGTGAGGCAAAGGCTAGGGAACAAAACACAACCCAGCCAACCCTGCAGCAGGCCAGCATCTCCCAGCTGACTCATCCCAAAGGCCAGGGGACATCCAGGCAAATGGTGACCTGGCAACAGATTCTAAACACAGAATCCCAGAGTGGTTTGGGTTGGAAGGCACCTTTAAGCTCATCTTGTTTCAAACTCCTGCCACAGACAGGGACACCTTCCACTAGACCAGGTTGCTCCAAGCCCCATCCAATGGCAACTTTCTCCAGGACACCCTCCCAAACTCCCTGCCTGTTTCCCAAGCCCTCTGCCTGTTGCCTGCAGCCTCATTAGCCTTTGCCAAGGGAAAACTAGCCCCTGCTGCAGGAACAAAGAGCACTGTCCTATACCCTGTTGGTAGCATTAATATTTGGGGTTTGACAAAATCCCCTTCCCAAGATTATAGCACCATGTTTTCTGATGCAGGGTTAGCAAACCTGGAGTCTAAGAGAATAATCTTGGAGGGTGTTTGCTGACCCACATTCCCAGCACATGGGCAGCCTGTTTGTTTCTGTTATTTCCAGTGATTTTACAGGTCACAGCACCCAGCTGGCCCCTGCTGCGAGTGGAGCCTGGTGCTCACACCAAAGCAACAACAACACATGTGGCTGCAGAGCTCCACAGCAATCAACAAACGGCACTGGCAGGCACAAAATCAAAGACAGAAAAAGGTGTGGGAATGTCATAAAGAAAAGCATTACAAAACAAATGTGAAATCCATCCTCTCTGAAGGAAGATTTACAGCCAACCAGGCAACATTTTTTTCCAGGCTGTTAGTCCCTCCAGAGTCATTCTTCTCTAAAATTAAACTGCTGCAGGGAGAGGAGAAGCAAGAGACTCTTCTGAAAAAAGAGCAGCACCAGGAATCAGGACATGAGGAGCTGGGGTTGTTTTTGCCACACATTTCCTGCGCTCCTGATTCTGCACACTCAGGATTCCACTGAAGGGTGGGAGCAGAGTGAGGCCAGCTGGGTCCTCACACAGCATCAGTGATCCTGACCCCTCCTGAAAATATCAGCCAGTACACTCCATATGCATCCCCTTACTTGGAAAAACTCTCTCTGCAGACCCACATCTCACTGAGGAGAAGTGATGCCAAGCCAAGAATTGAGTCACATCGCCCAGTTCTCTGTCATGTTCCTTAGCAACAAGACATTTTCCTCCTTCCCTTCTGCCACAGCACATTCTATTTTGGAAGCTCTTTTACACAGCCCTAAAAACCCCAAGCAGAATGTGGAACCATGCATCACCAAGCACCATCCCTTAGTCCTTGAACAGGATGCTGGGTTTGAAGAAAGACCAACCAACACAGCAATAATCTCACTAATCTCTATACTGGGCTCCCTCAGCAGGCATCAAGATTTTCAAGAGATAATTTAAAATTCCATAGATATGAGAGTCCAGAAATATCTATCTCCAATAACTTTCATAAATGTGTACTGATTGGTTTGCCATAAACAAGAGCAAAATAAATGTGTGTTTTCTGATGCTGCAGTATTTCTCCTGCGCCAGGCTGCCATCAGTTAAGGCTGGGCTCTGAAGTGAAGAAATACGTTAAAGGTGATTAATTTCAGTGTCATTTGGTAAAAACCATTCAATTTAACTAAGACAAGAACCAGCCAAAGGAAAGGACAGATTTCCAGGTACCACGAGAGCCCCACACATATGGAGAGTAAAGTAGGTCACTGATAAGAGCTGGTGCTGTTTACTTACAAAGCCTGGTAATAAGGAAGCTGCAACTCTTGCATCTGCTCCTGCAGCCATCCTTTGGGCAATGTCTGTGCAATGACCTCAGCACAACTCCAGCTATTCCCCATCCCTGGCAACAGCAGCCCTCAGCTCAGGTTGGCCCCTCTTGGTCAGCACAGGAACATCTGGCACCAGAGATGCACCAGCTCTCAATGACACAATTCCTTCAACTTCTGCTGCAGGTGGGTCTGGTCACTCCTCTGCCAGAGACAGTACATTGCACATGCAGAAGCTACCAGCATGGTGGCTACTTTGATTTAACTAAAATCACCTGTCTGTAGTGACATGCAAGAGGATCATCTTCAGTGTGAACTGCCCAGGGAAGTTTCTTTATGGCCATGTGATAACACAGACATGAACCAGGAGCTAATGTACTACAGCAAAACCTCCTTCTGTGCTCTTCTGCCAAGTTTTTTGAGTGTTTGTAATGGCTTAAGAATGATAACCACCAGGTTAGTCTGATGCAAAAGTCTATCACTTATGTGTGACACCAAGAAATCTGTGCTATTTCCAAGCCTTAAGACATAACTGATCTTTGCACAGAATCTCAGACCATAAGGGAGCACTAAGATGATACAACCTGACCTCCTGAACAAGCAGACCCCAGGACATCTTTGGATTGATCCCTGAAGGATGGCACACCTGCCCCAGGGCCGTGGTACATGGCCAGGAGATATAAATCAGTTATTTATGTAGCTGAAGGCTGGCGGAGACATGAGAGAGGTTTCAAAGGTTCAAGGGCTGGCAAGGTCAACCTATGAATTCTATTAACAAGTTGAAATGGTATTTTAGAAAAAATCGACAGTTCTGACTAACAGAGTCCCAGTGATGATGCAACAGGGACAGGCTGGAACAGGTAACTGGGGGAGGAAATGATGAATGGGGCTGTGGTGCAAAGGAAACCAGTTATTAGAGGCCCAATCTGGAAAAGGACTGGGAGCCCAAAACAAACCGATAGAGATTTAGCACACTCGGCAGTAGGGTCAGCAGCTCAGATGACACAAAGAGGTCACAGGGCCAGCAGCAAAACTGGGAGACAAGAGGAGCAAATTGGGAAACGTGGAGCTAGGAGAAAAATATCCAGAGAGACAACTGATATATCTTTTTTCTCATTCCTTCTAGCTGAATCTCTGTGTTGTAGCAGAGCTTAATGCAGTCGTTTTGCTTATCTCACCTACCCTGGAGACTGAGGATCCTTTAGAAAGGCTGCTCTGACTCAGGTAACCATCACAGGCAGAACTGAACACCAAATCTGCCCATCAGGGAGATGGTGTCAGCCTCCCACTCACATTCACTTTGGCATGTCAGGACTGTCTGACCTCACATCACACCCAAAGATGTGAGACCTGACACCAAAATGTGCCTGTGTGCAACCCTACGTTCCCACTGAAGAGAATGTGACACTGTGACCTGAGGGTATCTCTGATACACAATTTGCATGATTTGAGAAGAAACCCAATTTGAGAACAACCCCAAAGGTGCTGATGTGGCCCATGAAGGGTTTTATTGATGAAAGGAATTTCTGGAACCTCAGCTGGGGCAGCAGCATTAAGGGTAAGCATGAATACCAACAGGCAGCACCCTGTGCTGTAGAACTCTACAGACACTTGCAACCCAGGGAGAAATGGAAGAACGCTCAAGAGGCAAGATGTCACCTTGGCATTCGATGACAGCAGAGCAGGCTCATCACTGCAGAAGCTTCTCCAACTCACCAGTCATCACCAAGAGGAATGTGATCCACAGAGAGACGCTGATGGCAATGCCACACATTCCCTGCTGGAGCTGACTGGAGCTGCTAGCTATCCACACAGATGGAATTGGACAACCTCAACCTCTCTTTAGGACAGTCTAAACCAAACATTTTTTATCCTGACTCCAGTAGCCATGGCCTCAGAGAAGTCAACAACTGATTGTTCCCAAACTCACACTCACTTGAAGGCAAAGTGTCTTTGCTGTGCCTAGTCCTGTGCTTCGTGCAGCTTCTTCCCTGATTAAAACGCTTCCCCCAACAGCCCCATGGAGCTGCAGCTCAGCTGAGCCTCGCCCATGCGATTCCTGCAAATGGCAGCAGCACTGCAGGAGATCTTCCAAAAACTTGACAGTAACCCAAGCTGACCCTGCATCACATCAAGCGCTCTGGACACAGGCAGGCAGCCCGGAGCCCTCCCAAGCCAGTACGAGTGTGGATCAGCCCGGGCAGCATCGCTGAAGTGACGGCAGTACTGCGTTCCTCCAGCCCGGCCAGTGGGAGGAGGAGAGCGATGGAAAAGGATCTGACAGGAATCAACAAACACCACCAGTGCAGTAATGAAGAGTTTGGCAGATGGAGCCCGATCCCACCCGACAGGGTGTTTGCTTCTTACGTAAGGCCTTGGGAAGGCATGGGGAAGGAACAAACCCTCTTGATCTCTCTGGAAACAGGAGGAGGTGCGGGTCAAGGCACAGTGCCTTGCTGCTGTTGATGCCCACGGCACAGCCTTTGCCTCAGTCCTTGGGTAATGTGGTACCCCCAGGATGACAGTGAACATCCCTGCTGCTCTGCTAGTCCCTTCACAAAGGCTGCCTCTCTCATTTTCACTGGCCCGAGGGCAAGTGTTTGCAGCCTAGAGCTTCCAAACTGCAGTGACCTACCCTGCCAGACTGATATGCTCTGGTTCTTCTCCTGTTTACAGCCCTGACTTCCTAAACTGTTCGTGCTTTAGCTATTAACCCCTGCATTAAGCCCTGAGATGCTTTTGCCTATGGAAGTCAAGTTTCCACTCACCTGGAGTGGAAACAAAAAAAATACTGAAGACCATGACCAAAATTTTCATTCCGATTACAGTCACTTTATACAGCACAGGAAGGATACAATAGCTAAAAGAGGATAAAAATTACATTTTCACATACATCCTCCTAACACAGCTAAAGAAGCGTAAAAAACATCACTGAAAGTGAAAAATGGACCTAAAAGTTTGGGGATTTTAGGTGAATTAAATCTGCTTTTTAAGCCTTAGGAATGCAGATAATGCATTGTTTTGCCTGCTTTATACTCTTTTCCTTTCACTTCTCAGTGCAGGGCTTTGATTTCAAATGAGCTTCTTTTATCAAGCCTGTGTGGTGCCCAGAACAAAGGAAGAGTGGAAAGGGAAGGCCTCCTGTCTTCTCTGTCACAAATTATCAGATCCTGCAGGGCATTTAGTACTTAAAATGGGCTCTGGCTTTTAGGAGGTTTTCTGAACAAATATGAACAGACGAGCCATGGCTACTTGCAAAGTGCCTACTGTGATCACAGTAACGTCTCTCCCTGGGAATTTTATTTTCCAGAGTGTGCATTCCCTGCCCCAGAGCTCCAGCAAACAACGGGTTGGCTGTTTTAAATAGGAAGCCCCCTTCTCCTGACAAACAGCATCAATAATATTAATGCTTAGGGATGTGCCAGTCTGGGGAGGGAGGGAAGACAAAAGGATAAAGTGATATGCAAAAATCTATTGAAATTTAAATTGTAGACATTCCCCTCTGTCAGCTGCCTCTTTGGGACTGAGGCATACATCTGAGAGGGAGGCACTGAACTCCAGCCCTGCAGCCTCAGCACCATGGCTGGGGTAGAGGGGGTGTGCACGCTGGAATTCCTTCTCTGCTGGGATCTGGGTGGGAATCCTCTCACAAATCATCCTGGACATGAAAGAGGCTCCCTTTAACAGCTCTGGTTTGCTACACCCTCTTGACCCAGGAACAAATCCAATAAAACAGTTTACAACTATGGACCCAGTGTGGAGCAAGGCAGAATAGAAACCTCAAGGCAGAGATTAGTATGAGGGAAACAGAAGCAAAACAATTAACAAAGAGGGGAAGAGGGGTAATATGTAAATTTAATTGGTACTTAGTCACCAAGCCAGGGAACCTGCCCAAGGGCATGGATCCCCAAGAATCTTCTCCCACTGCAGAAGCACAGGTCTGTAACCAGCAGCCAGGGATGAGAGAAATTACTGACAGCAGGTACATTTTACCTGGCTGAAAACATGATTCCAGGCAGGGAGGCATCTGAGCACCCCGACAGTATCCCTCCCATGCAGGATCAGCTCTGCTCCAGGCACCGTCCTGGGCAGCACACGCCAGCATCCCTGGGCCCAACCAGGGGGTCTTAAGTACCATCAAATCATGGAATGGTTTGGCTTGGAAGGGACTTTAAAGCCCATCCAGTCCCACTCCCTGCCATGGCAGGGACACCTTCCCCTGTCCCAGGCTGCTCCAAGCCCCGATGTCCAACTTGCCTTGGACATTCCCAGGGACCCGGGGGCAGCCACAGCTGCTCTGGGCACCCTGTGCCAGGGCCTGCCCACCCTCATAGGGAAGAATTTCTTCCCAACATCCAATGAATCGAATCCAATCCAATCCAAGCCCAAGAGTCTTTTTCCCGACACACCACCACCACCACCACCGTGAAAGAAGAATCCTCATTCAAAGCCGCTCATTCCCCGCACAGACATTAAGTACCTGGTAAGTCACTAAGCAACAAGTGGCGCAGACACCTCCGCCCCGTGTCCGGGTCCCCGGCCGGGTGACCCGGCTGTCGCTGCCTCAGCCGCCCTGCTCCGGGCCGGGTGCCCCGCTCGGCTCCGCCGGGATCCGCGGGATGTGCCGCTCGCAGCCTCTGCGGCTCTGCCAAGCTCCTCCCCGGCTCCTCCTCCGCAGGTGCCTCCTTCCTTCCCTCCTTCCCTCCTCCCTCCTTTCCGCCTCCCTCCCTCCTTCCCCAGCCCCGTCAGGCGCCCCTGCGCCGGGACCCTCCTGTCCCCGCTGCCGGGCCGGGCAAAGGGCGCAGGGTGGGCAGGGAGGAATGGAGGGCAGCACACGGCTGCTCCTCCGGAAGAGCTAAAATAGAAATATAAAAAAAATCCCAGATAGAAAAATCTAAAAAAGGGGTGCTGAGAAGATAAATCAGGCTGTGCTTGGTGGTGCCCAGCAATAAGACAAGAGGAACGCGCGGTTCCAGCTGAACGTGAGAGGAAACTTCCCTGTGCAGTGATCAAGCACTGAACAGATTGTCCAGACAGGGTGTGAAGTGTCCCTCACTGGAGATGTTCCAGAACGCACTGGACACAATCCTGTGCCTGTGCTCTGGGACAGCCTTGCTGGATCAGGAGCTGCTGACCCTCTGAGGTCCCTTCCAGCCTGAGCCATCCTGGGATTCTGTGAAGATCTGACCGCTGCCTTTGCCCCGCGTAACTCCCACCATGGGGACAGGCTCAAAGCCATCCCCTCAGCCTGCCAGCACCTGCAGGAAAGCATGCTGGCCAAGAAAGTTGCACTCAACTTTATCCACTTTCTCCTTCCTTGCTCCTTCACGCCACAAAAGCTGCAGAGGACACTGGTGAGGGCCACAGCCCAATGGCACCAGGACAGAGCTCAGGGGCACATCTGTGCCCCCATCTCTAACCCTCAGTCACTGCTCCCACTGCAAATCCCCGAGGCCACACTGAAGATGTGTCTCAGCGTGTCCAGAAGGAAGGGAGGGACACTGGCACGCCTGAGTACTTTGGTGGAAGCACGTCCCAGCTTGCTCTGTCCTCAGATGGGACAGAGGCTGGCCCGGAGCTCCAGGGATAGCACATCACACCCACCGTGTCCCTGCTAATGTCATTCAGGAATAGTGCCCCCTCCCATTGTTCACACTGAACTGAATCAATGATCAGAAAACAAACCCAATTAAAAACTCTCTGGGAGTTCTGCTGTTTAGAAGCAAAACCAAACCATTTCCCAGTGACCCAGCTCCAGCAAGGCTCCAGCCCAGGGCAGAGCACAGAGACTCTGGGACTTGACCTGACTCCAGCACTGCCATCCCTGCCCAGTCTCGGCCAGCACCTGGAGCAGGAGCAAGAGCCAGAAGGGCAGGAAGCCTCAGCCAAGGCTTTTCCTAGTGCCAGTGAAGTTATGACCTCATGAATTTACTGCAGGTTTGTGGGATAAGTTCTGTCATTGTGCTGTTAGCTCCCCCATTAACACCAGTACATCAATCCCAGTAATTGCTGTCATTCTAAAATGTGGGCTAGCCAGCTAAAGGTGGGCGACCTCAGGGTCAGAAGGATTAAGGAAGAATTTTCCTCTCTATCTGCAGGCATCTTGATGAGCAGGAGGGGAAAACTAATTTCTTTGGATGCTCATGCTTTCTCCTCTGTGCTATTTTCAAAACCATTTGCTGACTCACATCTCCCGATAATCCTGTTCTCCAGCTACTCTGTACACTTGGTATTCACTGCTGGACTAGTTTGGCCTGGACAAGGAGCACACTATCACACCAGGGTTTACCTCAGCAGCCAAGCACAACCCCTAAATCCACTTCTCTCTGAATAATTACACGTACAAACCCTTCTCCCTGGTACCAGCTCACCATTCTGGGAACCCATTGATCAAAGCTGGGAAAATCCCAACAGAGATGAATACAGCAGAAGCAATGCTATTGCAAATTAACATGCAAAAAGCACATACAATTCCAAAGAGCATCCAGGACTTCAGAGCAGTAACACTGAGCTGCCCAAAGCTGCAAGGTTGTGTTGTATGCTCCCTATATAATTTTTTTTTTTCTTTTTACTCTAGGCCAGACTTGGCTAGAAAGGCTCCTTCAAGGCTGGTGATCACCCATTCACAGACTTTGCTGGTGCCCAGTTTCAAACTCCAGCCAGGAGCTGCCCAATCCTACTTTTGCTAATCAGAGCAGGAATCTAACAGCTGCATCCTCAATAACTCAGAGCTGCCTCAGCTTCAGGCTTGGGTTTTACCTTTGCAATTACTGCTCTGAGGAGGTATTTTACTACCTGGTCTACAATGACACACCTTTACCCTATCTGCACTTTGTTTCCTGTAAAGGAAAATATTTAATCCTTCTTAGAAACTGCCTTTCTTTTAGGAATGAAACCTGAGCAACCAAGATGTGACTCCTCTGCACCTGGGACCTCCCTGTGCTTGCTCAGGGGTCTCTGCTCTCCACTGCACTGAACGCTACTGTGATATCTTTTGTTGTTTCAGAATATTTGATTGGAAATAAAAGAATAATCACTCGAGTCTTACTTTCTGTTCTAATTTCCTTTGATTGACAACTGTAAGCTTTTTTTTTTTTTTTAATTAAGCAAGTGAAAGAGATGCACTCCCCACTCCTGAGGAGTTGGTCTGCTTGCCATGGAATAGAGGAGGCAGATAATGAATATTTTTTAAGCCCAGCTAAGAAGCCCAAGCACTTGAAACCACAGAAAAGGTGCATTCGTGTGCCTGTCAAAAACTCAGTCCTCAAGTTCACCCTATCCTCCAAAAGTTATTTCAGACAGAAGAACTGGGAAGGAAAAGCAACCCAGTGAATGTTATTAGTGCAGACGTAGCTTCTTCCACTTTCTGGTTTTGCAAATGTAACCACTGAAGGAGGTTCAAGCAATCATTAGGAGCTGGACAGTAAGGATTTTCCAATGCTGCTTCTTACTCAGCTGGATTTATCCTGCAGTCAGCTGCTCCCAAAACACACACACACACACACACACACCCCACAAATAAACAAAAAACCCTTTAAAAATAAGGGGTTCTGCTGAGAAACTATAGATAAAAGCAGAGTGGGGCATTAAAAAAAGCCAAGAGAACTGCGTATCATGGCATGGAATGCCTTAAAATGATTGAATTTGATTCAAAGCTGACAGATTTGACATCCAGGTATCTCATGTCACAGAGTGTGGAATCAGCAGATCCCAGAATGGGTTGTAAGGGAAAGCTCATTGAGTCCCACCCCTGCCACGGGCAGGGACACCTTTCACTGTCCCAAGGTGCTCCAAGCCCTGTCCAACCTGGCCTCAGACACCTCCAGGGATGGGGCAGCCCCAGCTTCTCTGGGCACAGTGGTACCATGTGGTGACTGAGCTTTTGGTGGATGGAGCTTCTCTGTCATGCCTGCAAGAAAAATATTCCAACCATTCCATTTATGAAGTCTTTGTGCACAGAGGGTTGGTGGTGTAGCTGCTCAACCTTTGTGAACTTCCCAGGACCAGCTTTTATTGGGAGAGTTGAGCTATGCACTGGCATGACCCTTGATAAATCCAAAGGCCAGGGAAGAGATCAGAACTTTGTGCCATCATTTATGGTTAAAGCTGCTTGAAGTGCTTCCAAGCCACAGTTTGGCTCCCACACTAATTTACAGAATTATTCAGGAGAAAAGAAGAGGGAAAGCAGAGCAGAACAAACTCCCTCTTGCCATTATTTCAGAGCTTTTAGCATAACTGCAGAGTTTTGCTAAGCCAACTATTATTACAGTTAAGTCGCATTTTGACAGAGCCTGTGAGAAAGGAAAAAACCATCTTGTTTAAAAATAACAGCCCCCCCAGCCTGAGTAAGGGGAGAGCAGGCAGAGTGAGAAAGCAGCATAGAACAAGTGAAAAGGAAAGTGGCCTTATTAAAGCACATTGGTGTCTCCAACACCCTGCACTCAGCCAAGTTTCACTGCTTTGCTTCACACTACTCAGCCTATTTTGGGGGATGCAGCCTCTCAAACACCAGAAAGGTTTCCATAACAAACACTAGCACAGCTCTTTCTTACCTGCACATAACACAGATTTATGCAATTATTCATGAACTGATGTGTACAGACTGTGCACAGATCCACACAGCACACTTGTTCCTTTTCTTTTCCAATTTTCCAATTCCCGGGAAACACATCCAAGGCTAACCACAAAATTACCTGTCGAAGTGTGAGATGCCTGAAGCTGCTGTTTATGGGCTCAGCTTCTTTCCAAAGCCTTGGCGACCACACACAAGGAGAAACTGCACTATAGGGAACACAGGAATTAATCTGGCTCTTCCCTGTACCTGTGTTCCAGGCATTTCCCTGTGCCTGGAGGCTGATTCCAGTGCTGTAATTACAACAGTAGTGCCTCCCAGTGGGGATGTAGGATATGCTGGGATGGAGCAGAGGATGCTACTCAACTGGCAGAGCTCTGCTGATCCCCCTGCTCCCCAAAGTTGCTAAAGGGCTCCTAGGCCAGGAGCCTGGATCCTGACAGGGCATTGAGGTGGGCAGAGATGGGCTTTTTTGTGCCAGCTCTGAGTGATTTTTTCTATACTTCCAGGAGACTCAGCTATGCCAGGGAAACCTGAATGCAAACTTGGGGACTGGACACAGAAGCTCATTCACTGACACTCCATCTGTGCCTTACTGGGATTGTTCAGAGAAGGCAGGAGGTCCCTGAAGCATCCCCAGGCTCAGCCTGCACCTGATGGTCCCACAGGACAATGCTGGTGTCCCCAAGCATTGTCCTGGGTCCGCTGGCTTTGCATTCGTGGCACTTTCTGAGGGGACACAGGATCCACTCCCTCGGGGCTGGGAGGGCTCCAGCAGGGTTTTCTTAGATTAGAAAACTCTCTTTGAGTTCAGCTAAAAAAGAAAAGAGGATATGACTGAAACATCAGGACCAAGGGGTACCTCTCCTCCTGCTCCTGGGTCCTGAGCCTGCAGGTCTGTTTTGTGCCAGTCCAGCTTCTCTCCAAAGGATGGATCTCCTGCCCTGCCCCAGCTTCCCCTATACCCTCCAGACATAGCACCAAGCTCCAAATCCTCCTCTTCTACTCCAGGCTTTCTTGAAGAAAATGTCAACCAACTCACTCACAACTTCCTGAGAACCACCCAGACAGTTTCCATGGCACCCAGGAAATGTCACAGAAACATGGATTTGTTCTCACTGCAAATACTGCATCAATATCACCTAAAACTCCTCAGTGTGGGGCAAGGAACAGCCAAGGGTGCTCCTAAAGCACTGCCAAAGTGCACTCCTGGCTCTCACTGCCATTGTCAGAAACATCTGGACTGTTAAGGGATTAAAGGACTACAGATGAAGAAGAAATACATTGGCTCTGCATCCTAAGGAACTTTGTGAAATACAATTCCTGCTTGTCTCTCACTTAGGAGTTAGCCAAGGCTTGGAGACTTTGTTTAGGTGGACAGAAAAGTGTTTCAGATTTGCCACTGAAGGCAAAAGTTACGAATAAAAACAGATCCCCATAGACAGAGGGTGCGGAAAGAATATTTGACACTTTCTAACTCTAATACCTGCTCCTTGTAAATCCATTACTTGTCCCAGTTGGGTGAAGAACTCTCAAAACTGCAATTCCTTGTCATCCTGTGTGACTGCAACTCTTACTATGGGACATTAAGCAGGGGGATTTTCATGCAGGTCTAGAGGAACACCCAAACCCTGCCCCCTTGCAAAAGGGAAATGGGACATTTAGAAAATCATTCACAGCTTCAACTGCACAACTGGTCCTGGGAACTGCTGTGCTTCCGTGGAATGCCAAGAGCATCCTGTTCCCTGTGGGGAGAGTGGAGCTGCAGACCCAGATCCAGAGCCCTGCTGGTTCCCTCCTCCAAACTACTGCTGGAAAAGCAGAACAACACACATGGTGCTGCCTGGCTGGCTGCAGCATAGCAGAACTTTCTCCAAATCCAGTGTCCCAGGCAGGACAGATGCTGCTGCTGCTTTGGGGATGCTCCTACATCCCATTCTTGCCTGCCCAGGGAACAGAATTTTTGCCGTGTCTGTTCCCAGCACACAGGCTCAGGAAGCTGTTCTCTTCAGCTCCTACTTTTCCAGCACAATCACAGATTTTATGGTGCAAATTTCATAGAAGACCAGATGAATCCTGTATTTAGCAGCACTTCCACAGATCAGCCCACAGCTCTCATCCCTTTCTGCCAAAAAATGGGAAGGAACAAAAGACAAATTGCTTAAAACAAGGGAGGGGTGGCAAAGAGAAGAAGGCTCCAAGGAAATTAAAAACTCAGGAAAATGCTGCTGCAGTTCTGATCTGCAGTAAAGATTTAAAGACCTAAAAAGACTAAACAGTCTTATAGTCCTGGGCAGTCCCTGCAATAAATCCCCTTCTCCTAAAACCAGGGAATTACTGGAGCAATTCAGAGTAAATAAGCACTTTCCAGAGCTCACAGCACTGAAATCCAGCAAAACTACACAATTATTGAAGGTGAAGTTTGGCATTCCTAATGTATCCAAGATCCACACCACCAGCAAAATACTATTTTTTTAAAGCAAGCTTTCAGCACTTCTGATGGGAGTGAAATAAAACCCTAAAGCCTAGCTGAAGAATAAATCCTCCTTTGATGACTGGAGAAGGTACAATAAGAATCCACACAAGGACTGCAGCAGAAGCAGAGCTTCACACCTGAACTACAAGAAGATTTGCAATCAGTTCAAATACAATTAGAAGAGATGCCTGACACTTACCAAGCACTTCAGTCACCAAATTGCACCAGCACTGGCTCCTTCTTAAACTGAAATGTTCTACCAGTGCTGTTGGGTATCAGGAAAAGGTTCTTCCTCTGCCCAGAAGGGTCACAGCCCCAAAGCTGCCAGAGCTCCAGGACAATGCTCTCAGGCACAAGGTGGGATTTTGGGGTGTCTGTGCAGGGCCAAGAGCAGAACTGGATGATCCTTGTGGATCCAGCTCAGGATGATTCCATGATTCCATAGTTTTGTGGATAGCAGGATTCAAACGAGCTCTGACTGGCTGCATTGCTTTGATATCAAATATCCAATAATAACCTGCTCATTTAACCCAAAGAACCTCTAGGGATGACCTCTAGGAAGGTGCACTTCAACCCCAATCCCAAGGGACTGAGTGAAACAGAGGGACACAGGGGACAATGTTGTCTGAAGCCTGTGCAAGAACTCTGCCATTTGCCTTGGTGCCAAGCCATGCCTAAATAAAGCTCCCACACACTGCTGCTCTGCCTCTCCTAAAATCCCACCTACAGTCTCTTTCTAAGCACTTATGAGATCCAGGGACACAGAAGTCCAGGTATAATTTAACACAACAAGCAAATTAATGGAAATGTCTGTTGCCAAATACCTCTCAGTAACTGAGGATCAAATGCTTCATTACATAAAAGGTACCAGGGACACATCTCAGCTCCTCAGTTCCACTGGAACACTTCAGTTTCACCTAGTGCCAGTTCTGACAATCAACAGCCACGTTGTCATGGCAAAGACAACAGAACATAGTTGTTTTCTGCTCTCCCAGTGCACTGAGCACACAGGAGGGTCATTTCCATTGCCATAAATCTATATATTTAACCACGTTTCTTCACTCTTTTATACAAGCAGTATCTTCCCTCCAGAGTGTGGTCACAGACAGTTTGGCAAACTCTTTGGATGGTGAGGCACAAATTGAAAGCCTAGGAAAAGCAGAATGCTTTATATTTAGAAGTGCAGCAGCTAGGAGGGGGGAAAGAAGCTGATTTCTGAAACACAGATTAACACCCACATGGCTGCTGATACTGCAGAGTGTGCACAAGGCAAGGCCCAGGTGTGCTGAGCATCACCTTAAGATCTGGATTTACTCACTGGGTCTGGAAATCACTTGCAGAAAAACTGCCTCTGAGAAGACGGGTTCTCAGAACCAGGCACTGGCTTTTCTACCAACAAGTTTTAATATAAAAAGAAATTAATAATTCTCTATTTCACTATTTATTACACTACAGCTAGTTACTATATATGAATAAATTACTGCCAGCAAGCCTGGGGGTTAGTGAGTGGTTATTGCTACCACATACAGGGTTAGACATGGTTAGGACAGAGAGTGATGGCACAGAACAGGCTCTACCTGAGCTCAGGAGGGACTGGTTCAGAGCCTCGGTAACAAATGCAGAGCCTGGTTTTACATTATCCATCTCCAAATCTGATAATCAGGGGAGGGGGAGGGGGCACAGGGACAGACACAAGGCAAGAGAGAGGACAACGTTAAAAATCTCCTGGAGGGACTGCAGGAGACCAACAATTCAATGTGGAAAGACAGCAATTAGAGATACAGAGCTGGAGAAATCCAGAGTTCAGTGCTGGGCACGCAGAGCTGGGGCTTCTCTGGGCTGTTCTAGGCCTGAATTGTTCTTGCCCATCAAACAGGAGCAGGAGGGAGGTGATCCACTGAGCTCGCAGTGTGAACAGCAAAAAACAATGAGGTGAGCTGAACTAAGCTGAGTAAACACCCAAATCCCTGGAAACTGAGCTGCTGGAGATGAAGTGGATGCTGCTGGTGCCTGAACAACTGGGCTTGGAGCTGGCTCAGGAGTGAGCATGGTGTTCCCAATTCCAGTCCCTGTGCATGGCACCAGCTGATCTTTAGGCTCCCTTCCAACCCAAACCAGTCTGGGATTCTGGGATGCTGTGCACAGACCACCCTAAGCAAGAGTTTTCACTGTAAAAAGAATATTAAAAATTATATAAAATAGATGTTAGCATATGTTGGCAAATGCTGGGGGAGTAATCAGCGATTTTTTAACACAGCACAGCTCATGCAGGAACAGCCTTTGCTGGGCCTGGGAGGCCAAAGATTTTGGGCTTGTGGTCAGGGGCACTTTGTCCCAGTTACAAAACCCTCTTCCAGCCCCTGCCTCCCTGTCCAGGGTTCAGCTTGTTTATCTAAGTCCTGAAAAGAACTTCAGGGCCTAAATGAGCCCAGAAACGAACTTCCCTCTTTGCACCAGCAAAATTTGAGCAAGACCTCAAATCCTTCATACTTAAAAACCCCAAATATTTCTAAATCGCTGGTAGCAGACGTCATGCAGCTATGATCTGTGGGACACAGCAATAATATGAACCAGCCCCAGAGCCCAGGAGTGCTCAGCCAGGGGAGGATGTGGTTCCCCAGCTCTCCAGTGGGGCTCTCGGAGCAGCCACAGCCAAGTTTGTCTCTGTGGCAATTGTGTGACTCACAAATGGACAGGGCTGTCACAAGGAATTAATTTCACAGGAAAAACAAGCAGTAGCACTGATAAGCCTCATGGCTTTGAGTAGAAATATTAGAGCTGCTCTGTTGTCAGAATCTTCCTTCTCAGAGCTGAGACAGGAGGGGCACTCAACTGACCACTTGCATTAAATAACCAGAAATGTGGCCATTCCTTGTTTTTTTGTTAAAAAATGTAATTGAAAAGCCTGCCTGAAAAAACAGACAGGCTAAAGCCTCCCTGTGTTATCTGAATTTAACTGCTGCTTATTTTTGGCAGGAATTGCATCTTTGAAGGGCTCAGGGATCCAAGGAACTTGACTTCACAAATGGAAAAACATTAAGAAAAATACTTTCTTCGTGTTTGTGTCCCCAAAGGGAACTCCCCGCATTTTACAAGATTCATTATTCTGATTCCTCCCAAATTTTCTGTCAGATTATTTATCAGTGGACATGGCCGGTCACAGCAATAAATTCTGCCCTCATTCTTAAAATCTCCATCCCAGTTTCAGTATTCCCTGGCTCTCGTGGGTTTGGATATGTGCAGTGGAAGAAGCCTCACTTCACCCTCTATGATATACCCCAAATCCAAATATACACGATACATCTCTGTTCTCCCCCACTGGAGGGGTTTGACACCACATCTTCACACCAGGAACAGGTTTTCTTGTCCTGGAGAGAGCACCAGGAATGTGAAACACTGCCTGCTCCCCAGTCTACAGAGACACCAGTGGGTAGGTGGGTAAAGACATCTCTGTGTATATTTACATGAATATTATATATTTTATAATTATCTCTTTACAGGATTTGCATATCAAGTTTTCAGATTGACTTAGGGAATTCAAACAACAATCCCAGGGGGAGCTGATTTGTGCAAGCGAGGCATTTGCTGTAAAAATGCTAAATCAACATGACCAATCCCAGGTTTTACTGACACCAGGTTATTGCTGTGAGGTTTAGACCAGCATAGCAAGATCTAAAAAAGACCATGGCAACGGGAAGCAGGTCCCTGAATAAACAAGCCACATATTAGTTCACTTTGAGCATTGTCAGATGGTAGGTGCAAACACCATTCTCTCATTTGGAAAAAAAAAAAAAAAAATAGAATTTTGGCTTCTGAAGGTAGTGATGTTCTAACAGATTTCAAGAACTTGTTTAATTCCTCCCCATCACCCATTTTTATCTTCTCTTTCCTTCACACTGACATTCATACTTGGTCATCTGGCACTTAATTTCTTTCTTTTTAATCTTTTCAATCCTTTTAGGTATTCAAAATGATTCTATCACTCCCAGAAAAGAGCTATAACCAGCTTTATTCTTTCCCTGTTGTATTATTTTATGTCCAAATATCTTTTTAAAAAGCACCTTAGAACAAAGGTTTGTTTTGGTTTCTCCTAAATATCCATGCTACTGACCTGCATGTATAGAAGAAGAAAGAAAGAAAGAAAAAGGAGACAGAGAAACAAGGCAAGAATAAAAGAAAGACAAAGGAATAAATGAAGACATACAAGGGGGGAAGTAGCTCCAGGAGGCTGGACGGGCTCCATGGGCAGGGGACACTGGGAAGGGAGAAAAAAATAAAAAGGAAAAAAGCAAAACAAAACCAAAAAGCATCTGGTTAAAATATGAAAATAGTCTCATTTCACACAAAGCTGAGCTGGGTTATGAATAGCACAATACAACACACCCAATCCTTCAAGTTATTTGGTGCTAAACACTTGGGAAATTCAGCAGGATCCAGGAATTCCCACCCTGTGTCCCAGCTCCAAAACCCCCCCAACATTTTGCATGTTTGACTTTTCAGCACAAGGCACATCCCTGTCCTGCCAAACAGCACAGGGGCTGTTCTGTTGCATTTTGTTATATATTGAATTTTCCTTCATTTCCACTGGTACTAAAGTAGAAGTTGCTCTTAGTCTTCACCCTGTACAAAAAGCAGTATAATTGTCTCAGAGCTGTATTTTGCTGCTGTGTTCTTCTTGAAAATAATGAAGTGCAGAGGAGGGAGGCCCAGCTCTGCCTCAGCCCCAGCTTGTGTTCTGGATGGAAATGTCTGGGCCATGTGGGGCACTTGGGGACATGGTCTGGAGGTCCCTGTCTCATCAGCAGCTCGAGCTGGGCAGCTCTGGGTGCTCATCCCCTCTCTGCTTCCCCCCTGGAAATGGAGACCTGCCTTGGCTCAGCACATTTCCATTTAATTCAGCTTTAATGAGACATTGCCATGAACACCAAACAACTGCTTTGTTTACTTCAGATTAACAAGCCTGGTAGTAATTATGTACACTTTCACTTCCCCTGTTTTCTTTATAAAAGCACTAATTAAGACATGATGCTCTTATCAGTGTCAAATGGCTGCTCAGCTTGGGCATCTGCAGAATTTAAGCTCTATTTGCACTTTCTTCTTTCTGACTTTTATTAAAATAAAAAATTTACCACACTCTTTTTTATCCAGGAATTAGAAATCAGAGCCTGTGCCATACCAGGCATGGCTTTGTTGTGATTACAACAGGTCAGTGAATGTGTCTCAATTTGCATTTTTGCAGTTAAAATTAATTTCTCCAGAACTGACCAGAATCTGCAGGAGGTCAGGGCAGAGCCTGTGGCCTGACCCAGAGCTAAATTTTCAATCCTCCTGAAAATCAGTGTATTATTTGCATTGGGTGTGCTGACCCAGATCAATCTGTTGCTGATGTTTTAAAAAGAAAATCAGTCATTCACAACAGCTTGTATTACTGACAGGGGACCTTTTAATGCTGTGTCTCATCAAGCACCTTCACCTCTCAAAGTAAATGGATGAGACAGGAAGCTGAAAACTCCTCCACAAGTTGGGCAGAGCTGCTGGGTTATACACTCTTTGTGAGAATGACTCCTGAGGCTTTAAAAATGCTTATTTTTGGGGGAGGGAAAAAAGTGAAGCATTACCTTCTAATCCCCCATTTCTTCTGCTCAGCTCTACTTGTCCTTCTGTAAACTTCAGGTTAATGCTGTGTTTCCCCACTGAGAGAAGCTGCTCCCCAGCAAAGACCAAGTCTAAAATCTTCCCCAAAATGACCCTGCCAAGGCCACTGCAGCAAAGCTGGGTCACAGGAAAATGCTGCTTATTAGGAAAAGACAAAAACATACTGAAGGTATGAGTTAGGTGTGAGATGTGGGTTAAAATACTGCTAAACTACAAATATCCAGAATTCTGAGGAAGAAAGGGACTGAGAGAGCTGAGACACTGCCTGTGATTGAGAACTGAGGACAACATGAACACACGTGGACATAAACAGACTGTTCCCAAAAAAAGGAGATGGACAGAGAGGGATGAGAAGAGTCAGCACAGCACAAAGTTCAGGCAATTCACAAATGTTCACTTAGAAGGAAAATCCAGAGCAGCTATTCACACTTTTCCTTCTGAGCAGCACTGAATATTGAAAAGGTTCACTTCTCTCTGAATATCTGAAATTCAAATGCAGCCTTTATCCTGGATCCCTAAAATTCCTTATGAATATGAGCTGATTCCATCTATTCTGGCACTGAAATTCAGCTAAATTGGTAATATTAATTATGAAATAACAGATATCAATCCAATATAATATTTTAGTCTAAATATTTTAGGATAAAAATTATAATTAGAGTATTGTATTCCACTAAGAATACCGGGAGAATTTAGAGAAAAGGAAAATGCTCAAGAAATGTGGGACTTGATGAGCCCACAGAACCTTCCTAGATCTTCACAGGGCTTTTTACATAAATGGAAACAGTCAGGAAAGCATTTGCATCCCAGCTGGAAAAAAAAAAGCATTTTTTTTAAAGCTCTGAACATGAAAAAAATAGGGCACAGGCTTAGTCCAACACAGGATGGAAAATACCTCTCGACAGGTACCTTTCCTCTCCTGACTCCAAACTTTATTGTCAACTGTATTTGAGAGGTGACTTGGGGCAGAACTGCTATTCTTTCATATGACTCAGGCAGCTCAGAAGTGAATAAAAAGGCCACTTTTTCTCTATGGCCCATTTTCCATCACTTACCCCAGGCCCTGGCTCCATCTCTGCTGGTACAAAGCATGTCCTGCCACAGTTTGTGAAAATATTGTTTCCAAAAGCAGAGTTTGCCCTCAATCCCAACCCTCCCCTGCCCTTTCCTGTGTTTCATCTCCATGGAACTGCAGTCATTGCCCTGCATTAGAGACCACTGCAATATTTTATGGCTTCATTAAAATGCTGTCCCCATCCCTTTTGCACATCAAACCCTCTAATTATAAATAATAATAGAAACCCAGGGCAGGAAGTTCCCTGCTTTCCATCTGCTTTTCATTAGGTTCCTCAGCCCAGCCAGATCCAGGGACAATTAAGCAGCACGAGGAGTTCTGTCTTTGGAAATTCCTTCATGGAGAAGAGCTTTACTCTGCACATACACAATGTCCTGGATGCTCCACACATCATATTTTGATTAAAGAAATTGAAGTTGGCCTGCTGATAAGTGCAGCTCGTCAAGGCCAAATCTAAAACTTCACATTAATTCAAGATGAAATACCCTGCTAATATCAAGTGAGGACAACAGCACCAAGTGAGCCTTTTGGGAAGGTCTCTGTTCTTTGGGACAGCCAAATGGATGTTTTAAATACAGGTACACAGAGAATAGTAATTAATGTAGGTACTGAAGTGCATGAGAAATACCACGTGTGCATAAGGTGTGGATTGGAAAACACAAAATGCAGCCATATGGGCAAGGAAAGTGCATTATCTCAGCAATGCCATTCCCAGCTGGCTCTGCAGGGTGCCCTTGGGAAGATCCAGTTTCCCATTTGGCAGCACCTCAGTCCTGCCCTGTGCCACCTCCCTTGGCACATCTGGAACTGGAACTCCTTCCTGCCTTCCTCCTCTCACCCACCTCACACAGCACTTTCATGCAGCCAGAGAGAGCCTGGAGTCCTCCAGCAGCACATCCAGCACTCCCTAACTACTGGAACCTCCTCCCTACACCAGCTTTTGCAGCGTCCAGAATTCCAGACTCCTGCCAACATCACACAAGTGCTGTCACTTCCCAGGGTGGCCTCAGGAATTCTGTATGGCAGAGGAGGAGCAGGATGACAGAATCAGCTGCACCATTCTTTACATCTCAAAGTTCATTAGAGCTCTCCTAGAGCAGCCTTTTAATGTATTCACAGAACAACCATCAGGGAAGGTCAGGGGACACATTTGTGACTTGGCAATATCTTCCAACTTACTACTTGTCATGGGACATGGGCTTGTGGTGCCAACTTTATACCAAACATTTCCCAGGGCTGACAGGGGAAATTCACCCCCCAGCATGTTGCTGAAACCAAACAGAATCTGTTCATCCATTCTGCTGCATTATCTCCCTCTAAGGCAGAGACACTGCACCCCAGCAGCTCAGCACACTGTCTTGGCTTGCAAAACAGGATGTAACCACAAGTAGGTATTCTATCATCATCTTTTAAAAACCAGGTGGGACAGTGTTCTTTATCTTTCACAACCCATCCTTCCTCCAGGAAGGTATCTTCTGTTAATGAGCCATTGAGTCCCACTGCATGACTGATAAAATTACTTCATCTCATTGGGAGATACTCCAGCCATGGGGAGGAGCCAAGCATTTCCTACCTAGATAAAAACTGAGATTTGGAACATCAGAGCAGCCTTTTTCTACTGGATTACAGTGGAAAACCAGACCTTTCCACATCATCACTAGACTTTTGGAGGGAAACTGCCCCTTGTCCAGGAGCACTGCTCCAACTGAAGCACATCTGTCACTGCAGGAGGATGCAGCCACCATTTAATGGGGCTGCTACCAACACCCTGACTGACTGACAGGATGTTAGATTGTATTCTGACTGTGTCAGTGTTTTGGGCTTGTTTGTTTTTTGTAATACTGTATTTTTATTTAAATTTTTCCTAGTAAAGAACTGTTACTCCTATTCCCGTATCTTTGCCTGAGAGCTCCTTAATTTCAAAATTATAATAATTTGTTGGGAAGGGGTTTACATTGCCCATTTCAGGAAGGGCTCCTGCCTTTCTTAACAAAAACCTGTTTTTCAAACCAAGACAAACTGCCTGAGTCATGTTTAACAATAAACACTTGCTTGTGTTTAGGCTGAAAGTTGTCTTTCCTGCTTTGGCTGACAGAGCAGTGACTGGGCACAGACAGGTCCTGGATCCAGGCAATGCCCATCTCTGTGCCTCTGATTCCAAATGTATATTCCCAGAAATATCAGAGGCTGGCAATGCCAGTGTCTGA
Organism: Sialia sialis; assembly: GCA_009812075.1. Classification (NCBI taxonomy): domain Eukaryota; kingdom Metazoa; phylum Chordata; class Aves; order Passeriformes; family Turdidae; genus Sialia; species Sialia sialis. The sequence continues at coordinate 6,662,159 of VRYO01001477.1, forward strand.
AGACACTTCTGCCCTGACCTGCCAGCTCTCCAAAGCACACAGATCACTGGAGAGCACTCACAGCTTGGGCTATCCATGACTTTCCACCAAACTCCAGAGCTCTGAGCTGATAAAATGCTGTTATTTCCCTTGGTAAAAGTCAAGCTTTTGAATCACATCTATTTGTTTTAAAGTACTAAGTCAACAATCTGCAAGATAAGGAACATCATTAAAATAGAGGAGAGGGATGAGAAGTATACCAGTTCAACACCAACTCCACTTCCCAGCTGCTTAACATTTTAAGAAAGAACAGCACATTCAAACTTCTTCTTGATACTAAAGATACATTACAGAGAACTCCGTTATGCCAGTACACCTAATGCCAACACCTTCCAGAACACACTGAAAGGATGGGAAGGTTGACAGTAGAGTCACATCCAAAATTCCATTCTCTGTTTATTTTTTCTTTCTTCAGCAGAATTCTGGATTAATTTGCCTGTTTTTTCATACAATACAGAACTGTCCAGAAGGCAGGAGGAAGCAGATGGAGCCATGTACCCAGAGCACAAGCAACCAGCATTCCAGTTCTGTTACATCCAACTTCCTTCATTTATCCTCAAGCAGAAAGAACCTTCCAGTACCAAGGTGATCCATTCCATCTGATCAGCATAAACATTCCTGATCATCTATATTCTGTATAAAAAGTCCTGATATGCAACACTCCCTTGATCACCCAGAGCTGGGATCATGGTTTCTCTATTACGGACTGCTCAAAGTATCTTGAAATTCTGACAGGGTTAAATCCTTCAAGTCAAGCAGGAGGTGGACATTGACAAGTCTGTACAGCAGGTGAAAGACATTCAACACTGGGAACTCCCCAGAGGGACAATGAGTGGGTGGTTGACACACAGAGAGGGGCATGAGGATGTGCAGGGCATGATCAACACTCAGGACAAATGTGAAGGAGGTATTAAACATGGAACACACAAAGAGAACTCCAGTCCAGTTCACTGCATCAAAGAAAAGCTGATTTACACACCTGGTTTTGGCACCGAATTGGTCACAGACTGAGGGACTTTGTCGTTGATGAGTTCAACACATTCACTGGGAAAGAATCCAACCTGGAGTAAAACAGAAAGAGAAAATGAAGTGTTATGATCTGGACTGTTCAGCCAACATCTCCCCTCAACTCCCCTTGTCTGATGCTCCTTGACATCATCCAGCATCAAATGACCAGCAGTCACGGACAACTGCAGGTTCTGCTTTGCTGCCAGCACCCTGAGAGAGAACAATCTGAGAGCCCAAGGCACTGCAAGCTCCTGGAGTGATTAATTTTAAAGGTTAATTTGCAGTGTCCCTGCACTGACCTTTAACTAAGCATTTCTCCCTGCAGCACTTCAAAGGCAGAAATGCTGGAGAGTCCCTCTAAGCCAGCATAAGGGTTAAAAGCTATGGGAAGGATCCTAATGTTTTCTTGGAGTAGGATGTGCCTGCAGACATTCCCATGCCACTCAAGAGGAATGTAGCTCTCCTGTATCTGGGGAGAAGTGAAATTATTTCTCATTCCCTGCTGGAAGATTCAGGCTAAGATGTGACCAGAATTTGGCACTCCCTTGCATCCCCACCTTCTCCTACTTCCTAGTATCTTTCTTCTTACTTTCACTGCATTGAAAGTCAGACCAGAGCAGACCTTTGGTAACTTTAATCCATGGTCCATCTTTCCCCACCTTTTCTCTGTGTTTCTCACCCAGCACAGCTCCTGTACTGTGAAATGTAACTCAGGCACCACCACCTCCCCATAGTCCTCATCTGAGCAGGGCAGGATTCCCTGTCCCATGTCAGGCCTCTGACTGGGACAGCTGTAAGCACCAAGTTTGCTGAAACACCACAGGAATATGAGGGAAAGTGCCAGAGGATGGGCCCCAAGCTCCTGTGAACAGAACTGAGCCAGGACTGTGCCAGTCATGTCAGCACATCCATGAGATCCTCTGGAGGCACAGGGCAGTCAGCAGCAAGCTTGGCAGACAGTCCCTCCTCTATTAACTGATCTCACACAATTCCCTTTTGTCTTCATGGAAAAAGATTGATCTTCTTCCTACTCCAAGCTGATTTTCACTCACCAACCTCCCAGCAGCTTGGTGGCAGTGTCATGAGGGGGTGTCCAGACTGAAGTTATTCCAAATTCCCCAAAAGAAGCAACAGTTTTCAGAACACACACTTTTCCCACACCCCAACATCCAGCAGGGCCGTGTTCTGCCCAATCACAAGGACAAGCTGTCACCCACTACACAATGTCACAGACTTGAAACACCATTGTTGTTAGGACTCTGAGAGCTCAGGGCAGAACCTGCAGGAGCAGCACTCTGGGCCAGCAGCACTCAGGCTCTGAGCTAGGGTTCCCTGAACTGGGCATCACAAGTGACTCACAGAACCCACCCAAAACCCAACACAAGGTATGGCTGCACCAGCCACTCCCTCAGCTGGGTGGACCAGGTCTGCAAGGGGATATGGAACACAGGGAGGATTTTTGTGCAGATTATAGACAGAAATGTGCCGATTAACACAAGAAAATGAGCATGAACAGCAGCATCTTCTGCTGGCAGCTCATGGCTCAGAGATCTACTCTGCTGAGAGATGCCAAGGAACAGGCTAAGTGGCACAGACACTGAAGTGCTAGTGTTTAAATAAAATACACTTCCTGATTTTAAATCATGGAATCCCAGGATGGTTTGGGTTGGAAGGGACCTCAGGGTTCATCCAGTCTCACCTCTGCCACAGCTCTCTGCTCCTGTTCCAGAGTACTCTAAGCCCTAATGCCCAACCTGGCCTTGGACACTGCCAGGGATCCAGGGGCAGCCACAGCTGCTCTGGGCACTCGGTGCCAGGGCCTAATCACTCTCACAGGGAGGAATTTGCTCCTTATATCCAACCTAAATTTCCTTTTATCCACTTTGAACCATTGCCCCATGTCCAGTCACATCAGTTCCTGATGTTAAGTTCCTCTGCAACCTCCTTTGTAGACCCTCAAGACAATGGAAGGTACTCTGAGATCTCCTCTCCTCTCCTCTCCTCTCCTCTCCTCTCCTCTCCTCTCCTCTCCTCTCCTCTCCTCTCCTCTCCTCTCCTCTCTCCTCTCTATTCCCAGGCTGAGCAGCCCCAGCTGTAACACTTCACTGTAGCTGAGAGTCTCTGCAAATCCAGCATTCTACCTGCTGCCCATGCATCACTTTTGCCATGTCCACACCAATAATTACAATGGAATTTTTAGGGGCAAAGAATTGTGCTGGCTCCCTCATGTTAACTTACTGCTAGAAATTAATTACATTTTCAGACTTACCTATTCTAACTTTTCTTGCAAGATCTCCAGGAGATCCTTGTTGGGGTTATAATCCACAACTTGTGCCTCATTCCCACCCATTTAAAAGATGCTATTTCTCCTCCCATGGGAAGTTTTCCATGATTTTGTATAAATAAATTAGTTTGGTCCAAGAGTTAATCTCAACAGATGTAGCAAAGCACTATTAGAGCTTGAGCCAGGATTAAAGGATTTGGCAACGTAGGAAAATTAATAGCCAGGGTAGTATATATTTAGATAAATGCAAGGTCATCTAAAGGTTAAATATATCACTCCAGACTTTCAGCAGAGGAGGAAGGTACAGGCTGCTGGTGCATGAGAACTGATCTGCAACACCTACTACAGCTTTATCTTTTCTATGCCAGGGGCTGCTAAAACTGAAGGACACAAGAGGCTTTAAGGGGAAAAGTCAAAGTAACAACGATAATTTTCAGTTTATGGGGAGGGAACTCAAATTAGGAAGTATCAGCAACATCAATGGAAATGAAACATTGTTTGAGACATTTGGATTGTTTTTTTGGGTTTGGGATTCAATTTTAGTCAAAAAGTTTTCTCTTTTCCTTTTAAATCTCATGACAGCCTAGCAAAACCTGACAGGGAAACTGCAACTTTTTATGCCTGTCTGGCCTTCCTGAGCAGAATTTTCACTGAGTCTTTGCAAATGATTACACAGAGAGCAGGACATCTCACTCCCAAAGAAGCCCCTGATGAAATGCTCTTCCACTTTAAAACATTACTAACAGGAGAAACAGGACTGTTATTCCTCTTATCCTGAGTTCCTGTTAAGGAGGGTTGAATGCCTGGGCCACAAAACTATTTTAATTTCCTTTATTCACAAAAAGATGTCTGTGTGAGATGGCACTTGTTGATTATCCATTCCTGACTGGTGCATCAGCAGCACTTTGGGAAACCAGAGAGCTGGAGAGGGACTTAGGGCAAGGGATGGAATGACAGGATATAGGGAATGGTTTCCCAGTGCCAGAGGACAGGGTTAGAGGGGATTTAGATTTAGATTGGATATTGGGAATAACTTCTTCCCTGGGAAGAAGTCTGGCACAGGGTGCCCAGAGCAGCTGTGGCTGTCCCTGGATCCATGGAAGTGTCCAAGGCCAGGCTGGATGGCGCTTGGAGCAGCCTGGGACAGGGGAAATTGTCCCTGCCCATGGCAGGGGTGGGTATGGATGATCCCTAAGGTTCCTCCCAGCCCGAATCATCCTGGGATTCTGTGGAACTGGGACCTGCCATCCCATAAGCAGATGAAGCTGCTGCAATCACAGCCTGATTAAAATCAGCCCAGCCCTGCCTGGCTGCACACCCTGGTTTTGTTACCTCTCCAGTAGTGCAGGTTGTGGGGCAACTCTGCACCTTAGGAAACTATTCCCAAAAATCAGAATAATTCAGGACAACCTAAGGCAGTTGTGCATCAAACAAGGGCCTGTCCCCAATGACTCAGCTCCCTGACATGGAGCTACTGATAGAAAAGACAAAGCATGAAGCAAAAGCAGAGCAGAACAAAGAGGGCTGAAGGCTGTTAATGTGGAGGTGGCTGTAATTTAGGTAACAATCTTACAGAGAAAGCACTGACTCACACTGAGAGCATTGGAAGAGAAAACATCATTTTACTTTAAGCAGAGCAAACGCTAAGAAGCCTCGTGGGTTATTTTGTTCACACAGGATTAAGTGTGTTGCAATGCAGTCCTGAGCTCAGGTATGTGCCAGGGAAGTGTGATGGACACCAACCCAGTGTGTCATCCCTGAAAAACAGCTCTGGCTGGCAGGAACACTCTGACTTCCACCTGAATCCAAGCTGCAGGTGATTTTTGACTCACATCTGCAGAGCTGCCTCCAGTTCCTCACCATTATCCCAAGGGATGTAAGACAGGCAGGAGTGAAGGCACTTCTGCCTGGGCACACACAGCTCACAGCTGCTTCAAATGCACAAAACCAGGGGAGTTCCTTTAAGTCAGGAAGCAATTTTTTTTCTCTTTTCAGTGAAACAAGAAGTTTTTTTCCCTATTCTTGCTTTCCTCCTATCAAGACATGATTTATAATGGAAACTGTGGTTGGTTGATAAAACCTTGCTTCTTCCCTAGCATGAAGCAAAAACGCGAGAAATAACAGTACAAGCTGTCCAAACATTTGGTGGCAGGACCTCCTACTTTTATCTGCTCTCAGAATCACAACTATCTGGCAAGAGGGGCTATGTTGATTTATTTTATTAATTCAAATGACTGGATCAACAGATTGCTATCATTGCAATGTTCCTAAACAGGAACAGAACTGTTTGCCTCTAACAAATGCTTTAGAGGCTGCACAGCTTCATCTGTCCCTACACCTCTTGCTGTACCAACATTCTTCACCTACAGACTCTTACTGAGCCTCCATCAAGGACACTTCTGCCTGTAACTCATCTGTTTGCTGTAGTAACACCAGAGATAAATTCCCTTTCTCTGAATTCTCACTGTTTCTATCATCAAAAGCTTTTGTTCCGTCAATAAATGTACATTTTCTGTACAATAAGAGCTCATGAGCCTCAAACTCGACACACAGATTACAACTTTGAGCAAACAGAGCTTCTGGAGCTGTGGGAACACAGAGCTGCATCTCCATGGTGTGTGTGGCTGTCACCTGATCACACTGTGACCACTCCTGCTTGTTATTAAGGACACAAGATTATTCTACCCCCATTTTCTGTTAAGCCAGAATATGGTGCTGTATTTCTGCAGTTGCTCCTATCTGTTGTGTCAGGAGTCTGACCATGCAAGGACACAGAACACCCCCTTTTCAGGCAGTTGGCACATCACCATATTTTTATGCTGGGAAAGCACAACAGGATCACTGTGATCTGAGAGGCACAAAGCTGTGACAAACTGCAGAAGGGCTGCCTTGCTTCTGTACCTTTAATGAGCAGTGCTGTTCTCCTGCTGGCCCCAGTGTCAGCCAGCCTGATTGCCCACACTGAATAATGGGACCTACATCCCACACAGGGATTCCAAACCCTGTGTGAAGTGTCCACACTCAGGCACACACACAGAGTAGCTTTATTTTGCTTTATTGATTCATTTGGAAGTTAATCATGGCATAGCTGATCATCCCAAGCAGTATTACAGCATTTAATTGATTGAGGGTTGGAACTGATGTCTGAAGTCCCTTCCACTCCAAGCCATTCTGTGATTCTATGACAGAACAGCATATTCAGCTTTTAGACTTCTAAGGTTAGAACACAAGTCCAGCAAAGCCACAACATGGTTCAGAAGCAGAAGTTTGTTCAAGTAGTACCAGTGTGTTGACTCTAGAAACAGATGAAATTTCAGAGCAGGTATTCTATGTCCATGCTGCCCTGATTCTACAAATGAGATGTCACCTGAACTCCCCCACCTGACACAAAACCAACAAAAGCTGTGTCTCACATGCCCTGGCTGAGCACTGGGATGCAGTAACTACTCTGCTGGGATCTAGCTGGGATTGGGAGATCCAACTGCTGGGCATGGACGACAGCCAGGCCACAGGCTGGCTCTGGCACAGAAAGGGAAAACCTGAGGAGTCTTCAGAAGACTTTCCATGCCAAATTACACAAGTGTCTGGTCAATCCTGAGCCTCTGCAGAGCAAACTCCTCATCCCACCCACTCACAGACAGCAACTGCAGAAGTCCCTGTGGCTGAAATGTGAGATGGCACAAGTCAGTCCCCCCAAACCCCAGTGGCTCTGGGGTTTGCTTGGTTAAAAGAGACTTTTAAAGCTTCTACATTTCCCAACAGCAAACTCCAAAGGATTAAAAACTCATTGGGAGGACACTGCCATTTCAACACACAAGGTTTGATACCTAATCCCCAAGCATGCTTAGGAGCTTTTGAAAATTCAGTCTCCATCTCTGTGCTGTGACATTTACAGGAACCAGAAACACTGACACCACACAATAAACACAGACATGGATGGGTGACTTGTCCAAGTCAGCAGCACTGTTTCATCAGCTGGAATTCTCCAAATCCTCTATGTTCTGCCTGATCTGGTTTTAGCTACTGGAGGGAAGGGGGTGATGTGAGTAACAGTGTCAGCTGCCCTGGAGGGGGTGCAGCAAAGCTTCCACTGCCATCAGGCCCACTGTCCATCACAGGCCATGGCCAGCCCTCCTTCCCATGGTGAGGGAGCAAGGAAACTTCCAGTGGAGAGCCTGTGTCTGCTCCAGCCCCAGCACAGAGAGGAGTCCCCTCACCCCAAGGCAGGGACCTTGCTCACCTCCTGAGCCACCCTGAGCAGGCATGGCAGCTCCAGGAACACAGCACTGAGGTTCCTGCTTTTATTCCAGTCCCACTGCCATGGCTGTGCTGGTGCCTACCTGGAACCCGTGCTTTCCTCTCCACCACGAGGTCAGCTCCTTTGGTGGCATGTCGATGACAGACACGATGTCCCCCACCTGCAAAAGGTTGACAGCATCAGTCAAAGCCAGGAGGAGAGCACAGCTCCAATAACCACAGTCTCAGCACTACAAAAAACTGCAAAACTCTGGAGTGGCTGCACATCTGCCTTTGCAAAGCCAAGCAATGAGGTGGAAGAGTTCCTGGATTATCCAGCACACAGGATCCAGCTGTTCCTAAGGAAAAGAACCTGAAAAGCAGCAGGCTCCTGGCTCCAGGGTTCTGGTTAAACTGCAGTGATGGTGTCAAACACTTGGGAGAATCTGCTGAAGTAGCTGAACTGATTTTTACTCCCTGCCCTATCCACGTGTCTGCAGGCACTGACTGTCTCCTCACTCCCTCTGACAGCAAAGAGTGAAGGACTGCCTCTGCAGCTCCCAAAGTGCCCCAGATGAGCTTCCAGGGTTAGGAAGTGAACAGAGGAGAGGTGGTGCTACAGCAACAGGATGGAAAATGGCCAAGGACACAAGACAGTTTTTCTGAAGCTTTGCTCATTCCCATAAAAATGTAATACTGCAATAGTTCAAAAGGAAATCAGTATAATCAATACTAAATTTGGCTTGGTTTGAATCAAGCTCCGTGTGGCCTCTATTATAGAAAATGAGAAGGGGCAGAACCTAAATAAATATTGCAGGTAGTTAGGGCAAAAATTCATGCCAGTAATGCCCAACTTTCATCAGATATTTCACACTGATGGCTCTCAAAGCGTTTTACAGAAAACACAGCACATCCTCAATTTGCAGACAGGGATGACCGAGACCTGGGGAAAATATTTCCTCCAGGGAATAGTGAACCAAAAGCAAAGCAAATGTCCATGAAGGAACTGCTGCCACCACAGGAGCAGAAACACTGAGGATATTCCTCAGAAATGGGGAGCAAACCCCAGTCAGCTGCTTGTGCACTGCCCATTAGAAATTTAGAATAGTAAACACAGAGATAATTTGGGTTAGGGAACAGGACTCAGCATTGCAAAACACCTGATCCTGCTCTGTGTCAGTCCTATTGAGGTGTCTCACTGCACACCCTTGGAAAGCACACGTGTCTCAGTTTCCCCTGTGCACAGAGCAGGGTGTACAAGCAGGAAGTGTCATTTCAGTGCTCTCAGAAGCTGACAACCAGCCTGCATCCTGTTCTGCTGGGATTGCAGCTCAGAGCTGCCATGCCTACATGTCCCTCCGATCACACAGTTCTGTGGGGTGTTTAATACTCGATTTGAACACCAACAAACCCCTGGCAACACCAGACTATCACTGTTGTTTTTCCTTCCTGTGCTGTTCACCAAGGATGTGATCACAAAACTACTCAGGGTACTGCTTTCCTCCACACGTTTTGCAGAAACAGCACCAGGGCAACCAGAGCATAATTGTTGCTTTTTGGGTAAAACAGACAACTGCCAGACAACCAAAAGGTTCCAGGGCCTGATCTGGAGATCTTGGATGGGATATGGAGCAACCTAAAGCTACTATGGGTCTACTAGAAGGTGACCCTGCCCATGGCAAGGAGTGGAATGGGAGGGGTTTTAAGGTCCCTCCTAAGCCAAACTATCCTGAGATTCAGGGATTTGTTCCACAGCAGCTCCCATGCTGGATTTTCAGACCAGTTTTAGCTCATCACCTGCCCTTTAAGTAGCAATCCTTTGCTAGTCTGGTTCTTTACTTCTCATGGGAACAGAAGCTCTTAGAAATGGTTATTTATCAACAGGGACTTGCTCAGAGGAACCCAAGTGGTGGAACTTGGGCAAGGAGAAATGAAACATCCTGAAGAGAAAACACATGGACTCTTGCTCAGGGACAGCCCAGAGGAGCTGGCAGGAGCTGGTTAATCAGAAGACAGTAATGGCAAGTAAAGCTGTATTTTAAAGATGACTGAACATCTGCCCGTATCCAACTCTTTGCAGATCGAATATTTAACTCAATCTTCCAAGCTTCACCTCACGAAACATTGTGGAAGTGTCTGGATAGATTCCTGATGGGCACACAGGTCCAGACAAAGAGATTACACTCATCTGTAGCTGACAACAAGGAATACAAATGCTTTTATTTACCTCAAAGGACAGTTCATCTGCTGCTTGAGCAATGTACCTCTTAATGACATGGGCAGCAGCAATAGCAGGGACGTTAATGGATGATTCCTCATGGACCAGCAGGTGATTCCCCTTGTTATCAATCTGAAACACAGAGCACAGGGGACTGTGAGGCAGCTGAGGACAAGTGATGAGGCATTTTAGTGGTGCAGAGGCTTCAAGCTGATTGAGAGTGACAGCCCAGCCCTGGGCCCCAGGAGAGAGGGCACAGCACAGACAGAACAACTCATGGGGGTTCCAGAAGGTCAGGTGTGCTCATCCACCGAGGGGAAAAATGCTGGGCTGCTGCAGCTTTGTGTACAAACAGTAGCACACAGTGAGGTCTGCACCTCCCTTCCACACCAAATCATGGTGGCTTTCCATGGCAGTACAAAAATCCCCTACAAGGTACAATTAATGCTCGAGGCACTGAGGGAAGGAGGAAATGCTGTCAAACCAAAAACCGGACTTGCTTTCCATTTTCTCCTACCCTTTTATTTTTTTTTTTTTAAGAAAACATGCACCCCCACTTGCAATCATCAGCCTACTTCCAAAACTCCCAGATTTCTGTGTAAAATTCTGTAGGATTCTCAGTGAGTCACAAAGGTTATTGTGCCCTGTGTGTGCACTGGGTTTGCTGTGATCTCCAGGCCTACTGTGTTGTGAATCCTACATCTTATTTCTCTCTACAGCTTCCTCCCTCCTTTTGCTGCTTTCCAAGATTTTTCTCATCCCAAAGGATTTCAGGGTAAGAAGGATATCAGTGGGGAAAATTGCAGGAAAACACACTGATAAATCCTTATCAGAATTTAAAAGGAGCTGCAACAGTCTATTAATAGCTGTTTCTATTCCTGGTGTGCAGTGCTGGAAAGCCACACGTCTGCAGCCAGCCTGAGCAGGGACAGCTGGACACTCACTCAGCCTTCCCTGCCCTCCTCCCACTAAGGGCCATTGTTGAAAGGCTACAAGACCATTAAACCTGAAAGCAGAGCTGCAGCTGCTCACAACACACAAACTGTGCCCCTGCAAGCACAAGGCTGCCTCTGTCTGCAGGGCTGCCAACAGCAGCACGGAGTATTTACTGGGTTTGGAGCTGCCACAGGGAAAAATGATTAAAAAAACCCCAAGAGAGCAGGGAAACGCCATAACAAAGACAGCTGAGTTTTCGAAATGTGCCACACTTGCAGCATGGCCTTGGCAAAATGGAGAGCAGGAATAAGTGAGTTTTGAATTAAGTGAGCCTTCTCCCACCCATCACTGGGAGGTTCAGCCCTGAACCCAGCATTCCCAGGCAGCCCACTGGGACTGCCACCTCCACTATCTGTGAATGTCAGCAGCAGCAACATGTTTCTGAGAGGCAAAATCCAGGTAACAAGGGAAAACACTCTGTACTCTTAGCATTGGTTCTGATTCTGTGTGTTCTACACCTTCTACATGCTGGTAACAAAGGAATAAAGCTTTCAGGACAGAATTTCAGTGACATCAACAGGTCTGCAAAGAGCAGGTGAGTGCCTGCTGCATTCCAGGAAACAAGGAACAGCCCAGGTTTGTGCTGTACCTCCATCCATGTGAGGGCAGGGCCACAGTTGATCTTGTTGCCTGCGATGTTGGAGAGCCGAGCCAGGTAAGCCATCAGCATCTGGGTGACCAGCTGGGACACAAACACACACACAGAGCTTCTGTTAATGCACCTTCCTTTGGAGAGCCTTCTGCAGGCTTAGGGAAGAGCAGAAATCACCCACTGCCACAGGCAAGAGTTACACAGATACACTCCTTCTGCAAATAAAGGTATTTCTCTCATTCCAAGGACAGCAAGCTACACACAGGGTTATCATGATTACACCAAAAGAAAAGGTGAAGAAGCATTATCATTTTGTAAGATTCAGGCAGATTTTTTGTGACTTCCTTTGTCAAGATACCTTAAACCTACTTCACATACAACATCTCATGTGTCTTAGGGCCACAAGACACACCTGAGAACCACTGTGAACAAAGCGCTAGCTGCCACTTCCACATGCTTGCAAAGCCTTAAGAAAGTAGCAACTCAAACTGACCCCCTGGCAAAGAGTAGTATTTCAAGCAGTAGAAGAGGGGTTTAAAAATACACTTTGCCATGTCCCTTCTGTAACAGTAAACTGTTTTTTATTACAGAGAAGCCACTGAGGTCTTTCCAAAGTCTCACAGTGACAGTGGTCACTGGGATAAAGCAGCATTGTAGCCCAGAATCTGTAGGACTGTTTCAAACATTGTTTTCCTCAAACATCTGTTCCAATGTGGCCAATTCAAAATAAAAAATATATGATGAGACACTCCACAGCTGCAGAGTTACATTTCACAGAGCAGCAGAGCTGTTCAGCATCTTCACATCCTCTATGCTTGCAGACAGAATGCAGATTTTCAGCTCATGCTCCAAAGTACAATCAAATCAATGGTACAAGTAAGGATGCACGAGATAGGAATGCCTAAAATATAATTAAAAATAAATCAGGAATTCATTGTCCTGAATATTGCTGCTTCTGCTGAATTCAAACTTTAAATCCTCCTCAGAAATACCCTGTGTGAAGCCCAAGCAAGTGATAAATCAGTCTCTCTGCTGAGTGATGGGGCTGCATGATCAGCTCCTTAAATTCCATGGCAAACACCCTGTAAAATTCCAGGGGGTACTAATTTCAGTGTCCATGTCCTCCAAAATGATGCAGCCAAGATTCACCTGCTGCTTTCCAGGAGATTTTTTCTGGACATGGATAAATCTCCCAATTATCAGCAGCAAGAAGCTGAGGTAATTTCAGCTCATTATACTCCAGGTGAAGACAGTAAGCCAAGAAATGAAAGGATCTCTTTGAGGGGAAAAAAAATGAACTCATTTAGGAAAAAGAGCTTTTTAAAGACTATTTAAATAACACCCTAATGCAAATGCTCTTAAAAAACAGTTCAGGAATAGGCAGTTTAAGATGGAAGCCTAGCGCTACAGCTTTAGGCAGCATGATTTCCTGGCAATGTTGAGTTGGTAACACTAAATCATGAGATGCCCACATCGTTGACAAAGTTTCCAAATGCAAAACCAAATTCACATCTAAGACAGCTGTGTTTCAATACTCAATTACCAGTCCAGATTCAGGAGCTTACAATAATTTCACAATTATAAGCCGCACCTCCCGGTAGCCGGGTAGACCACGGGATTTGTCCATATATAAGCCACACCTGAATATAAGCCGCCCCTTTTTTTTTTTTTAAAGCAAGGATCCATGTGTAACAAAGTAACAAATTAGTAACAGAATCACTGCCAGCGGGGTTTGGTGTCAGGTGCTCAAGTTGCAAACAGTTTTCATAGACCAGTGAAGCCTTTAAAGGCAGCCCCAGGCGCCCTCCCTGGCTGGCATTTCACTGGGATTTGTCCATAGATAAGCCGCACCTGAATATAAGCCGCACTGCTGGGGTAGGCTGGATTCTTCAATGAAAAAGGTGTGGCTTATAATCGTGAAATTACTGTAATTAATTTGTCTGAACTTGCAGGACATTTCCCTTTAGATTACTGAAATTAGGGGTGGAAAACACTGACTTTATTTGTGTAGCCAATTTCCAACTGTAACCCAGGCTGCATTAAAATTGCTCTGTACTAGAAATACATGGAATTGCTGAGGCTGGAAAAGACCTTTAAGTCCACCACTAAACCATGTCCCCAAGTGCCACATCCACATACTTTTGAACACTTCCAGGGATGGTGATTCCACCACTGTCCTGGGCAGCCTCTTGTAATGTTTGACTGCCTTTTCCATGAAGAACATGTCCCTGATATCGAAGTAAAGCTCTCCTTCCTTGAGCAAATCCCAGTGTGTAGGGGCTGTCCTTTACCTCGGGGCTGTCCTTCAGGGCATCGGAGCGGGGCAGCTCCGCCAGCTGCGAGAAGCGGCGGTCGTAGATGCACAGGTGGAGGTGTTTGTCCAGCACGCGGAAATCCTCATAGCTCCTCTTCACGATCCAGCTCCTGCCCTGCACACACAAACACAGCCACAGTCAGCAGTTCCTCAGCATGGGGGCTAGCAAAGGCAAATCTGAGCAGAAACAGCACTTTCTCCTGAAAGCATCTGAAAGACATCAAAGTGCCTGAGTAACGTTTTCATGTTTTAATTTGCAGCAGCCATTCATGCTCAAAGCAGCCGTTAGTGGTCCTGTTTGAATTATTTAATCATGGGTTTGGATGTGGCCCAGCATACTGAGAGCTCTAACTTCCACCTGTCTTACAAGGATTTTGTAGCGTTTTTCTGTACAAGGTGGCCTTGCACAAATGTAAATCACGAAGTGGTTGTATAAACAGCATGAAGTTAGATTCCAAACAGATAGAAGCATATAAACCCAGAGATCTGAAGGCAGGATTGAAGCTTGCAAAATTTCTGCCAGGTGCCCCAGGCAAACCTTCAGCTGAATTAAGGAAACAATCCATGATGAACAGCTCTAGCTGCAGATTTATTCCTGTGTGCGTATCCTTTCCCCAATTAAAGTATAGACAAGATACAGACTGCTCCAGGGGACAAGGAAGGGACTGTGGCAGCACAGAACAGTTTGTTTTGTGAAGCCTTTAATATCTAATGATGACTTTTAAATGCTCCATAGCCTATTATGATCAATAAAAACTGCTGTAATCATGCAGCAGTTTACAGGTCAAAGCACATTATGAATAGGAGTCATTAATCACAGAATCCTGGAATGGTTTGAGACAGAAGGGAACTTAAAGCCCATCCAGTCCCACCCCTGCCATGGGCACGGACACCTTCACCTGTCCCAGTTTGCTCCAAGCCCTGTCCTTGGACACTTCCAGAGACGTGGAAAGAATCAAGGAATTAGACTGCTCTGGGTTACACAGGCACTCAGAAGCAGTGCCAGGAACTGGAAGAGCAGAAAGCAGGGGATGCATGCTGTCAGGGGGACACAACAGGGGACAGAGCTGTAAATGCTGACTGCTGTGCGTGGCTGGCAGGGCTCTGCCAGGTGCTCTCTCCCCTGGGATACAAAAGGCATGGCCTATTCTGAATTCCCCATATAATTCCTCTACACTGATTTCTTGGTCAGCAAAGTTTTAAGCATCAGTTTTACGTTAGCCTGCGAGGCAATTGCAGATACAAACCTTCTAATCCAGCTACATTCCCAATGATTTAAGGCAACTCCACTCTGTGACTGTGTCCAGAAACTCTGCTTTCTGTTCATGAGAAATCACCTTATTTCACAATCCTACAAAGAGACACCTACACAGGATTAATGATTTGGGATTTCCACATTATATCATTTCACTTTTTGTCTTAGGGAGAAAAATAAAACCAGGAGTGCAAGGCTAATTCTGTTCAGGGAGCTGTCAGCCTTCCCCATTTCTCCAGCTTTTGCAATTCAAGGATTCTTGCTCTCTCACTGAGCTGCCAGTGTGACCTTCAAGGTTCTGTCCCCAGTGTAGAGAACAGCAGCCTGAGAAATCCCTGCAATCCTGGACCTGGATCTGCCTCTGCCACCAAATCGAGCATTTCATTCCTCCATGACCACCCAAACAACAAAATGATCTGTCAAACGATCCTAAACCTGTCACTATTTCCCTTATATTTCATTTTAAAGGCTGGCCTTTAGCTTTGCATTCTGGTTGCCATGAATGAGGGCAGTAAGAGTTAAATGCAGCTGGGAGGCAGAGCTGCATCAGCCCCTGCTGTGCCAGGGTGTGCAGGATCAGCCTCTCTCAGTCCATCCCACACCATCCCAGTCACAGGGCTGACAGCAGCAGCAGGAGAAGGTGATGGATGAGCAGGGACAGCTTACCCCACAGCAGCAGCAGTGTCTCTGGCCCCATGGGAGGCTCCTGGAGCAAGGGCAGGCAGCAGAGCAGGAAGGGAAGCGAGATCCTCGGCTCCTGCACCTCCAAACTGCAGCTCGCAGCTGCTAAGCAACCAGCAGAGCTCTCCCTCAGCTCTGCCATCCCTGAGCTATCCCTGAGCTATCCCTGAACTATCCCTGAGCTATCCCTGAGCTATCCCTGAACTATCCCTGAGCTATCCCTGAGCTATCCCTGAGCCATCCCTGCCAGCAGCCCAGGCTCCAGCAGAGGGATGGTGGAGGTGCCTGGAGGCCAGAACCTCATCACCATTCCCACATCACTCAGCCTAGGATGGTGGATGTCAGGCTCTTGTGCAAAAAGATCATAGGATACTTCATGGTATCATGGAATATCCTGAGCTGGATTCACAAGGATCATCAGTCCAAATCCTGTCTCTGCACAGACACCCCAACAATCCCACCCTGAGCATCCCTGGCAGTGTCCAAAGGCTTCTGGAGCTCTGGCAGCCTCGGGCAGTGCCCAGCAGACTCTGGGGGAAGAACCATTCCCCAAAATCCAATTTAAACCTCCCCTGGCACAGCTCCAATTGTTCCTCAGGTCCTGTCACTTCTCTCAGAAGAGCTCAGCACCTGTGCCTCCATTTTCTGGGAACCAGGCTGCCAATTCCTGTCTCACTCAGGCTGTGCTGGCACAGAGCAGCACTTCAGGAGCAATAACACACATTTCCACCCAGCAGAATGTCATTCCAACACCTGAAATGGAAGTATTTACCAATATTCTACAATTTTAAGCCTGCTATAACTCATTTCAAAAAGCTCCCATGCTTTAGGATGGACTTCAAGTTCTTTGCAGATTTTGGGCCTGAGTGACAAAGTTTTTTGCAGATTTGGAACCTGAGTGACAAATTTTTAAGCCACATTTACATGGGCTGCAATTAACTTTACAGGAAGGAATCATTGCAGCAATCGAGGAAGGAACTGGACAATATTTAGTGTTTCCCCTTAGATCTCCAGCACAAATCACAGGAAAGCAAAGCCTGGATTCTCCCAGCCAGACCCCCAGAGAGGCACAGCCAAAGCAGCAGCAACAGCAGCCTCATCCCAGATCCAAAACACTGTAAAGGTTTCTCTACACCAATATAAAACCTGTACATCTCGCTCCCTTTTCTTGCAAATTCTCAAGTGCCAGAAAGGTTTGGCAAAAGGATTATTTTTTTAATTTAGAGAGTTAATAATATATTAGACACAATTAAGTGCCTGTTAAGTTGGTCTTGTGTCATCAAGTGTGTATTATAGCAAAGCTCAACATTTCTGATGCTTCAGGCATTCAACATCCATATGGCAAAAATATCTTCTTCATGTTTTTAATGATTTCCATAAACTGTTGCTCAAATAAATTTTTGATCAGCCTCTAATTTTCTAATTCAATAATTACTTTTCATTTCATTAATTATCAATGGTCCTGATTTATAGAAGCACAAGCTAAAATCCCATTCACTTCAGTGGGACACAAGAGGTGAAGATAAGCACAAAGTGATTTCCCAGATTCAGACCTTCAACTACAAACCTGGATGTGACAAAGTTCTATTAAAAAAAATCAAATATCAAGTGAAGATTTGAATAATGCCATTAAATAGTTTCAGGATCTTTAAAAGGAAAAATTGACCATTGACTTAAAAACATGGTTCTCCTGAAAAAAAAAATCAATTTATTTTTTCAAATTTCTTTTTACAGATTGTGAATCCCAATGAAAAGCATCATGAATTTCTCACAAAATGGAAAATCTGGTCTCATGCCTACTCTTTTTCCATCCTGATCTGTTCTCCCTTACTCTGCTGGGTAGGATTAAATGTACGATGAGAGCTTGGTGAGATTTCAGCCTCTGACCAGAGCTGCTGATTTTCTTCCAATTATCAAAGGAAGGAGAACTGTCATGCTAAAGAAACAATTGTAGATTACTGAACCGATGATTTAATTTCCAGTGTGGCAGAGATTTGAACCCTCCATCAGTGGCACCACCACGGCGAGATCACAGAGCAGAGACGCTCCCGGGCTTCACTTGGCACGGGGGAGATTGGGACGACAGGGATCCAGAGCCCAGCTCCACAAGGAATATTTTTAGCTCTGCTGATCAAATGGCCTGCGGAGGACTGAGCAGCCACAGCCTGGAGTAGTTTCCTTCTCTCTTAAGCTCAGCCCAATCCTGTGGCACTTGAGAAGAGCAGGAGCATCACTCCCATTCCCGTTCTTCCCAAGCCCATCCTGATTTCTGCAGCTCAGTGATTGCTTCATTACCAACAGACAGACATTAACCACTGCAGATCTGAGAGGAAGCAATTTTAAACCATTCTCTGCATTTTTATTCCCACAGTCAAAGCCTCCCTGTGCTCCATCCTCCCTTAAACACTTCAATTATCAGTACAAGAATTGTGCTTGTTTCTAAGGGGGGCTCCCCTAAGTCCAGGCCAGTTCCATACTGGAATATTTGTACGTGGGTTTAACTGGTTCCACTCACCATCTAGCAGAAGTGACTCTTCCTGCTGTGTCCTGAGCAACACCCAGCCTGCAAGAGAGCTCCAGCTGCTGCCAGGATTTGTGGTACCATCCATTCACAAAACTTACATGCTATAATTTCGTATTAAAGATTTATAGATCTCCCAGCTATGTAAGAAAAACTGTTTCCAGCTGGATCTGTCTCCATGTCAGCAGACAGGACCACATCCTGTCTATCAATCCCTCTCCAAGCCAGCCAGGCTACCACTGAGTTTCAGCACACACAACCTTCCTGTCCCACAGTCTGACTGGCTTTGCTCTATAGCACTTAGGATTTATTTATTTAAGACAGGGATAGACCTTTCTCTTCTGGTTCAAATGCTTATTTCCTCAGAGAGAACACATGGATGCTCTCCTGAACCCACTTGGAGAGCAAGAGCAGAAAATGAGATGAAAGTATAAGGCAAAAGTCACTTCAGAGTGACCCCTCAGTAAGAAAACACCACAGATTAAATAGCTGGAAAGGCAGCAGGAGAGGTTAACTCTGACATGGTGATTCTTACAGCTGTCTGGGGCTCGGGCTCTCTATGTTATTCCAACCTGACCCTTCAGCCCTTTCGTGTTTCAAGTCACAGTGGAAAATGGTTTAGAGATTTAGTCAAAACAGAAAGCAAGATGGATAAAATCCATCCCACCGAGTTCACCCAGGAAGTGTTTTTAGCTGGTGTCTTAGGTCGCTCTATCTATACTTACATTTGTTTACCAAAGTGATACCATGACTTCTGCTGTGTTATTCTAACTTGAAGGGAATTCTAAATCTTTAAAACTTAAAAGGAGTTTGCACTAAGGCAACATAAAAGTACTTTATTTCTGAATGAAACACTAAAACTTCAGCACTCCACCTGGAATCACAGCACATGTACACAAGGGAGGAACAAGCACAAGATGGAGGGAATACACAAATGGACAAAGAACAAGATAGAGAGGAAAATTTAGTGTACTTATGTGGTGAACCCTTATTGGCCTTATTCCACAGCAGAATTAATCTCTCAGCATTAATTATTTGTTTATTATCAATTAACTGCAATCACTAGGAAAAAAGGGGATTTTAATGGAAACCACTGCAGCTCCCCTCAAAAATTAGCCTTTGTTGTGCTGCTGGATTCCATTTACAGATAGGAGCCCCCAAGGCACACATGGGGACACAGGGCTGGGTGTGAGTGACAGCAGTGTCATCCTGTCTGTCCCCACTGCTTGGGAAATCACCACCTCAGGTGTGTGGCTCTCTGGGGGACAAGAGGACACACAAGCCATGAGCACCAGTGGCTCCTGTGTGACAGGAGTAAATAAACACTTGGCTCAGGCTTTGGGCTAAGTGGTTTTGTACAGGTACAGAGGAGCAGGAGCCCAGCAAGACAACCCAACACAGAGTGCCTGACACCCTAAGAGCCACTTTTTCTCCCAGAACCAGCCCATTTCTGAATGGCAGCCTGACAGACCTTGAACTCAACCCAGGATTTACATGGGAGTGAAATCCCTGCTCTCCTGTCACGTTGTAATTTAAACAGTTCCATATCCATCATCTCTTTACAAAACCCCACCATGGAGCAGTCGGGGTGAGGGGAGGGCAGGCACAGCATGGAGGGGTGCTTTTCTGCACTTCAGAAAATTACACTTGTGACACAAGAGCTTGGAGCTCTCAAACAAAACCCTACAGAGCCACAAAGCAGAACTCAGGGAAAGGAACTGAAATTCCATCATCCTCCAGGTAGAAGGGCAGTGAGGAGGTGTATGTACAGCTACAAATGACTGTTTGGACATTGCAGGCATTAAATACAGCTCCCTCCCTACCCCACAGCCCAAATGGGCCACAAAGTACTCTGAACTCAACCACAGAGGAGAGCTCCATCAAAGCCAGCAGCCACCACCAGCCTTAAGAGCAAAATTTAAAAAAACCCTTTGAAAATTACTTGCCTGAGGTTATTGAAACAATAGAGAAGAAAAGCACAGAATCCCAGGATGGCTTGGGTTGGGAGGAACCTTAAATCCTATCCAGTCTCACCCCTGCCATGGCAGGGACACCTCCCACCATCCCAGGCTGCTCCAAGCCCCAATGTCCAACCTGGCCTTGGACAATTCCAGGGATCCAGGGGCAGCCAGAACTGCTCCGGGCACCCTGTGCCAGGGCCTGCCCACCCTGAAGGGATGAATTCCTTCCCAATACTCCGTCTAACCCTGCACCCTGTTAGTGGGAAGCCATTTATCCTTTTTCCCATTTCTAAAAACTTCCTGAATTCATTGCCTGAGGTCACCTACAGCAGCAATCAGAGATCCTAATTTTCTTAAATCTCATTTCTCAGGCAGATCATGGAAGCAAACAGCTGATATATGTATATGTATATGTATATGTATATGTATATATGTAATTGATCAGACCACAGAAGCATGTTTTTGTAAAAACAAATTACCAGGGAGAAAAGAAGTTTTTTTGTAGGTCCAAATCCAAAAACCTTAATTTGAAACACCCCCCATGATCCTGTCAGTACTGCTATGCCACAGACCGGACATCCACCACATCATTTATAAACAGCAGCCAGTTAAGAACATGGAAATAACAAAACCCTGCTGTATATGACCCTGCTCCTTTCCAGTTCTGTTCATCCTGACACCCCAGAATGAAGCAACACTACCAGTGTTTGGAAAATATCACTGACAGGGTAAGAAATGCCTCTGGGCAAGGTTAGAGATAAAATCCATGAGTATTTCCAGGGAAAAGATCTGCAAGCAGGGTGTTAGAGATGCAGCTGATCAAGCCTCAAGAACAGATATTGGAAGGGTGAAATAATATTTAGAAAACACAAGAAACAGCAGCAGCTACGGGGAGGTTTCGTGAACAAAGCTGGAGCCAAAATGGATAATCAGCTGCTTTTCTGGCAGCTGCAGCCATCAGTTTTTGAAGAAAGAGTGAAAAGTGATGCCAAGACCTGGGAGATGAAAGCTTTAAGACCAACTTCAGTATCCAACGTCCCTGATGGGAGCTTTTAAAAACTAAAACCACGTTGTTTATAATAAAGGCACGGTTTTAAACCCACAGATGAGTTAAAAATGCGCCATTTGGAAAACAGAAAGTCCTTCCTGATCAGTCAAAACCTGAGCCCATGGTGGCAAACCTGTTCTACGGTCTTGGAAAATACAGCCTGTGTTTATTTGTGATGCCTCCATCCTCCAGCCTGTGGCACATCCTCAGAGTGACAACAAACACCTGCTCTGTGCATTTAAACAAACTTGGGGTCCAAACCTGCTCTGAAACTCTAGGACAGCCCCAAAAATGTAAGCAACAAGCTCAAATCAGGCTCCTGCTGGGAATTCTGTGACTGACTCCACTCAACAAAACTTACTTTAATGTAACATGAAGTCAGGCAAAGCTCCTTTATTTACTGAGGTCAACAGTGGCACTCTCAGCCTTCTTGTTACCCAGACAGCTCAATTCCAAATTATCTTCAGAGTATCAGTTTAATAATACATCTACATCCAGTGTAACTGGTAGGAGAGAACTTCAGAAAACTGTTAGGATTGTGTATTTTTGCCACCTGGCTCTGTAAATGTTTGCTTCAAACAGTGAAAATTAAGCATTTTTGATTTACCACTGAAATATCTTTAGGACAAGATGGCCTAAGGAGGGTTAGGTTGGATATTAGGTTGAATTATTTTAACGGAAAAGGTTGTCAAGCCCTGCCAGAGGCTGCCCAGAGCAGAGGTGGTAGAGTCACAGTCCCTGGAAGAGTTAAAAAGCACGGTGATGTGGCACTTGGGGACATGGATTGGAGGTGGCTTGGCAGTGCTGTGGCAAAGGCTAAACTCCATCATTTTGGAGGTCTTTTCCACCCTAAATGACCCCATGAGTCACTGATTCTGCCTTTACACACACACTGTTTATTTGGATGTGGTTTCTGTGCCTTGACAGAGCTTTTTGAAACCATCCTTCCCTAACCTGCCTGCTCTGCATTTTATGTGCAGTGAATCTGCTATTTGGAAGTGCAGATGTTTGTTCCATGGTCTGTGAACTTCACCTACCCTGAGGCTGAGCATCACAACTGCTCACCTGGGCTGTCTCTGGCTGCTTCCTCAGCCTCCTACACCCAGCAATAATACCTGGTGATCAGAGCAGCTTTGCAGCCTTCCAGAGGATGGGACGGATGAAACTGCTTTAGGGGATTTGTCCCAAAAGTCTGTCACCTTTCCAGGTAAATGTGTGCATGGCAAACCTCCCCATAAGGAATAAACATTGAGGCAGGAAAGAATATCCACCACAATCCTGCTCTCATTCTGGACTTGAAGCAAGTCCTGCTCTTGGAAAAACTGTAAAAGGAGTCAATTGTAGGCAAAGGGCTCCTCTGCAGAGCATCTGCACTTGCTCAGTTGTGGCGAGGACTCAGCGTCTCGTCAGAAGTACCCAAGTGTCCCCTTCAATTTGTGGTCAGACCCAGCCTTGTCTCCAAAGCACCACATGAGGGTCAGAGCCCTGCCAAGATCCATCCCAGCCCTCTGTCCCCATGGATTTCTGCAGCCACCCTCACTGCCACAGCCCAGAGCACAGTTTGGGGACAAGCAGAGATCTCTAATTCTGGGCTTGTTTTCTGTCTGAAGGAAAAACGCCCAAAGGACACAACATTAACAAACTGTTATGGACTTGTGAGAGCTTTTGCTGCTCACAAAAACCCTTTCAGGGCAGCACTTTGATGTGATACTCCACTTTATCCTGATAAATTATTTTCTCTCTCGCTCATTGTCCCTCCCTGGAGCAGGGACTGGCCCTTCCCCTCAGCTGGGGGTTTTCCATCAGGGAAAACATCTGAACTTGTTATTATCACTCACATTCCCTTTGCCCAGCAGCTCAGCTTCATGCAGGTCTGATGAACTGGGAGGCTCTTGTCTTGAGGAGGTTATTTCCAGATACCCTCTTTCCCCAGCAAAACCCATCCTCAAATAAATTCTGCAGAGCCTTTCTCCACTGGAGTTTGAGCAGAGAAAGCCTCTGTCCCTGGCATGCTGAGGGGACAGCTTGAAGTGCACCTACATGTGCACCTGCTGAAAAAATGTCCTTTAGCACCAACAGCTCCACAACAGTTTTTATTTCTGCAATGTCACTCTATGAATAAATTATTCTATTCAAAATCCACACACAGGTAAAACCCTGGTTTTGCATCTCATGCATCCAGAATTAAGAAAAGAAAGAGCTGAGCCCATTTCTGTCACAATACACATTTAAATAATTAAATAGAGAAAATTAAAATCCAAAGAGAGCCATGAATGGAGCAATTAAAGACCAAAGTTTGAGGGTGACAGTAATTTTTCATACCTCATTAGTAGAGGATGGATCTCCACAGCAGAGCAGTGAATCTGCCCTGGCAGGAAAGGGAATCCCAGAGCCCCAGGACATATGGATGCAGCTGGGACAGTGCAGTGCTGCTCCTGGATGGGACAAAAATCCCTTTTGCTTCAAAACTGACACTTCCATGGTGACATGTCCAAACAGGAAAAGATGAAATGGCCTCAAGCCAGGGCAGAGCCAGGTTGGGCACCAGGAGGATCCTCCTGGAAAGGCTGCTCAGCCATTGGAAGGGGCTGCCCAGGGAGGTTCCTGGAGTGTCCAAGGAATGCTGGATGTGGCACTCAGGGCTCTGGGCTGGTGACAAGGTAGGGCTCAGTCACAGGGGGGACTCGATGGTCTGAGAGGGCTTTTCCAACCTCAAGCACTCCATGTGAGAATTAAGGATCACAGGCTGAGCGAAGGGCAGGGGAATCTGCTTTTAGAACAGGACACAGCACACCCCAATGTTAATCCTGCTTGATGGGAGTGCTGCTCTACCCAATTCTGCAGGAAAACTGAACACCAGCCAACCAAACCCTTGTCCTTAATAGCACTATCCCAGTTACTAAATGACTTTATCCTTCAGTGTTACCACGCCAGCCATAGAACAATAGGTGTTAATTATGCAGTTCAGATGCAATTCAACCCCTACAGATTGCAGTTTACTTCCACAAAGCCTGGAACAGAGCCAGGTGTTTCAAAGCCCCTCTACCTTGGCTTTGGGATCTCCTGAGGTCTGAGCACAGCCCAGCAGCACCCTGCAGGCTGCATGCCAGCTTCAGGCATTCTTGATTAATTCTCATTGCCACTGTCACTTCATTTTTATTTACTGCTGCTGGGAGCAGGAGGCACGAAGTGTGTGACCTCAGATCCACCAGAGCACAGCACGTGGAGTGATGGATTAGCAGGGTGGAAACAAAGAATTCTTCTGCTTTCTTTTGCCTAATGTGAAACAGCCCTCAATGCCTGAGAAAAGCTTAGGACAGAGGTTTCAGCATGTATGAACATCTGGAAGGATGGGGTAGAAATATCCAAGCCAGAAAGGCCTGTGGGCACGTTTTAAAAAGGTTTTGTGGATTTGCACAATACCCAGGATTTGTTATCCACAGAAGCTGTGACTGCTCCATCCCAGGATGGGGCTTGGAACAACCAGATCTAGTGGAAGGTGTCCCTGCCCATGGCAGGGGGTAGAACTGGATGGGCCCCAAGTTCTTTTCCAAGTCCAGCATTTCCACACACGTGCACACGTGAGGACTGAACTCATGGACAATCATGTCAGTGGAAATTTCATTTCCCTGGTCATCTTCAGGCAAGTGGTGCCAAGAGGCAGAAAAGAAGAACAGAAAACAAGGCAGGGGAAAGGTCATCTGGTGACCAGTATTTTAATGGATCTGAAAGCAGAGCAGCTTTTATGAGCCCTGAGCACACACAGCCTGGCCCTGACCAAGGGGTGAGGACACACAGGTAGGGACAGGAGGCTGCATCACGTGAAAATATACTGTTTAATAAAAGCACCCACTCACTGCTTTTGTTTTGTTTCGTAAAATCCTAAATCAAGGAAGAAAATCCGATACAGACATGGAGAAGGAGGTTAACACACATCCTGAAAACTGAGCTTGCACTGGGCAGGATCCACCTGGATGCTCTGCACAGATATATCTCTTTAACAAAGATGTGAAAGCTCTCCCCTCTCAGTATTTCTGTATGTACATGAAACACACAGAAGAATATCTGTGAGCTAGAATGTGTCCTTCAGTCATCTGTTTAAAGAGCTTTTCACAGGAGTAAAGTAGCACTTACTCAGCTCCTGTTCTCCAGGTGTTTGAGCTTTAATCAGAAACTATTAATAAAGAAGACAAAGAATCCAGCCATATTTTGAATGTTTGACTCAAAAATCCTCCTGCAAGCAATTTGTTCCAGCCTGGACTATCCCAGGCAGCCAGAACCACCAAACCACACTTGGGATGCTGCTCCTCTGACTAAGACATTGCCCCTGTGGGAAGTATCTTCCACTCTCTCCTCCCCACAAATCACCCAGGATGGGGAGTCCTGCCTGCTCTCCCTCCTTGGAGCCTGTTTCTCCTTGCCTTTCCTCCTGTGTCCTTGAACACACATTATTGCACAGGAAATGTGGGATGGGGATGCCTTCAGAGCTTGGCAAATCCTGCTCTTCAAACAGAAGGTGCCCAGCTCAAATCTCCTGCAGGGCACAGCTGGGACAAGCAGCTGAGGTTTGGGGCAATGTCTTGCTGTGGTGCACCAGGGACCTGATTCCATCCACCAAAGAAAATGCAGCCCCTGCTAGAAGAAAAAAACAGAAACAGGGCATAGCACTGGGCATCCCACTCCACAGGAATGACTCGGCTCCCGCCAGCCTGAAAATGGGAGCAGGAAAATGGAGAAAACCCTGCTTGGACCATGAGAATTCCTGCTCTGGGAAGAGCCTTAGAAATGTAGCAGGCAGCCTGTGTTTAATCCCTGAGATTGTGTCAGCCCTGGCTCCTGCTTGTGCAGTTTGACATCCCTGCTGAGCAGTGCCTGTCACTCCTGTCCCAACAATCCACCTGTGAGCATGGACATAAGCAGCCAAAGCCCCAGGAAAGCCTCCCTTAGAAGATGAACATCTCCACAGCCAGTCCTTGTTCTCTCCCTGACACTCAAAATGTCACCAAAAATGATGCTTGAGGTGTTCAAACACCACAAATTTCACACTGTAAACAGCATTTACAAATTTCTTTCATTTTTCAGAGCAAAAGCTAAGACTGGGCACTGTTCTGCTGTACTATTTAAATAAGTACACAGGGACTTGCTGTAATGTCACAAGAAAACCCCAAAACATCCAAAAGGCAATTTCCAGCCTTCCTTACAAATTGACTGGATCAGCCCATTCCAGCCTTTTTGCAAGCTCTGATTTGTGCTGATTTATTCTCCACACACCAAGTAACCCCTTTTAAATGTGGTTCACATCATGTAAATTTTTTGCTTATCCCTGTGGAGACCCCCAAGAATTGCAAACACCATCCAAGGACTTTCACAGCAGCAGGTACAGCCAGAATTTCCCAGGGGTCTCAGCCATCCCCTGTGCTCCTCAGGAACTGCAGAGATTACCAATTACTGTCTCCAGGTTCAGAGGGTTCACTGGTACAGTCCTCACACCACCCTTCCAGGACCTGACCCTTTTATTTTAATAATACCACTCTTTTCACAGAAGTCCTGAAATCCATCTTCTAGAAATGCAAGTTCAGTGCAATCTTACTTGGAAAAAAAAAAGGAAAACCCATCTGCGTTGCTGAAAAATCTCAAATCAAGCCAAACCAAAGCCTCCCATCATTGGCTCTTCCCTATAGGATTTAATTCCCTCCCTTTGTCATTTCCTGGTTTTCATGCTTAAATTTGTCTAAAGGAATCAAAAGAAGAATCCTATCTCTCCTCTTCTCTGAAACAGCTCTCTATATATTCCCTCTTCTTCTTAAGAGCTAATAAACTGGATTAATTTTTTTAGGTTTTTAAGTAGAAGAAAAGCTGAGCAGAGACTTAACCCTCCCCCTCCAGAACCCTTGCACAAAGCCGGGATTTCACAAGCTGACTTGCAGCACAAATACACCTCCCAAATAATGCTTTCTCAAACCTTATCTGAGAAGGTTTTGCAAAATAGGCATCAAGCACTAATTCTCTTTACACCACTAAAATGATACTTCCAGCTGGCAAGGAGTGGGATAGAATTCCCTCAGTGAAAGTCGCTGTGTCCTGCCAAACCCAGCTAAGGCTGAGCTGGATGTTTGAAATATCTGCTGCTCAAAAGCTTTGCTTTGCTGCCTGCTCCAGAGGGAATGGCACAGCAAATGCCATGTGACGGGGTGCAGCACACAGGGTGGCTCTCACAGTCCCAACTGTGCAAGGCCCAGCACTGAACCCCAAACACAAAGGGTTCTGAGTTCTCCAAGTCTGCAATTGAAACTCACCAGGATGGCAACACCCTCACTCTTTGCTATCTGCTTCTGCAAAAAATCACAGCTATTTTAGCTTTTCCATTTCTGTGGATCCAGCCTCCCCACCAGAATTCCCTGTGTCCATCTGAGCAATCCAGACTGCAGCAGTGGGTGAACACCAGCACTAGAAGCACATCCAAAGGGTGAGGAAAGCCAGATTTGGTTTTCAGGCTTTTCTCCTCCCTCCTTCAATATTTTTGGCCTGATCCAGATGCACCCTGCCTAAATCTGTCCCTACTGCACCATCATTCCATGAGCTATTTCACACCTCCCATTCCATTCTCCTGTGGAGCCAAATCTGCTGGTGTCCAATGTGTGATGGAATTGAATCTTTCCCTGGACACTGGGAGAGGCCACGGCACGGCAGGGGTGAAGTATCTCCATGGCAGAAATGATGCTCAGCTGTGCAGTTCCTCCCATACCTTCCTGGTCATTGGATCCAAATGTCACAAATTTCTCAGCTTTCTATGGATCTGAGAGACAGGAACACGTAGTAATAGTGGGGAGGGTGATGACAGGCTTGGGGAAGGGAGAAGCTTGAGCTAGCCAGGCGGAGTACACTAAAACAGAAGAAAAATAGCAAAAAAAAAAAGGAAAAAGAAGGAAAAAATACAGGAAAAGTAAGGAAAAAAGGAAAAAGAGAAAAGGGAAAGGGGGGAAGGGAGAAAGAGAAAAAAGGGGAAGGGTAAGAGAAAAAGGAGAAAGAGAAAAAAGAGAAAGGGGGAAAATGGGAAAGAGAAATAAAAAAAAGTAAAAATAAAATTAAAAAAGGAAGAAAGGGAGACAAAGGTGGCAGGTTCTACTCTCATCCTTTAACAGGGTCAACTCCCAGTGTTCTCATTTGAGTTCAGTCAAACACAAGGGAAGTTCAGGGAAGTTCAGGGAAGTTCAGGGAAGGGAAGGGAATTTCTCAGGCGCTGGGCCTGGTGCACAGCAGTTGCAAAGGAGCAATTCCCTTTGCCAAGGCTCAGAATTTCCCCCATTGTCCCCACACACATGAAATCCATGTCTGTACCCCCTGCATCCCTGCAAAGCACTGAAGAGTGGGAGCAAGGCACCAGAGGAGTGGGGACAGGCTTCACCTCCATCCTGACCCATGCCAGCTCTCCACTGCTCCTGAGCCTCTCTCCAGCATGGGAATACTCCAGCAGGGTTTGGGACACAATTTTGCCTGAGGCCACCACCCTGTAAATCTCTGGGGTTGTCAGTCAGTGGAGGGAAGGATCAGAAGTAATTTGCTCTAGAGCTGGAGAAAAACTGCCATGTTCTCCAGGCTCACCTGCAATAGCCAGGGAATAATCCAGGCTTCATCCCTCCATTAAGCACTGCAAATGTACCCCAAATGCAAGGGCTCAAACAACACTGCAATTCCGATTTCCTACAGGCCCCTGAAATTTCCTTTCCCAGGCACTGCCCACCCTCAGGGTTTGTTGTGCTGCCTGGCAGCCTGGCAGCTTGGCTGGGAAGTGCTGCTTTTGTGCCAGACGGGCTCCAGGGGGTTACAACACTCCTGAAAAATGCCAAAACACTGGCAAATTAGAGAGACGTCCACTTGGAGCCTCTCTTCCCTCTCCTGAGAGCACATTCATAAACATGTATAGGTGCATGTGAAAGCTGTCCACAGAGAGGAGTTCCTGCTGGAATTAACACTGCTGGAGCTCAGCTCCATCTCCAGAACAGGGCAAGAGGCTCTGCCCCTCGGGATGCAGGATGCTCTGTTCCTCAGCTCTCACCACACCCCACTCTGAGCACAGAGCTGAGGCAGCAGAGCAGGGACCCTGCGAATTCACACCCGTGTACTCATTGACAGAATGGATGCTCGGGGGGTGCTGAGGTAAATCATGGAGAGAGCTGTCCTAAAGCCAGGAAAACAACCCAACACAGGCAGTAACCTGCACTGAACCTGCCAGTGCCCTGCATCTCCCACAAAGTGGGACTGACTGAGCATGTTAAACACACCCATCATGTAGCATTTTACAGAGATGAGCAGATGAAGAATTTATTGGACAGAGCAGCAGATTCCTCAAAGCCTCCTGAGATGAGAATTCCGTGCCAGGTGTCTGGGAGCAGACCCAGGTCCCTGGCAGCACACTATGGTAACACACCACTGGCTGGGGTCTCTGGATTCTCCTTGCTGGGGTCACTGGTGTGTCCAGGTGTCCATGTTCCCCTCAAAGGAACCTCAGCCTGAGCCCACCCACTTTTGTCCCTGGACTCATCTCTGGGCATCAGTGAGGATTATTTGCTTCCAAGTCTCCTTTTTCTCCTCTCAGTGCTTCTCCTCTCCTAAAATGAGCTGGTGGCAGCAGCACAGGCAGCATCCCTGCAGGACTGAGCAGGGAAGAGGTGGAAAACCCCAGACATACCATAGGGAAGGAAATGTCACATCCCAGCATCTTGGGGCTGTGTTGGAAAGAGAATGAAAGCCAGGCTGGGGAGAGAAAACAGGGCATTTACCTGACAGGAGATCTGCACCAGGTACACCAGCTCCTTGGACTCACAGCCATTCCTGGTCACTTCGTTCTGTTCCTCCGGGAGCGAGAGCTGCAGCCAGGGAGAGGGAGAGAGAAGATCAGGTCAGTGAGGGGGACAAACCAGAAACAGCCCACAGAGCACAACATCCACACTGCCCTGCTCCAGATTGAGTCTCAGGGAATAAGGGAATGTCTGGCTGGAGGTGCCACAGGGGAGACACTCAGGACACACTGGAATGCCACTGGATTCTGGAACCTCACCTGACAGGTTAAAAATAAAAATATGGTTCAAAAATAAAACAATTATGAGTAGGCAAATGGTTCAAGGCAGGAATTAAACCTCCAGCTTGGAAGTCTGCAAAATTAATTATTCACTGAGAACATCTCTATAAATATTCATGGATAGTGAATATAGAACGTGCTTCTCCCTACCCCTTCCCACATTTTATTTATTTTTTTATTTTATACATTCAGGCAGACATTAGATAATAAAACATATCTCCTAATTTCAGCGTTGTCAAGCAATACCCCCCAGCAGAGAGTTTTACTGCACCATTCATCACACCCAGAGTCATTAGCTGCATCATCAGGATGTGTTTGTGTGAGAGTGAGGAGACATTTCTGCACATGGACCAAGCCTGGAGCATCCCACTCCTGGCCTTGTTGTCCCACTGAAATGGCTTATGTTTAATGATCTTCTCTGAGAACACAAAGTACAAATCATCATAAGCAAGTTAAGATTGTTCACAAAGCAAATAAATAAAGGAAATGTGTACATAAAACTTAGAAGGCCGTAAAAAAATCGTAATTAGCCAAAAGCAAAAAAATCCTGCAACAAATGAAAGCAGAAGTGAAAAAAATAGGCTGAGGAGAAGAATCCCAAGCTGCCGTATTTAATGAATGTAAGCAAGTGAAAATCAGAAGTGGGTAGTGAGAGACACATCGTTAAAGAGGGACAAAGAAGGCAAAGTTGTCTCCATAAAAATGATGATGACACCTGGAATTTATTTAACTTTATTCTGCCAGAATCTCCCTTCTCTCTGTAGGGAAGTCCCACTGCACACGGATACAACCCTCTCCCTTCACCAGCCCAACTCCTGGAATACTCATTTATTTTCTGATGGCTGTAGACAGGTAATTAACAACTTTCCTGGACCAAAGAAGGTCTTTGGATTAGTACAGTTTATTATCAGCACAGGCTGCTGCCATTAATGAGATTAAACACAACCATTGCTTCTGGATTGCACCTTTCTCATCATTCTTTGCTATCAAAGGTCACATCTGAAACTACAACCAAAGGAAACTCAAAACGTGCAGTAAAGGAAGGCTCACACATGCTGTGCATATTTTCCATATTTGTCAGGCATGAGGAGCTCTGGTTCAAGGAGGCCACAAAGATGATTCAAAGGCTGGAGCAGCCCTTCTGTAAGGAAAGGAAGTGTTCAGCCTGGAAAAGAGAAGGCTCCAGGGAGAGCTCAGAGCCCCTTCCAGAGCCTGAAGGATCTCCAGGAGAGCTGGAGAGGGACTGGGGACAAGGGATGGAGGGACAGGACACAGGGAATGGCTCCCACTGCCAGAGGGATGGATGGATGGATGGATATTGGGAAGGAATTGTTCCCTGTGAGGTGCTGAGGCCCTGGCAGTGCCCAAGGCCAGGCTGGATGGAGCTTGGAGCAGCCTGGGACAGGGGAAGGTGTCCCTGCCATAGCAGGGCGTGGAGCAAGATGAGCTTTAAGGGCTCTTCCAACCCACCCAATTCTGAAATTCTATGAATCAAATGTGGGTTTCCTACTCCTGGAGAAAGGTTTCCATCCTCTAATCTCCCCTGTGCTCAGTGAGGGACAGACTCCCCCAGCCCCAAGGGAATTTCAGCTGTCCCTTCACTGAGTGTATCAGTGACAAAGCTCATCACCACAGGCCCCCAAAAAACAACAGCCAGGTAATAAAATCACCAACAAGCAACTGCAGAGCTCCCTGAAAGGAATCTAGAGCCTGACTCTGTGCAGCAGAACGTGGGGCAGAGAAAGGCACAGGGTGAATTCATCACCTCGCTGTCACACTGACACCAGGCTGGGCCGTCAGGATCAGCTGGAGGTGTGAGCAGGACACTGAGCTTCAGCAATCTGTCTTCCCAAGGCACACCTGCCTGT
This sequence comes from Sialia sialis, assembly GCA_009812075.1. Taxonomy (NCBI): domain Eukaryota; kingdom Metazoa; phylum Chordata; class Aves; order Passeriformes; family Turdidae; genus Sialia; species Sialia sialis. Next base: position 6,694,259 of record VRYO01001477.1, read on the forward strand.
GGACCATGGTGCTGGTCACATTCAGGAAGGTTACATTTATTACACTGGAAGTTATTACACTGACCCTCCCCGTGAGCCCCATTTCAGCCACTGCTCACACAAACTCACTGCGGGGACAAGTGATGCTTCAGCCCACTGATGCTCCCACACCTGCCTCATTTCAGAGGGGAATTGTAAAAACCAGCTAAACACCGCTCCTCTCCCACAGGCTGCCTCGTGCTGACTAAGATGGAGATAGAAAACTTGTTTATACAGGAAAATCTGTGGGGTTTATCCTGCAGTCCAACTGTCCTCACAGCAAAATGCTCCCAAAGATGAATATTCGCTCATGTTCCCTGTCCCCACGTGGTTCAGCTTGCATTTTGTTTTGTTAATAGACATGCACCAAAGCTCTCCCAAAAATCACAGATGTCCTGATGTTTCCTGCTGCTGCATTCCTTGTAAACAGAACATCCTGGAAAGCACAGCTGCCCCCAGGCTTGATTTGCAATCCAAGCACAAAGCAGAAGTCTCTCCTGACCTTACTGGACTCTGAACATGACTCACAGGCAGAATCTGGCTGGCTCCAAAGTGGGACATTGATTTTTGTGTTCTTAAAGAACAGAGCAGCCAGTGTGGCCTGGTGGATATCCCTGTAACTGTGCCAGCATGTTTTCCTGAAGTAAATTATCTGTAAATAGCAGTTATTGCAACTGATCAGAGTTAAACAGCATATACTTCATAATACATAATCTGCAATGTTCCTTCTTCACACTGAAATTGGCTGATGAACAATAACAAGGCATTAGATCCCATTAGGTTCATTTATTGTTGGAATATATATGCTTACCTAGGATGAGTGGGTATGACCAATTTGATAAATTACTTTTAGAGTATCCTGAACTTTCCATTGGTACCATTTCATGATACACAAAGAAACCCTTAAAAATGGTCACCCCACACTTCATATGTGTGGATAATGTAGAGTCTTTGTAAACATTATAGAATTAGGGAATCCCAGAATGATTTGGGTTGGAAGGGACTTTAAAGCCCATCTGGCTCCTTTGGCAGGGACACCTTCCTCTGTCTCAGGCTGCTTGAACCTGGCCTTGGACACTTCCAGGGACAGGGAGGCCACAGCTCCTCTGGGCAACAATGCCAAGGCATTGCTCAAATTTGTCTTTATGCAGCTGGAAGTCAAGAAATCTCCACCCTTCACAGGCCCACTGAGAACTGATAATGGCTTCAACACAGATCACTTTTCCTCTACCAGCAAACTCATACCACAAGCTTTGGGCTCTTTTTGCCCAAAAGAGCAGTGCTTGCTGGCCAAGACTTTGCTGATACATATACAAGGAGGTTAAAATTCAAAATGCTTCTAGTTGATGAGGCAGAGGCTCATCTCTGGCAAACTGGGTGATAAGAGGATTGATTACAGGGGTCTCCTGCAGAGGAAAATTTATTGGTCATTCCTCTTGTACAGAAGAACAGCAACAAAGCAGGAGGCTAAGTTATGATATGGCACATTCAGAATTAAAAATAATTAAAACATAACTCTTGAAATGTGTGCAATCACTTTTTTACTTCCAACCACTGCAGTCTTGTGTGCTCCTCTTAAAAACTGCAAAAGCTGTGAAAAATCCTCTCAGGAAAAGCACTCCATAAATCTGTTGCCAGAACAGGGATTGCTGGCTACTAACAAAGTGCCAAATCCTGACCTGGTGCCTCTGAGCCCCAGATATCAAAGGAAGCTCATTCAACGAGCTTTAACTTCCACCTCCTTGTTTCCTGAGTGGTGTCAACTGCATCATGCAACTCTCCTGGTGAAAGGGTAATTTGTGAGAAGCCTGGGAAGCGTAGATTTGATTTGTCTGTGGAAATTACTTCAACTTCTGCTTCATAAAGCCAAGAATGCACTGATCTCACTCATGCACATCACAGCAAGTACAGAGCTGTGGCAGAGAGCTCACAGTAAAATTAAAATATGTAAGAAGAAGAAAACAAAACATAAAAGAAAATAAGAAAGCCCAAGCAAATTCCCCTCCCCAAAAGAATCAGTGTTAAGGTTAGAATTTAATCAGAGAGGCATTCAGTAATTAGATGACAACTGATTAATGAGAACTGTAAGGACAACTACAGTAATTTCACAAGTATAAGATGCACCGGAATATAAGGCGCACTTCTGAACTGTGTCCATACAAAAGGCGCATGGGAGTATAAGGCACAAATCCCACCCCCCCCCTTTTCCAGTGAGCATCCATGCACAACAAAATACAGTAATTTCACAATTATAAGCCACACCTGATTATAAGCCGCACCTCCCGGTAGCGGGGCAGACCACGGGATTTGTCCATATATAAGCCACACCTGATGATTAGCCACACTACTGGGGCAGGCTGGATTCTTCAATGAAAAAGGTGCGGCTTATAATCGTGAAATTGCTGTAACCAAGTATAACAATCACACCAGCCCTGCTGTCTTGGGTTACAATACAGGATGTGATCAAAGTATCTATTCTATCACCATCTGTAGTGACCAGGTGGGGCAGTGATGCTTATCTCCACGGGAGATGCTCTGCTAATGGGGCATCTATTGAAATTAGTTAAACATTGTTCTTTATCTTTGCACTCCCCATCCTTCCTCCTCTTCTGCTAATGGCCCATTGAGTCCCACTGTGTGACTATAAAATGACTTCACCTCATTGAGAGTTGCTCCAGCCAGTGGGGAGAGCCCAGCCTTTCCTACCTAGATTGAAACTGAAATTCTGGGACACCAAGTCACCCTCTTTTCCCTGGACTCCAGAGGTAAACCAGACTTTTTTTCCGTATCACTGCTGGACCTTCAGAGGGAGGCTGCACCTTTCCACAAGACGACTGCTTCAACTGAACCACATCTGTCACTGCAGGAGGACCGTGGCCACCATTTAATGGGAATGCTACCAACACCCTGACTGATGAGTGTCACCCTGATGGGGTGTCAGGTTGTACTCCGACTCTGTGTCTTAGTTTGGAGGACAGGTGTCTGCTAAGTACTGCAATACTACAAAGAACAAACTCCAAACTCTGACAAACTCAGAGTACAACCTGACACCCCATCAGGCAGGGTCTTGGTAGCATTAAATAGTGATTAATGATTAAATAATGATTAAATAGTGGCTGCAGTCTTCTTGCAGTGACAGATGTGGTTTAGTTGAAACAGTGGTCTTGTAGAAGGTGCAGTTTTCTTCCAGAGGAAGTGATGTGGAGAAATCTCATTTTTTTCTAGAGTCCAGTAGAGAAAGGGCAACTCGGTGTCTTAGAATTTCGGTTTTTATCTAGGTAGGAAAGGCTTGGCTCTCCCCACTGGCTGGAGCAACTCTCAATGGGATGAAGTAATTTTATCAGTCATACAGTGAGACTCAATAGGCCATTAGCAGAAGATAACTCCCTGGGGGAAGGATGGGGGGGTGCAAAGATAAAGAACAATGCCTAACTAATTTCAATAGATGGCCCATTAGCAGAGTATCTCCCACAGAGACAAAGAGCACTGCCCCACCTAGTCACAACAGATAGTGATAGAATAGATACTTTGATCACATCCTATATTGCAACCGAAGACACTTTGTCAGGGTTTGGGGTTTGTTTCTTTGTAGTACTCTATTTCTATCTTAATTTTCCTAGTAAAAAAACGTTATTCCTAATTCCCATATCTTTGCCTGAGAGCCCCTTAATTTCAAAATTATAATAATTTGGAGGGAGGGGGTTTACATACTCCATTTCAAAGAGAGGCTCCTGCCTTTCTCAGCAGACACCTGTCCTCCAAACCAGGACATGTGCCGAGCCCGCGGCCCCGCACGAGCCGCGTCTCCCCGCCCCACCGAGTCATGCAGCCCTGCGAGGTTCAGCTCGCAGCTCGCACTTCCAGGTTGGCAAATCTCCAAACTTTGACCATATATAAGGCACTCCAGAGTATAACGCACACCTCCGGGTTCGGACCAAAATTTTAGTCAAAAGAGTGCGCCTTATATGCATGAAATTACCGTAATTAATGAGAAATGTAAGCTAGAAAAATAATCTTGATTCCAAATAGAAGGAGCAGATCATCATTTCAAACTCCAAACCTGTCTGTGCAGGTAATGGTGTAAACATTTAGCAAACTTTAATTAAACTAATCCAACTGAGAGCCCCATATGCCAGAGGTGTGGAGCTACACTGACCTGGGACATAGACAGGGAATAACATCCCAGAGAGCAACAAAACCCTGTACAATAACTCCTACAATTCTTGGAGTAGATTTCAGTCTCCCGTACAGCACCTCCCAGGTTTCATCTGAATTCCTTGGATAAGATGGCCTGGCTTGGAGCCAGCAAAAAGCCAAAATGTCAACAGGTGATGCTGTGTGTGCACACCAGGGACCGGCTCCTGCAAGAGGATTTAGGGACACAATTAGTGCAGAACTGAGACAGGATCAAGGCACAGGGAGCAAACAGGAGCTTCTTCGGGAATACACTGGGCCAAAGACAAATATCCAAATGTCCCCAGTCTGAGCTAGCAAAGGCGTTTCTGGCATCTCTCACAGATGGTGACAGAAACCTGCCTGTCCTTGGCCCTGACCTGAAGGTTTCTCGTGGAAAACATACATTTCATGGCCAGTCAAAGGAATTATGGAGAATCATGGAATTGTTGAGGTTGGAAAAACCTCTGAGATGATGGAGCCCAATTGTTGTTCTGCCAAGCACTGCCAAGATCACAGCTGAGCCACGTCCACAAGTGTCACATCTACATGGATTTGAAATCCCTCTGGGGATGTGCACTCCACTGCTGGCCCTGGGCAGCTGTCAGGACTGGACGGCCCTTTCCAGGAAGAAATTGTCCCCAGTATCCAATCTAAACCCCCTCTGGCCTAACTTGAGGTCGTTCCCTCTCGTCCTGTCCCTCCCTGGGAGCAGCTCCTGGCTGTCCTCTCCTGTCAGGGAGTTGTGCAGAGACACAACTGAACCTCCTTTTCTCCAGGCTGAGCCCCTTTCCCAGATCCCTGGACAAAAACACACAGCTGCTCTCTACAGCTCTTTCTCTACACTTCAGAATATTAGTTATTTAATATTAATTATTGCTATTTACAACAATATTATTCACTGAATAGATGGAATTATATTGTGGTATGTAGCTAAATATATGCATATAAATATGAGTTCATTACTTGCATAATAAATATTATTATATTTATAGAATGAATTATACCTATAAAATATGATAAATGTACAATTGTATTCATATGCTGAATATAACTTAGTTATTATAAGGTAAAGAACAAGCAAGTTAAGCCTCATTAGCAGACCCCCTCCCTGTGATCCAACACAACCAACTGGCAGCACCTGGCCCAGTGATCCAGGGGGGATGAAGAGCTCACATCTCCAGGAGACAAGGGATGGCAAGAATGCTGGCCAAGACCTTAGCCAGGAGTTTCAAGTCAGTGCAAAGGCTGCTGCTTTTCCTGGCAGAGGTTGCACCATTGCTCCAAGGAAAGCTGGTGGTCTTGTCATGTTTTCCCAGGATGGAATTTCAGGTCAAATCCCTGGGGAAGGCAGGCAGACACAGGCAATGGGAATTGCTGCCGCTCACACTTGGCCATGGCAACAGCCCACTAAGCCTCCAAAGCACTGTTACATCTGATAACTTTCTTCTGACAGTATTAGGAATTACATTTTTTTCCCTTCTTAAACCACCACCCTTTAACGTCTGTTAATTTATGATGTTTGTGCAATTTAGCAAATCAAACAAGACCAAAGCCCCAGGACCAGCAGCACCTTCATGGAATGTGTGGAGTGGGTCTGTCTAGTGGCCAAGGGCGAAGAGTAGGAGCTCATTTCCCTCTGAAACATGGCTAGGTTTGATTAAAAAACAATAATTCTAAGACCCAAATATCTTGGAACAAATCCTGAAGAAATTAAAAACGGATTAAACTCTGAAATGCAGCCTCATTACAAGGAAAAGCTTTGACTGCATCTCACAGCTCCAGTCACCAACAGCCAGTTCCTGCACCAGATCCTCAATTATCCTGCTGATCCAAACCCCACTCCACTGTCATTACACAGGACATTACTCACAGCAGCTTGTTGGGAATGGGGCATCTCCCAGACCTGCCTTTTGATACATCTGAAGGTTTTATTTTATTATATTTGAAATTTTAGGTTGGCAAATCTTCTCAAACAGGGAAACATTTTCTACCTAATTACTTGGATAGCATAAATGTATTTATATGGCCTATTTTGCCTCACTCCAGCTTTATCTTGTTAAATGTATTAATTATCCTCCCACACACTTCCCATCTTCTGCTGCTTTCTCGTTTCATCCTCAACTGTGGCTTCAGAGCAAAAAAGAACATTTTCCATGGAGGGGTTTCTTTACCCAAGCATAAATATCCTAAAGTAATGATCAAAGTAAAGACAAGAAAGCCCTGTTTAAAGAGCATTTTTCTATCTGACTCTCTTTTTTTCCCCTGCTATTCTAAATCACCCCTTTGACAACTCCAACACAGTGCTCAAAAAGCAGCAAGAAATACACAGAAAATCAAATAGGGCTTGATAAGAGAAAAAAGGGAAATGTACCTCCTGTAATGCCACACAATCACTACTCCAGGCTCCCCAGAGTGTGAGTAAATCCCTTGCTGCACCTCATCTGAACCACATGGAGGGTTGGACAATACACCTGGACAATCCATGGAGCAGCAGGGGCCTGCCCATCCACACCCAGCCACCATCAGCACCAAGGTGAGCAGAGATCCAAGCACAGCTCTCCCAGGACAGCTGGATCTTTAAGGACCCTTCCAAACCCAAGCATTCTGTGTCTCTCTGATTCCCACCCTTGCCTGTTTTGTACAGAGTGTGAGATAGCATGGTGTGGAAGGTTTGGGTGCTGCAATTACACTCCAAGGCATCTCTCTAGGAAAGAAGCAATGACAGCATCTCCATGAAGAGATCTCCTCTGTGGTGCCCAGTGGCACATGAGGGAATGGCTGGAGCTGTGTCAGGGGAGGTTTAGGTTTGGCATCAAGGAAAGGTTCTTCCCTCACCCAGAGGCTGCTGGGCACTGCCCAGGCTCCCCAGGGAATGGGCACGGCCCGAGGCTGCCCGAGCTCCAGGAGAGTTTGGACACCTCTCCCAGGGAGGGATTGTTGGGGTCTCTGTGCAGAGCTGGGGCATGGACCCAGTGATCCCAATGGGTCCCTTCCAGCTCAGGATATTCTGTGATCTGTGATACTCTGTTTTCTCCCTATGGTTTGAGCACAGTACAGCAGGAGACATCCCTGGAATGTGTGAGTATATGAGGGATAGATGGGAAATGGAGTCATGGAATCCCAGAATGGTTTGGCTGGGAAGGGATCTTACAGCCCACCCAGTCCCACCCCACTACCATGGGCAGGGACACCTTTCCATCTCAGGCTGCTCCAAGCCCTGTCCAACCTGCCCTTGGACTCTGCCAGGGATCCAGGGGCAGCCACAGTTGGCCTGGGCACCCTGTGCCAGGGCCTGCCCACCCTTACAGGGAACAATTCCTTCCCAATATCCCATCTAACCCTGCCCTCTGGCAGTGGGAGCCATTCCCTGTGTCTTGTCCCTCCATCCCTTGTCCCAAGTCCCTCTCCAGCTCTCCTGGAGTCCCTTTAGGTCCTGGAAGGGGCACTAAAATCTCCTTAGAGCTTCTCCTCTCCAGGTAATACCTTCTTCTAGGAGAGCACCCCCAGGTCTCCCAGCCTGGCTCCAGAGCACGGGGGCTTCAGCCCTGAAGCATCTCCTTGGTGTCCTCTGGAGTTGCTCCAGCAGCTCCAAATCCTTCTTTCATGGGAGCCCCAGAGCTGGGGACAATAAATCCATTTCCCAGCAGACACAAGTTCCCATCCAATCACAGGTGTACTCAGAGGTTGGGTTTTATACAAGAACTCACACTGAGTAGATGTAAGAGGCTGTGGGATGTATGTTTTGCCTGTAGTTACTTCCAGAACTATTTTAAGCTTGCAAATCACACAAGATAACTTCTTCCTATGGCAGGATGATTATTCAGCAGTCAGCATCCCTTCATCTGAGCTTCACCTTCAAGACTAATAAATCCTTCAAGACTAATAAATCCATGGTTTATAAATATGAACAGATAGAGAAAAGGGCAAATCCCAACCCCAGCAGGATCCTCGGGGTGCTTTACTGGTACTGGATGCAGCAGTGGCTGCATATGTGCCTTACAAGCACAAGAACAGGTCTCCTTTGGGCTAATTGTTTATTGTGTTTTTAATATAAGCTTCCAGTGAGGTCATGCACAAGTGCTACACACCTTGGTACTTCTGAGAGAGATGAGAACAGCTGGGACACTCCAAGTCCTTCAGAATCAAAATTCCTGCAGAGAATAATTTTAAAGTCACAGAATCCCAGAATGGTGTGGGTTTGAAGGGAACTTAAAGCCTATCTCATTGCACCCCCTGCCATGGCCAGGGACACCTTCCTCTGTCCCAGGATGCTCAGAGTTCTATCCAACCTGGGCTTGGACACTTCCAGGGATGTGGCATCCAGAGAAGGAATGTGTGGACACTGAAAAGAGCCTGTGGGCTCTGGAAAAAACAGACCTCCTGGTGTGGGACACACTGCTGCAACTTTTAAAATACACATCCCCTGAGCTCTTCCCAGAGGGATGAGAAATGGCATCACTTTGAGGTGGCAGTGAAGACTTTGAGATCTGACCTGCTGGGTTTTCAGTTTTCCAGTGACTGGGGTAGGACAGGTCCACTCTGATCCATCAGACACAGGGTAAAAGGTAAGGTATGTTAAGACATATTACTCAGCTAAGAGACAAGTCTAGAATAATTATGAAACCAGGCAAAACACTTGCCCAGTGCCACACTTCTCTTGCATTCAGCAAGAGGAAAGGCAATTCCTTGTGAATTTTACCCTTTCCAATCTCACATGGTGTTCTGGACAGGAGGGTCCTCCTTGGGATGCTGCTGTAGAGCTGCTCTGAGACACAAATCACAGAGGATCAGCTGGTGCCTCTCTGGAGGTGAAACCAGGAGTGCAGTAATTTCATGACTATAAGGCGCACCTTAAAGCCTAAAATTTTGATTGAAACCCGGAAGTGCACCTCATAATCCGGTGTGCCTTATATATGGACAAAATTCAGAAATCTGCCAACCTGGAAGTGCGAGCCGATCCGTGAGCAACAAGCCACAAGCCGAGCTGCGAGCCGCACCAGCCACGCCAGCTGTGCCAGCTGCGAGAGCTCACAGCACGGCGAGGGCGCCTGGGGCTGCGTTTAAAGGCTGCACCGATCCGTGAAAAATGTTTGCAAATTGAGCACCTGCCAGTAAACCCCGCGATGGCGCCGTTCCGTTACTAATTCATTACTTGTTGTGCACGGATTCTCGCTGAAAAAAAAAAAAAAATGCGCCTTATAGTCCGGTGTGCCTTATATATGGACAAAGTTTGGAGAGTTGCTGACAACCTGGAGGTGTGTCTTATAATCTGGTGCACCTTATAGTCAGGAAATTACTGTAACCTTGACTTAAGTGCAGTCAGAAATGCACAACTTGGAAAGATCTCCCTTCCAATCCCCAAACCCAGGTGGAGCTGCCAGCACAGGCCTCTGTTGTACAACTGCTGGAGTCTGTTTAACTTCTAAGGCAAGTCTATTTGATGCCTAAGCTTGTTGAGACACAAAATCTCACAGTTCTATCAGAGACACTTTCCTCAGATTTTCCCATATTGAGCTGCAAATGTTTTCTCAAGTGGTCTCACCCTTTTATCTCCTCTAAATTTGTAAGAAGGTCAATCTTCATAAGTGATGAAATATTTATAAAAACTTCTTAGATGCAGTCACTGGAGACCCCATTAGGCAAAAACAACTTCTAAGTGTCTGCAAACAGAATGTTTTCATGGAATTAAAATATCTGAGATTATTAAAAACAAAGCAGGAACACCCCTGTGTGCGGCTGCAGGCAGAGCAGGGCCTCAGGCACTGGGGATTGGCATGCAGCTCAGAACATCCTGGATTTCTCTATGGGATCCATTTGCCACCTGCAGGGTTTCTGCTTGGAATTTCCTGGGTTTGTCTTTTGTCTCTAAAGCTCTCTTCACTGAGAAACTTCCACACTCCTTCTATTTCAGGATTTGGAAATTTCAGGATTCCAAGCTATGGAAATCATGGCCTTCAGAAAAATGTTGAACTATACAGACTGCAGCCACTGGGCTGAGAACTGCTTCTCATCCTAGCTGGGTGCAGTCTGGATTTTATTTTTTTAATGACACAGAATCAAGGTTACTTGGAATTATTTGGGAAGACATGGGAGAAGCATAGAGGTACTGCTAGATTTGCTTCATGGATTTCTTTCCTGCAGGTTCTTTTGCTTCCATGATGACCTTACTTCATCTCCTTGGGGGGACACAATGTCCAGTCTCTGGGGTTTCAGGAGACAACATGGAACACAACAATAAGCAGAGGCTCTTGAAACAACAGCTACGGGCACAGGAAGCTGTTCTCTCACCAGACTTACACAGGGTAGGAAGTTACAAAGAGTGAGAGCCTGGAAAGTGCCTGAGCTCAGTAACTGCCCACAACTGGTGCTCAAACCTGCCTGGGAGCATGGACTGCTTCAGGCAATCCCATTGCCCCTGCAAGCTTGTTCCAAAGGAGGTGATCAGACCATTCCCAACACCCCAGGGCACAAGAGTGACCTCCCTGTGTTCCCCTGCATGGGCACATGCTCCAGGGACTGAGAACTAGAAAATAAATGAGCAGAACATGTTACAGACTCCCATCTACGACATCTGGCCACCAAGAGACATCCCATGGGAGCAAACACAAAGCACAGAACTCTGCCAGCACATCTCTGCCGGGAATCCAAAGCACAGCTCCTCCAAGGAGAGCTGGCAGGGTCAGCCCAACCCTGGCTGGGCTCACAGCATCAGGCTCAGCACACACAGAGCCTCCCTCCATTATGGCATGTTGCTGATGGAATGGTTGTGTTGTTTTTTTGGGAAAACAGCCCATTCCAGGTGTGATGTCCTGCTCTTGTTCCCAGAGCTCCAACCCCGGCCAACCTCACCCTGAGTTCTGCATCCCTTGGGCTTTGCTTTTCCCAAGGAAAAGAAATATCTGTGGTGCAGCCACAAAGAAATAAAAACAATCTTGGGGTGCATAACTTATCCCTTCTAAATTTAATTTCCATTAAAAAATACTGTACAAATGAAGTATTTCCTTAATAAAAGCAATTGCAAGACTGGGTTAAATGACTGTGGGCACAGGCTCCTGCTAACACCACACTGCTGACAAAATCTAACTACACACAATTGCAATTCCTGGCACAGACATTTCCAGGTACCATAAACAAGGCCTTAAGCAGAGAAGTTTGATGTAAGAAGAGTTTGAAGACATATTTGAGTGACTTTACAAAAATTAACTTTTGGAGCATTTCAGGACCAGGCAGAGGATCTTGAACTTCTTGTTTTGTTTCAAACTTCTGAGACTTGGCTTTCATTGAGGTGCACAGTGCTTGGAGGGACGTACCTGGAAGTATCTCCAGAGCTGAATTGTTCCAAATGAAATCCTAACGGGATGGGATGGGATGGGATGGGATGGGATGGGATGGGATGGGATGGGATGGGATGGGATGGGATGGGATGGGATGGCTATTCACAGAAGTATGCTGTAAGGAGTCAGTGTAAGGAAAAAGTCACAAGTCAAACAGATCCCAAATAATTGATTTCAATCTCAGAGTGGCTGAATGTTGTGTGTGAAAAGCAGTGCCACATACACCATGCAGGAATTTGAAAGCTTCCAGCCAAAAAAATCCTGGTTGTTCTGCTCCGTCTACTCAGCCACTCATACACAGAGAAATAAAACACAAAACCCCTTCAGTTTCTTTAACTCATTAAAGAGTTAATATTAAGGCAAACATTAAGCTCAGAATTCTGAGTGACTCGGGTGCTGTACCAGCAGCAGCACCACCACCAACCAAGTGAAAAGTGTCACTCAGCCTGACCAACTTATGGAGGGGGGGAAAAGTCTGAGACCATTCTCTCTCTTCACATATGCAAATCAGGGTACTAGGGATGAAAGGCTCAGTGCCCTTAGGAAAAGCAAGGAGCAAAGATAGGCAGGAAATAGGAAGTGGTTTAAGTCCAACTCTCCTAATAAAACGCCAAGGAGCTGAGCCAGCACAAAGGGAGCTTTGGGACACATCTGACAGCTACAGAGCCTTACCCTGGCAGGGCAAGGAGCAGAATTCTCACTTGGATTTAGCACTGGAGGGCTGGAGATGCTGAGCACCCTCTTGTGCTGCTGATTGAGAGCCTGGAGTTACACTGAGCTTCCATGGCACCAACCAGAGGAGGCACTGGACAAAGTCATTCCTAGAAAGTCCAGATGCTGATTTTGTCTGGTTAATAATTTACTGGCTATGACTGAAGAAATGCATGTAACTTCCTAGAACTTCTCTGTCTGCACAGATTGCTCTGTGGCTCCTGTCAGCACAACATCCAAGTGAGCATTATGTGTCCCTGCACCTGATGAAAGATTTATCCAAGTCTGCTTCACATACCCACAGATCTGCCTCAGAACACGGAATAACAGTCTACTAAATTATCCAGGTAAAAGTTCACAGTCAGTATGCACTCACTTTGACAACAGATATTCCTTTATATTCCAAGTATTCTTTTTAAAGGTGCACGAAAGAACAAAGAAAAGGAAATAAATGGTAAAATCTCCTTTGCTAACCCTATCTTCATAATAAAGGATATGTCCTAGGAATTATTAGCAATAGTTTGGAATACATTTAGCACCAGAAAATGCAAGACACTCCTTTCACTACAGGCCTCTCATTTCTCTGCTTAGTAGATGCACAGAGGTTTAAAAATATTTATCTCAAAAGCCAATCCTTCTCCTGAGGCAGGAAAGCTCTGCTGGGATGTTCCCCACGCCACTCCCAGCTAATTCCCTACACCTCATTAATATGGCTTTCAGACTGACTGCACTTGGTACCACGTACAGGCACCCTTCCAGTTGCTTTTATTTTATCCTGATGACTGTAGCAAAAAAAAAAGGATTCAGAGCAAGCCTGGAGTGTCTCTGAGGCTGTGCACTACTTACCCCTGCAACAATGCTCTGTTCTTTCCATGGATGGGCTCCCTACCCAAGGCCCAACAGCTCCAGGTCTCTCTGTAGCGTCCCAACAGCTGGTTTAGAAATCCTTGCCAGCATCAGCTCAGGTGTGAAGAGCCACAGGCTGGGGACCACAGGGAGCTGTGCCCACGGTGAGGATCACAGGGAGTTGTGCCCAAAGTGGGAACCACAAGGAGATGCCCACAGTGGGGACCACAGGGAGCTGTGCCCACGGTGAGGATCACAGGGAGATGCCCACGGTGAGGATCACAGGGAGTCGTGCCCACGGTGAGGATCACAGGGAGTCGTGCCCACAGTGAGGATCACAAGGAGTCGTGCCCAAAGTGGGAACCACAAGGAGTTGTGCCCACAGTGGGGATCACAGGGAGCTGTGCCCAGAGTGAGGATCACAGGGAGCTGCTCACAGTGGGGTCGCTGGCTCTGTTTCTCCATCCCAAAGCTGCTGCAGCCCAGCGCTGCCAGGGATGGCCCCCGCCGCTGCCACGCTGCCCATTTCATGCTCCATCGGCACCGCAGAGAATCCCGTGGTGTTCATGGGGCTCCTGCTGTTCTGCTGTTCCTGGTGCTCCTGCTGTTCTGCTGTTCCGCTGCTCCCGCTCGCTCTCACATGGGGAAGGTCCAGCGGGACGAGCCGTGCCGTTTAACAGGAGCCAAGAGAAACAGGAGGCAGGGAGTGCAGGCAGGGATCGCGATCACAGCAGCACACGAGCGCTGCACAGCCCGGGAGCAGAGAGAGCAATGACAGAACTGCCAGCACACGTCTGAGAGCCAGCTCGCTCCGGGCGAGCCGCCTCCTCCCGCGCCTGCTCTCCCAGTGCTGCCGGGCTGAAGTTCCCTGGAATCCCCCCTGGCACAGCGGGGCTCTGCTCACTGCACAGCACCCACACAAAACAAACATTTAATGATGAAAAGTTTGCTGTTAAAGACTTCCCTGGTCAGTGAACAGGCTGCACATGTCTGTGTGTCTGAGAGGTCCGTGTGTGACACGGTGAATGAGGCTCATCTGCAACATCCAATATTGCAGATCATTATTCACTGGCTGGACTTTAGCATTCAGCACCTGAGACCCAATCAACACTGACAGGGACATCATCCCCTTCCCCACAGACCCAAAAACTTGGGTTCAATGTGGGTTTCAATTTTTAAATTTGAGTAGGAATTTAACAGAGTGATTATTCTCATGAACACCACACCACACGCTACTGCTCCTACCATTCCACACTACTTCTGCCAGTCCAGAATATCCAAGTTTAGTCCTTTCTCTGCAGAAAGAGGCATTTTGAAAATCATTAGCTGTGGAAGAGGTTCTACCCCTGCCATCCCACCCCTGTCTGGCGATGATTTCACCACCAAAGGCAGGGAATGCCATCAGCTCCCTCTTCTCTACGGTAATGCGGTATTATTACCATATTTATAAAAATAAATATTACCATAATTATGGTAATATGGAAATATTAAGATCTGACACTTCTTCAGCACAACCTCATGCTTTTATTACATTTCATTTGGTCACAGAAGTCCCTTGTCAAATGCAGGTGCAATTTTTGCAGTTCAAGTCAGGGAAGTTGTAGAAAAAAGTCAGTTCTCAGAAGCTGCAGGTCCCTGTCAGAGCCTTCATCTTCCACAAGCCATGAAGAGCTTTTACCCTGAGTATGTCAGAAGTCAATCCTGTATTTCACTTATTATTTTACTGTAGGTGATGGTCTGTTTGAAGGCCACTCTGCTTCAGACTGCCAGTGTCAGAGATGGGCTGGGCAACCCAAAAATGCCAGAGAATGATCACCTCAGCAACCAGCAGGGTCAGCAGAATAGGCTGGTTCAGTAATGTCATACAGCAGGAGCTCCCTCTAAGTTCTCATTTTCAACCTGCAGAGAACAGATTCTCCAAGGTTCTTGCCCACTTTTCAGATTTATTTCCCTAACAACACAGCAAGGCGACAGTTCTGCCCATTCCAGCTCTGATACCTCTGCTCCTGCCCACGGGCAGTTCTCCAAATTTTCCCCATTTGTTGCCTACACTGACAACAAACTTCCATCTATTTTACATGTCCCTTGTCCATACCCTACCTAACAGTGCAACACAAACACCCTCAAGGCCTAAAAAGCATCTTCACATGGCTGTGAAGACAAATTATCAGCTTTTCTTCCTCACAAATGACAAGTGTAGTACACCACTTACAGGAACATACGCTTTCAGTGCAGGAATACAGATTTTCAGGGTAGTAAAATGGAATTTTACAATAGGAACATAAACTTTTCAAGCCTTTTCCTTCAGCTGATAGCAATTTCCCCCTCTTCAAAGTTTCTCTTTGTTCTTTCAAAATACCCTTGAGAATTTTTAATGCTCAATGCAAGCTGTTTAAATAACTGAAAATTAGCTTTGTTAGAAAGAAACTATTTCTTTCCTACCCAATGTCATATTTCTCCCAAACTCTGAAAATTTCCTGTGCAATAAACTGTCACAAAGGCCTTTAACTGTACACTGGAAAACTGGAAAAAGGTGCCACTGGCTGCTGTATTTTCAGGTATGACAAGTTGGGAAAATTTAAGAGATGGCTTCTCATATCCCCAAATAAATGAGACTGTGGGGTGCTGCAGTATGAAGAAATAAACATTTAGGAAGGAAATCAGTGCCTATAAATTACACAACCTAGGCCACCCCTGGAGCAGCCTTATTTAACACAAACAGGGTATAATCAGCAAGAATGCGCCCTCCATGTGCTGCTCGCCCCTCAGGGTCCCTCAGCCCATCTGATTCCCAATCCCCTCCTGCACCTGGTCGTTTCAGGGTAAAATTAGAAAGCAATTCCTGACACAGAGGTGGTGTCACTACACATCACTATGTGCAGCCTGGCTTGTCATACACAAAGGGATTACAGAAAGTGACAATGAAGAAAATCTGTTCTGAGGATGGACCAAACATTATCATTGAATTATTAAGGTTAGAAAAGACCTCCAAGACATCAAGTCCAACCTATGAGTGAAGAATTAGCATTTATGGTTTATGAACACATGGAGCTGAAAAGGATTTAACCAATGTAAGACTAGCCTCATCACAAATTTTGCTCCTTCTGATAAACAAGTTCTGGTACTTGATCACATAATTCCTATCAGAGAGCTGGTATCCTTCTAAGTAGGAAAAAAACACCAGCAAATAAGCAAAATATTCTCATTCCCTCTACTGACAAATCACATTTTAACCAGTTACAATATGGACTATTCTCTAAATTGAGTTCATTAAATGAAATCTTTGCTCTCATCCTCACAAATAACAACATCCAGCTCTCACTGGCACAGGCAGAGCACAAGCCTGGTTTAATTTCCAACTCTGAAATAATTTCTCTTCTATCTCCTTGGTACTGAGGGTGTTTATGGACTTGGGGATGAGCTGGGGCACTTTGGGAGAGCACACAGCATGCTTTATACCTCACCACGTTCATGTCTCCATTGTGAAGTTCTCTAGAGGAACAATGCAAAATTTCCTTAAATTTGCCTTGACTCTTTCCCAGAGAAATCACCACCAAACCCACAAGTTTCCCAGGAAGCCATTGAGAGTATCATCCAGCAATAACACAGTGAATCCTGCCAGATCCAAACCCTTACTAGCACCCCCAGCACCAGCCCCACAGAGCTGAACAGGTAACCAAAAATTCCTTCTGGCTGCAAACCAACATGCATTGCCATCAAACTGCACATCTCCCAGCACACCCAGGCTGCCTCCCAAGGAAACCACCTTGAGTCCCTGGCTGATGGAGTCTGCTGGATGCAATGCCAGGCGTGTGGAGAAGGGCCCCTGGATCCTCCTGGCACACGTGGCCACCCTCCTGTGTCACCTTCCAACACAGTCCTGCCCCAAAGGCACAGCCAAGGTCTGCCACACCACTGCTCAAAGCTCAAAAACCCAGCTAAAGACGGGTTACAGCAACTTCAGGGCTCTGCTTGGTGTCTGCCATGGTTGGTAATTTAAAAAATAAAATTCCCCTGACATTCCAGCTCTCCACAAAATACACATTTCAAAGTCCTCACCCATATCTGGAGTGTTTCAAACCCTCTGAATGGCTCGAGTTTAATTTGTTGTTGTTTGGGTCTCTGTTGATTAACACATGTAAATAAAGGCAGCTGGTGTTACCTCTCTCTATTTCCATTTCACACCCTATTAAAGCCTGGTTTCACTATTAATTGAAAGCAAAAGGAGATTATTCAGAAATGAATCCTCTCTGGCAGGTCTAGTCAAAATCTGGGGAGACCCAGCCCCCCTCCTGGCAGCATTCAGCATCTTGGATACCACACAACAACATCAAAACAGCACTGGAAAAGGAAATCAAACCCCTCACACTGCACATTCCTCAGCACAGGAGAGGGGAGGGTTCCTCTGTCCTCCAGGCAGGAAAACTGTATTCTTTCATGTGCAGAATTGAAGAAATCAAATACCAATGAAGACAGGCAATGAAGAAATTCGTCTCCTGCACCCAAACTATCCAAAAAACAGGCCCCAAGGAACAGCCCAGCCACATTCAAACACCTCCAGTCTGGGGCAGGAGGCATTTCTCTCAGCAGGAGGCAGGACTGTACCTCATGAGCCATGAAAGCACAGCAGTAACAACTGCATATAAACACCTGACAACTTCTGGACCTCCTCTGAACCCCCAAAAACTCAATTAGGACACACACATAAATTGTACAAAGTCAGCCAATGACCACAGAAATCTCCTCCTTGGACTGTGTCACAGTTTCTCCTGCCCTTTTCTACACCCCAGCCCATCCTCACCCCAAGAAAGCACCAAGATGAGAATTTTGAAAGCTGGAAGTTCACATTGCTAAAATTTTATTAGAAACATCTCCACCAAATCATAAAACCATGAAATCTCAGAGTGGTTTGGGCTGGAAGGGACATCTCATTCCATGGGCAGGGAAACCTGCCACTGTCCCAGGTTGCTCCAAGCACTGTCCAACCACTTGAACACTTCCAGGGATGAGGCAGCCACAGCTCCTCTGGGCAGAAATGCATCTGTTTGGAGCTGCCTGCAATTAGATGCAGGTAGGAGAGCACTGCTGTGCTGAATTTCCAGAGCAGGGCAATCCTGAGAGCCCTCTGCACACTAGATGGCATTGCACTCAAAGCCATGGCAGGGATCAGGACAGGATCCTGGAACAGCAGCAGAATCATCCTCCTGCTCCTGCAGCCCCTGGTTTTCATGGGAGTAAAGCCCAGCCTAACTGTGTGAATATTTACAGGGACAAGACAATGGAGATGGCTCTGGAAGAGGAACCAGCACTCGGTGGCTTTGGGCTAAAACAAAGAAGCAATTGAAGAACCTGCCTGATTTATTAATTTATTTAAAAGAGAAGTGGCTTTGGCACAAAACAAAGCATCCTTTCTTTCATTGTCTCTCACTGGACCAAGCAGGATTATTTCCCTGGCTGTTGCCAATCAATGAGCACAGACACAGCATTCCCCATCAGCCTACCAGGGGACCATATTTTATATTTATTTGGCTCATTCAAGAACCTCTTACACAGAAAAGCCACATGAATGCACAGGGAATGAAGTTTTCTACAGTGATTGTCCATCATTTTTTCACAGGTTCAGTTTATGTGCTGGTGACATATGGAAAGATATAAACCACTCAAATCCATAGCACATTGAAGCTGATTGAGAAGTGCATTCATCCACAGTCAAAAACATAAGACTAAGGCAGTGAACAGAATTTTTTATACAGCTCTGTAAGATGTATACAGTTTTTATCCTCCTGCATACGGCATTTCATAAAACTGCTGACTTTCAAGGAAAGTGCATTAAAATCACAGTTAGTTATGACTGTCATTTTTTCTCTGAGTTCCAAAATCTGTTTCATTCTGTGGGAGGCCAGTGATGGTTTTACTCACAGTCTACCTTTCCACTTGCTGGAAACAAGCACACTGCTCCTCTGAGGGAACTGAAAATTAATACAACCCTGTCACTCCAAGCTATTAGTCTCTTATTCACTACTTCTGTTTCCTCCCCCACTAAATCAATATTAACTTTTTTTCCATGCTGATAAGAATCAAAGTCATTGGAAAAAAAATGCCTTCTATAGCTGAGATATCAGCAGGAGTGCCAAAGGAGGAGAAAAAAACAACACAGAACCCCCAGCAACAGTAATTTTGATGGAGGGAAGAATGCTGTGGCAATGAGCAGCTTAATTGGCTTAAGAGAGTCATTGATCCTGTCTCACTGTCACAATATCTTCTACTCAGAGTGCAGATACATTTATGCTGTTATTTCTCAGACCCCTGACATCCAAAGATAGGTATTTGTGTGATCTGAACTGTGCTGGGCTGAGTGAGATTTGGGATTTTTCATGCACAGAGAAGTAGGACCAAGAACTGAACTCCTCCAGCAAAGGCAGGAAACACAACTTACCCAAGCACACAAGGGAAAAGCAAACAGGGACAGCCTTGGAGCAGGAGCCTGGTTGTACCACATGTGGAGGCACAGGATGTGAATAAAGCTCAATTCCCATCAGGAAGTGCACTCCTGGAGCACAGCCCCATCTGACCCCTTCCACAAGCAGGACTCGGGGCTGGGTGAGGAAGGAAGGCTGGAGGAAGCAACACCAACATTTCTGACACTCCAAAGCTGGAACACTGTCCCCTCCCAGCATCAAACACCTCCAGTCTGGGGCAGGAGGCATTTCTCTCAGCAGGAGGCAGGACTGTACCTCATGAGCCATGAAAGCACAGCAGTAACAACTGCATATAAACACCTGACAACTTCTGGACCTCCTCTGAACCCCCAAAAACTCAATTAGGACACACACATAAATTGTACAAAGTCAGCCAATGACCACAGAAATCTCCTCCTTGGACTGTGTCACAGTTTCTCCTGCCCTTTTCTACACCCCAGCCCATCCTCACCCCCAAGAAAGCACCAAGATGAGAATTTTGAAAGCTAGAAGTTCACATTGCTAAGATTTTATTACAAACATCTCCACCAAATCATAAAAACGTCAAATCCCAGAGTTGTTTGGGATGGAAGGGATCTTAAATTCCAGTTAATTCCACATCTTTCACTATCCCAGGTTGCTCCAAGCCTCATCCAATTTCTTGAACACTTCCAGGGATGTGCAGTCCAGAACCTCTCTGGGAAATGACGCCAAAATGTATTTTTTCAAATGATGAAGTGATGTTTGTAAATAAGAATAAATAATGCTCGCCCAACTTGCACAGCTTTATCTTTGCAGGGTGTGCATGGTCTCCAAAAGCCTTGTTCACCTAAAAAGAACGTCCCTGTCAGCCTGCAGTGACTGACACCAAGAGCTCACACATTCCACTCACAGCTGTCTGAGCAGGACCTTGCAGGACAAGGCCAAGGCAGAAGGCAGCGAGGGGAGAGCAGTGTTACCACAGCCACATCTGGGAACTCCTTCCCCACAACAAACATTATTTATCATCTGGCCCAGCACCACCTTCTCTTGCTGACAAGAACAGCAGCAAATGAAGGACAATAATCTCCCCTTACCTGGCAGGAGGAAGTGATAACAGCTGAGAGGAAACTTACTCCATTTCCTCCCATGACCCCACAACTGGGAAAGATCAACCACTGAAGCTGTGCCTACAGCCCCTGACATGAGCAGAGATCAGGCTGTGATCAAACTGACTACTGGATGCACTTTAAGAGAACACAGCCACAGCAAAAGCACTTCCCAAGGAAGTACTTTAGCTTCACTCTGCCAGACCTGAGCTGGGGGAAGTAACGAGTTAGTAACAGAATTGCACCAGCGCTGGGGTTTGGTGTCAGGTGCTCAAGTTGCAAACAGTTTTCATAGACCAGCCAAGCCTTTAAAGGCAGCCCCAGGCGCCCTCCCCGGCCGGCTCTCACTTCCAGGTTGGCATTTCACTGGGATTTGTCCATAGATAAGCCGCACCTGATGATTAGCCGCACTGCTGGGGTAGGCTGGATTCTTCAGTGAAAAAGGTGCGGCTTATAATCGTGAAATTACTGTACTTCAAATCCTCACATCTCCAATCTGCCCCCATCCTGCTTTTTTAACCAAAGAAACAGTAAGTCTTTGTCCCACAGCTGGGACAACTCTGACATACGTTTTATAATCCACTTCCATTTTTGTACAACTTGCTCAAGTGCTAAACATAGAACAGACTCAATGGAAGCGCTTCCTTCAGCTTAGGGGGAAAGGGGGGCTGGCAAATGAGCAGCAGAGGTACATGGTCAAGCTGATTTTCTAAAACAAAAGCTCTTCTAGGAGTAGAACCCAAAACTTCCCCCCTTAGCTAAATGTTGCATAAAAACCTCAACCAGACTAAAAGTATCTGGCATTAACAGGAAACTCACAACTCTGGCCTTTATTGCACCTCCCCATCTCTGCATGTGCAGACACGTGGTCCTCTCTCCTGCTGCTCACAAATCCCCATCCTCAGCTCCAGCACATCTGCCATGTCACACCTCACCAGCAACAAGGACAAGCTGTCCTGCACAACTTCTCCACCAGTTCTTCCTTAGAAGAAAGGGGTATCCCAGGGAACCTGCAGGCTTCGGGCAATATTCAACTCATATAAAGCATATAAAATTCAAAACGCAGCTGACACGTAATTAAGGTGTAGTGGGTCTAAGATCTAAATCTTTTCTAGATATTGAAAAAAAAATGACCACACACTGCAGGTGTTTACCCGCTTTGCATGGTAAATATTGCCCAGATTGAAGAGAAACATTTATACAAGGTGCAGAACAAGCATAAGTCAGTTAAGACAAGGCATTGTAATCTCCCTCACACACACACACATGACATTTCAATACAAGATTTCACACTGATCAGGAAATCCCAGAGTTGTTTGGGTTGGAAGGGACCTTAAAGCTCCCCTCATTCCACTTTGCACTAGCTCAGGTTACCCCATCTAACCTGTAATCAATCCTACAGCTACGGGCACAGACAAATTAGGGTGAGAAGGAACTGAGTGTGTTTGTGATGAAAACATCCAATGACACTTACAGGAGTTAAATTATTTAAAGAAGCTACCCTGGACCCATGAAGGAAGTTGTACAGAGTACACCCAGGTCATTGTTTACACTCACAGCCACTGACCTGTGTTCAGCAGTGATGAGGATGGGGGAGGAGAGGAGGAAGAAAAAGGACCGAGAAAATTCTAATTCTGCCACATCCTGGGAAACTCCCAGGATTCTGAAAGAGGAAACAGGATTAATGTCACTGTCATCAGTATTACTCTTTCTACCAAAACAGAGATGCCCAAACCAAAGGCAAACAGGCACCAATACAAGCCCTAAAATGAGTGGATTGGTTTAGTTTTATCTCAAGCCAACTAAGGAAGAAAATCTCTGTGAAGATACTGAAACTTAGATGTTTCATCTGAGGCTCCATAAGACTCAGAAACCCCATAATGGTTAATGTAAAGGCTCCAGCCCCCCTAATTCTGGCAAAAGGCACTTCCCAGCAAACACAAAGCTGCTCTAACTCTGCCATTAAGAATAAAACAATTGATACCATGGCCACTGATTTTCAGTTCTGAAAAGAAAGGAGTTTGGGAAAGAGACTGAAATGATCATATTGAAAACTTTATTCTTAAGCAGTTATGGGCAAAACTGAAGTTTCTTTAAACAAGCAGGATTCTTCAGTCTGGTTGAGAACTCCCTGAAGATACCTGTACACTTAAGGGATTGCACAGAAAAATCTCTAAGGAAGAGTGAGATTTATTTTGAAATTTTTAATCCCCACAGTTTTTTATCTCATTCTATAACTCAGTGATATTATTTCTTAAAGACAATATGGTGGAAAAACTAGATTCTATTGCCTGTGGTTGGTTTGGGAGTTCTTTCCAACCTGAGTGACTATGTGTTAGTCCAGGGACATCATACTCGTGACAGTGCACTGAAAAGCATCCCATGTTCTGAAATATTAATCATAACCTTCTGACTACCAAAAAGTGAAGGCAGTGGGGATTTTAGAGCTCTTCTGGTCAGTCACAATATGCCAAAGTTGGACTCCTGCTAAATTTTGCCTAGAAGTGAAGCTCTTAGTTTACTAAACAAGCCCCAGTAAGGACTCCCAGCCAGTCAGTGGGGTACAACATACAATCCTCTGGAGCAAGGAGAGAAAGGCCTGGAAAATCAGACTCTGCTGAAGCCAGGAACATTGTGCCATCCAACCCCCCACATTCCCTGACACTCCAAACTGGGAGCACTTCAGCAGCACTGGCTTTTTTGCTAGGGGTACATGTAAATGCACAGCAAGTTCACAGACAGACCAGCTGGAAAACATGAAGTAGTATTTTCCAGAACACAAGTATACCCTGGAATTAGCCTGTTACTTGCCTCTCACAGGTTATTTATGTCCTGTGCAAGAGCACTATATCCTGCAGGGATCCAAAATCCCAGGGAAGGAAGAAAAGTGCTTTCACAGACAAAAAAATGCAGCTTCTGTATGCTGACCCAGTGAATGGCAGCAAGAACAGCACAACAAAATGCCTAAAATTCAAGTATTAATGAAATTATCTTGGAAACCCTTAATAAATACGATGAGCTTTAATATTGTGAAGTAGTTCATAAACAGTATCTTGTTTTTTTGATCCATGTGTTAACATCTTAATTGGTCCTGACCACAGGATGGACTTGAAGAGTTAAAAGGTTGATTGCATAAAGAGTCGCAGACAAGAACTGTAACTCTGTTTAAATTTTTAATTTAGAAAATTCTGACAAAATTCCAGAGGCAGGAGATAAAATAGTAGAGATATGAAAATAATATTTTAACCTTTAAATTTCCCAGATGGCAGTTCAGGGAAGGTGGGTTGTGAACAACTTGGGTTACACTGGAAACAGGTCTTGGGATGAATGTCCTGTCCTACCCAAAACCTTCTCAGTGGAACTGGAATTGGGCTTCTGGTTTTCAAACATTTAATTCACTCTCCAAAGGGCTTGGTGTAACCCTGCCCCTGTGCAATGCACTCCTTGGAAGCTCCTGCTCTCCACAGAGAGGCATCACCCTGCAGCCCTGTCCTGGTTCCAATTCCTGCACATTTCAAGGGGAAAGAGTGTAGGATTCAATTCTTGCCAGTGGTTAAACACACAAGCAGGAGGACAGGAGTAATGGCAAAAGCCAAGCTGGGACAGCAGCCTGGAGTCACCTGGGCTGGCACTGCTGTCACACTGAGCCTGACTCATTAACTAAATGATGCTCATTAATCCAAGTTAAATGGCCAAGCCTTTAAATCACCAGGCAAGGGAATTAGTGGTCACAGTGACAAATCTGACACCTCAGAGAGGACAGCTCTGCTTCACACACACGACAGACACAGAAGTTGGACCTGATGATCCCTGGGGGCTCCCTCCAACTCAGAACATTCTGTGATTCTATGGAAAAACAATCTTTCCAGAGTAAGTTCCCAAGCTGCTCCATACTGTGGACAAATGAGACATTTAAACCTTTCTTTTGCTTTCTAATATTGGTATTGGTAACTGGTATTAGGTATTGCTACTGGTAACTTGTCTAAATGGGCACATAAAAAAGGTAAAAGGCTCCAGCCCTTCCCACAGCTCAAACCATCTTCAGCCATAGGGTCAAGCACATCTAAATGTGAAAAAACTGCTGTGGAACATGAGTGCACACACACACACAGAGCCTACAAACCCCACAGCACAGGGCCTGTGTGGAAGGTGCTGTCATCCAGATTTGTTATTAATTCTGCAGGCAATTCAACTCAGGGTTACTGCTGCAGACATAGCTTGGTTTACTGGGGCTGTGTTATCCTTACTCTGATCATCACGACTTTTAAGACACAGACACTCATAATCCTAACAGAAAACACATCATCCATGTCTTAATTGCTTTCATAATAGGAAAATAAACCATTCATCCATATGGTGCACCACAAAGAATTGTAAGAGCACATGCGTATATTGTTAAAAATCAAAGTCTTTCCCCTCCTCTGGGTTATCTTAAAACCATAAATGATAAATTTGGAAAACTATTTCCCAGAATCTCTGAGTGAACTGATTAATGGCCAGAGTTCTGCATCTCTGTGACAGTGGATAAGCCTGAGAAGTTCAAGTCAGCGGGGAGAGGAAAGCAGGACCAAACCCTCCCTGTGCCCCTGGCCAGCATCAACCCCTGCAGCTCTGCAGAATCCTCTGCAGTCCTTGAACTCCACTTAGTGGAATGTAGCTTGAAATTGAAGGATATAGGGAGGTTTAAAAGAGTTCAAAGGGATAAGGGGCCAGGGGAAATAAAGCCCAACACACTTGTCCAGGGTGTATTCAAAGGGCCCATCAGAACTCAGTGTTCCTGCTAAAACTCATCAATAATTCAAAGTGCACCAGCCTAAGAACTCATTCCTCCACAAAGAGCTTCCAAACCCAACCCAGCTTTTACTTAATGTGAAAGCAAATGGCAAAGCACAACACTAAATCAAACCTTGAGCCAGGGGACTCTGAACCAGTTCTGATGCTTCTTAAATCTCACACCTTTAATTAAGCCTCAATAACCCTGAGCTCCCCTCACCTCAGCAAGGCAGCACCCCTGTCCTGACATGACATTCCCCTCCTTCCCTGCAAATCCTTTCTGCCCCAAGGCTCCAGCTCCCAGTGGGTTCCCTGCCCATTCCAGAACTGCTACACCTACAATAACTGCAGGACTTAGCAGATAAAGAATTATTAAATAATTTAGAAACATTGCAAAGTGAATTCCTGGGCTCAAGCTGTAAAGATAACAGAAGAGATTTTGATTTTTTAACTACTTCAAGCTGGTAAATGGAAACCTGGTCCAAAATCAGTTCTTTTAAAGGTTGAATGCTTTGACATGCTGTATTTGCAATAAATAAAGTTCACACTTAAACACAAGACAGAAGAATTCCACAGCTCCACTGCGAAGTAAATAAAAAAAATTCAGTTGGGATCTAAACATAAACTGGTAGGACCATGCAATGTCACTTCCCCAAGAAGTGCACTTTTCTAGTCAGTTTGGTTTATAACCATATTTATAAGTTCCATCAGTTTTCCAATTGAATAGAATGGATTTTAAGGCTTGTTTAAGGATTCTGAACATATATAACATATATGGCACTATGTATTTTTATTTCCAACTCATATAATACTGGATTTGTGGGTGTTCACTAAGGAACCCTTTAAATTATTACTTACATAATTCTGAGTGTGATGTTGCCAAAAGCTCTCTCTGCAGTCAGAGCTGTCAATTCTGACTGCAAGTCCCAAACCACGCCTTGAGCCTCCAAAAAACATCTGATGGAGCCTGAAACAACTCTGTGCAGATCTAAACAAGTTTGTCATAAAAGCTCCTTCTGGGAAATTAACTATTTGAAAGGAAAAAATTCAGGATGGTGATAGGGAATGTCTTGTACCTTAAAAATATGTCCCAGACTAGGTTTTTATTAATATTTCTTTTACTCATCTGGTCGGGTGGAAACAAGAATTAGTGAGTAGAATCAAAGTTTGTTCATTTAGTTTTAAGAGATAAAAGAAGTTAAACTTCAGGAGAGGGGGTCTGAAAGAGGCAGTGAGATAATCTCACGCTTCTCCATGTAAGTATCTGATTTTCAAAGACATTCATGTGTATGGAAGCATTCCCTTTCCCTTTGATGCTTCTTTGCCAGGAAAACAGCCTGAGTTTGCAGGTTCTACTGAGAAAATGGCCAGAAATTACAAGCCAGAGAAAGTAATGGATACCTTTGGAATTCTGAGTCAAGATGAAAGAGCTCTCTGCTCTGGATGCTCAGGAGAGCTGAGGGTCAGTGCCTTGCCTGCAGGACAGGGAAGCAGGAGCCTCCACCTTGTGCTCACATCCCACAGCAAGGGATAAAATCACCAACCCTTCAAAGCCCACAGACTCCTCCAAATGCCTTCCAGACATCCAACAATCCGTATGGCCGGAGTGTGTGCCTGTTCCTCCTTTGAAAAAGAGAAACCTGCCTGAATCCAGCCCCTTGGGAATGTTTATGTTCTCAGGAAATCTTCTGCCCAAATCTCTCTTTTGCAAGTAAAACAAACAAAAGTGTTGTCTCAGCTCAGCAGATCTAGAAACACCCTGTGATGCCTGAGCATCTGCACACCCAGAGCTCTGGCCCAGGACAGCAAACACTTCCACGTGGAGCATCCGAACTCCAGAAGCTCAAGTTCTTCCCCCTCCCCACAAGACAGTGACAGGCTCATCCTGAGCACCCCAACAGCTCTTCCCTGATTTTACATGGAGAGAACAACCTTGAGCGAAACGCTGCACTCCTGAATAAAGCAGAGCTCATGTTCCAGGACTGGAAATCACCTGGCAACCAGACCATGGAAGCACTCTGAGGAAATGGTCACAAGGTTCAGGACACAGAGCACACCTGGAGAAAGAGGTTAAGCACGTCTGGTGTGTTCAAATCTTAAGCAGAAATATGTCAAAGCCAAGACAGTCAGCAAATGTTGCAGGATCAAGTTATATTCTAGATATAGAATTACAGAATCCCAGAATGGTTTGGCTTGAAAGGGACGTCCCTTCCAACCCAAAAGCCCATCCAGTCCCAACCCCAGCCATGAGAGGGACATCTTCCACTACCCCAGTCTGCTCCAAGCCCCATCCAAACCCAGCTTTCAACACTGCCAGGGATCCAGGGGCAGCCACAGCTGCTCTGGGCACCCTGTGCCAGGGTCTGCCCACCCTCAGAGGGAGGAATTTCTTCCCAACACCCCATCCATTCCTCCCTGTGTCAGCTATTCCAGCAGGGAATGAATGAGCACATTCCTAGGGCAGGGCAGGGCAGGGCACACAGCCCAGGCTGAGCTCATAAATAAACATTTAACACCCCCAGCCTGACCTGCTGCCCCCGAGCTGCCAACTCTGCCACCAACCCTCCAAACTGGCACCTGAGCAGGGGCTGAACAAACTGCCCTTTCTGGAGGCAGGTACACTTTAAAAACAGCATGGGAATGTTCCCACAGAAGTTTGGCTTCACAGCTCAGCCATCCTTAGGCTTGACAAACCTCCATGAGAAGGGCAACACAGACCCCTGCTCCTGTAAATCTCAGGGATCATATCTACAAGGCAGTTATTAAATCACTTCAGCCTGGCATGCTGGCAGATCCATGAGACCAGTATTACACTGCATTTTAACACCATTCCTGGTTAACAGCCTGGCTAAAGACGGGATTTCATCTCCCTTCAAGCACTAGCAAAACAGGCATCATTTTTCTGGAGCCCACGGAATCTTTTCAAGTTTATAACGTATTTTAATTATGTATATAACACAGCTTTCAGTTTTTTCCAGGCTGTTAAACTGTAGGAAACAAAAATTTTCCAATATATATATTTTCCAGTTACTAATTAAACCAATTTTAACACTATTCTGCAACATGTTGGTAAAGATGATTTACAGGGCTGGCAAACAGGAGGAGGTCAATGTCAAAATAACAGCTGGCCTTATTACAGCCACTTGAAGATTTACTCATGCCATCAAATAGCCACAATGAACAAAAACCCCTACAATTCCACAGACAAGCTTGCTGCATTTCCAGTGGTAAAAGCTGGAGAAGGGAAAATAACTGGATTCCTGCAGGAGATATCTGTTCTCTGCCCCAAATGGGTTCTCCTGTGGAGATATGGCTTATTACCTATAAACTCCTAAAAACACCCAAAAGAAAAAGAAAGTAAAAAAGCCCTCAAAATATCTGTTGTAATCAACCAACAGGCAAAAATCTCACTTGCTTGCAATACTTCTTTGTGGGTTCTAGCCCACCCTTCCATGGGTACAGCCTCATGAGCATCTTTTTAAAATAAAGGTGGGAATCCGACAGAGCTGATTAAGATAAATAAATCCAAGGAAATAAGGAGTCCCTGTGAGAGGCCATTCCATGAGCTGAGCAATGCCAGCCCAATTGCATTTTCCTTTATAAAAAAAAGATGAAATATTGATTTCAGAACAGTCCATCAGAGGGAGCAAAGGGTGTAAAACACCTTCAGGATGATTTGGCAGTAAATCCATATGGGAACACAGCTCCACACTTGCAGTTACCCTTCCATGACAGAACCCATGCTGGATTTCTTCCCATTTCACCAGAGGGAAAAAACAGGGAACCTGGAATTTCACAGGTGTGGTCTTGTTCCAGGGAAGAATTTTTCTGAGGAGCTTGTGGCACACTGGAAGCAAGACCAGGAAACAGCAGAATCCAAAAACTGAGGTGAACTTACTCGAATATTTTCCTAACTCCTTTGGCAGCAAAGACCTTGGCCAAGAGACTCCAAATTTTTAAAACTTGTTGATCTTGGCAGGAGACTGTGCCAATTTTCAGGGAGTTGTGGTTGGAATTATTAAGTTAATAGAGGCAATTTCCACCTACACTCTGAACAGTTGTTTTTATATATCCATGTCCATAAAACAGCCTTTGCAACATCCCCACCACCACTTTGGAAGGCAATAGGAAAGAAATCACATGGAGAAGACAGGGAATGGGAGGGGAAGTTCTTGGTTTAAAGGAGGGGAACATGTCAGAATTCAGCCAGCTAAATCTAGGATGGCATGAACAGCATCCAAAGATGAAGGACTGAAAAGGGGTCCCTCTTCACATATAATCTGGGTCTGTACCTCATTCAAATATTCATAAAGACAAAGCAGAACACAGCAAAACTGTCTTTCAAAGCCCCAACACCAAAATTCAGGCCAATTTTTATGCTTCTTACTGAGAACTAGCATCTTTTAGAGGGACTGGGATGGGGAACTGCCGTTTTATGTTTTGCTTTAACAATCAATACTTCCTCCTTTTTAAACATTTCACAAAATGAATGGGATAAATGATATTGTAGCCTGGAGCTACTCAGGCTGCTCCTGACTGCCATGCACTGAAAGCATTGTCTGCACAGAAGAGCTGGGGACAAACAAACCCTCCTGCACTGCAGGCTTGGGATCAAATCCCTGATGGAGAGATCCAGGCTGGGCTGTCGCACCTCAGGCACACATGAAGCAGGGAGCATCCTCATCCCTGTTGTTCCCAGCACATCCACAAGACTCCTTTTAGCTGTGACATCTGAAAGTATCTCAGTTAACCCCAGCCAAGAGCATCTGGCCAGGCTTCACCAGTTTTGTTTCCTTTGCAATCCATTTTAGGAAAAAAAATTAGCGACTCCTTCACAAGCACATTCCCCCCATGTCTCCCTTCCCTGGAATATCATTAAATAGAAGAAAAAAAGGCAAACCAAAAGAAGATGGATCTTCTTAGCAGGCTTTGCTGACAACAGGCACAGAAGGACTGAGCTGCTCTTTGCAGTGTTTCTAACTCGGGAGGCACAAGAGGAACATGCAGCTCCAGTGGCAAAGCCCAGCTGCTGCCTCCATCAGCTTGGCCAGAGTGATGCAGAGGCATTCCCACAGCACACAATTCCTGCCAGGAATTCCTGGCAGCTGATGCCTGCGCAGGCGGAAGTGATTCTGCCTCAAATGCTTCCTTTACCACTGATAACACAATTCCTGCCACGGCCCTGCTGATAAGGAGAGGATCTGTAAGCCAGTGCTGCTCCCACAGGGATTTATTTTTAGACATCAGATACAGCAAGGCAAACACAGAGACTGTGCTGTTGGAAGGGATAATTCTGTTTCATATACAAGATGATGAAGTGATATGAATGTGCATTACGGCACTTGCCTTCAGCAAATGGCTTTTAAGGGAGAAAAGAATATTATTTGGGAAGCATGGAACTGATCAGCTCTCCACATTCCATTACCAAAAACTACTCAGCTGAAGATAATGTCTTAATCCTTTCAAGTGAAGAACAGAGTATTTATTCCTGACAGGAAGTAGACATTTAAGGAATTCCTAATCACTGTTTCTCCTGTTTATATTAATGGCATCTAGCAGTAAGCAAACTAAAACTATATTTCATAGAATCACAGAATATCCTGGGTTGGGAGAGACCACAGAGATCATCCAGTCCAACTGGCCCTGCACAGACACCCCAACAATCCCACCCTGAGCATCCCTGGTAGCACTGTCCAAACATTCCTGGAGACCTAGCAGACTTTTAAAAGCATATAGTTATTGAATTACATTAATAGCTTCTTAAATTATAAAAGAAATTTAATTATGTCTCAGTCTGGAGTCAGTTCTTAATGCAAGCAAAAGGATATGGGACTCCATATTCATTTTTCTATCTCACATTTTTAAACTTGGTGAATTTGAAGTTGCCTCAATAGGTCCCATACAGTTTTGATGAGTTCTTTTCAGTAATTTATTTGAAAATCGGATTGAAAACCAACAGATATTAAAAAAATCTTGCACTTGCTAGATGCAAAGTGCTAATGTTGAACAGTGGGCATTTTTATCATTTCACAGCAGTAATTACAGATTCTTCTGCACAAGTACAATTAAACCACTTGGAAATGACTTCTATTTGTACCAAGATTTTTATGTAGACTTTCCACCAATGTTCAATGAGTGAGAACCAGGTCAAAAACAGTTAAAGGGGAGATACCTTGTGTCTTATGTAAACTGAGAAGAAGCTAAATTAGGAAAAAGGTAAATTGAGAAGAAACATTGCATCTCCTTGGGAGACAGACCATGAAGAAGTTGAACCACAGTTGAGTATTTTTCCCACGACAGACTAAAACTATGAAACAGAACCTGGCTTTTCATTAGAAATTAAAAATGAATCATGCACCCCTTAAAATATACACAGTAATGAACATAAGGTATTTCAGCAAAATGCCAGTGAATTTTGGGCACTGATGCAATCTGTGAGGCTTTACCTGTCAGTACAGCTTTGACATCACTGCCTTTGCCTGGCAACCAGCAATTTCCTGGGATGCCACACATGCCTGGCTGGCCAGACACAGGTATACATATATTGCTGTTGGAAGCAGTGTGGAAGGACATTTCTGAAGAGAAAATGCCCCCCAAAATGCACCCAGCCTCATTAGCACAGTGCAAAGTTAAGAGGAGAACAAATCCCTTTTCATATCTCTCAGCAATTTCATTTAAAATGATCTCATGAGGTGAAATGCCAGGCTATTAATACCTCCTGCACCATGAGACCATATTATAAGTAACATAAACGTTACAAAACAACCTGAAATTTGGCCAGGCTGTTAATAGACAGCATTACACAATTCCTGACATGGACAGATAATACTGCATTTCTACTATGCAAATTTCTAACAGTGAATAGATTTTGAAAGCAGTTTACGCCCACCACCCCTCAGATGCAACTCAGTAATTCTCTATTAGGTGCCAAGCTGTCACTTCCCATCACTCCAGCCCACTGCTATTCTCTGCTCTACCTTGGGAGCACAAAGGAGCCTCCAACTTGATTAAAATGCATGAGCCCTGTGTGAACCTATTTTTAAATCTCCCAACTAATACTGCTGTTGTATTAACAGCTTTCATCTATTTTACCATTAATACTGGTATTCTAAGAAAGTGAATGCTTTATATTGTAGCATTTCAGCAGCAAAGCTCTTGTTCTCAAAGAGATTTTTCACAATATAAAAAAGTCCTGACACTGTGGGGATTTATCAGAAACCTTGCTTAGGAAGAGGAAGCAATTAGAGGCACAGAGGGCACTAATTTTGCTTTAGGTACACAAACAGCTAAACACCTAGGGTTTTTCAGAGGCAGATATGGTGAAAACAAAGAACTGACCCTCAACACACACAGAGTCTCAATTTTATGACAGTTGTCATGCTGCCACCAACCCTTGTTTTCTTCCTGGTTCCACAGCACAGACACAGAAAACAGCTCAGGGCTGAGATAACCAATAAGAGCTCAATAACCAATACATTTTTATTTCCTGTGCTACAGCCTCCCACAATTTTTGTTTTTCAGGCAGACCTCTTCTGGTCTGGTTGTGCCAGGGGATCACTGAGCACGAGCAGGGGCAGCTGCAGGAATAGCAGTGACATCACAAAATGCAGTGCTAAACCACTCCTGCCTGTGGGAACTTGCCAGCAGAACATGCTTCAGTAAATCTGGAAAGAATATATTACCTGATTTTACTTCTGCCTCTCAAAAACATAAAGATGAACCCTGCAGGTCTGCCCTGCCATCCTGAAAACATCCCAGGAAATGCTCAATTCCACAAAAGAATTGATTACTGGTCATCAGAACTGTATGCCATGCACAGCTTGTGCTCCCTCTCCAGTTGCACGTTGTGCTGAACATGCCTGGATGATAGGAGGGAGAACTCAGAGGACCACAGGATGTAAAAACCACACCTGTGTGGACACAGACAAACTTGTCTCCAGAATGACTGAAAAATCAGTTGTGTCAAATCAGCATATTACCAGGAGACAGAAAGCAGGGACATAGATCAGCCACACTGTTCCTACACAGACAAAAATGAAAATTAAGATCAGCAGAGTGAGGAATGCTCCTGCTTGCCCATTTCCCAGGGACCTGCATGGAAACTGAGCTCTCTGCACTCCATTTCATGCCCAGTATTTTGTGCCTCTGGCTCTGTCAGTGTGTGCCTGTGTCTGCAGAGCGCACACAGCAGAACCAACTCTCCCAGAGCAACCAAGTGTGAGCAACAGCACATCCCAGCCCTGAACAGGACCCAAGCTCCTTCCCAGCTGGAATTTTAGAGACAGAGAAAAAAACCCAGCTGCATTTCTCTACTTGCAGAAGTGTCAAGTACGGCAGCATGAAAGGCTGTAAATAATTCACTCGGTATTACAGGAAATGTTTTACAAATGAAAAGGTTGTAACCTCCTTTTGGCTACAAGGCTGGCAGATGCCAGAGGCATTTCTGCTCCTCTAAGTGCAGAACAAAATGTGTCCTGTTTGTGAGAAACTCCTGGGTCTCAGCCCTCCGTGGAAAATGCTTCTGCCTCTATTCCTGAGAGAGGGATCACAGAGGAGCAAAGCCTGCACATTTCCAGAAATGCAGCTTGGGCTGACAAGCAGTTTCTAGTATTTTGATGACACTGCTGCAATGCACAATGCAGGGCTAAGGGAAGGGGTAGATTTGATTTATTTATATTTTCATAAATACATTCACACAATTGTTTAATCACACACAACACAAACCAAAAATACACATGCGGTGATTACTGATTACTCAAGACTGAATGTTTGATACAATCATAAAACAATGACATCAGCCAAATCCAGTGGAAATAAAATCATCTCCAAGCTCAAATGAAAACTCCACATGACTGAGTGCAGATTCTGCCCCAGCATATAGAAGTAATTCCAAATGAAGTCTCTACAGCTTTAACTTCTTATCACTTAACATTTAGCAACAAACTAAATAAGCCTCAGGGGTGGTCCCTCTACACCTCCCCACCAGGTCAGCCAGCAGGAAGCACAAGGTGTTTTGTGTATAAAAGAAATCCAAGACTCACCTGTATGTTGCCAAAGTCCACGTTTTCATAGTGGAAATGTGCACACTCAGCCATCTTCGGGAAGTGCCCCTTTGTAAAGGATAACCTGGAGCACACCAAGAGCACACCATGAGAAGGATGCAGACCACCCAACAGAGAATAACAACAGATACTGATACAAAACAACAACTTGCTCCTAAAGCCAAGGGAACACAGGGATTTGTTGATGTGATGCACTAAAACAGTGGGAAACTTAAACCAGTGAGAAAAGAAACCTGAAATGCCACATGGCTTTTCCACTGCATCCCTACAGAACTGTGTGTGACATTCCAGCAGCACCACATCCCATTGCATCCCTACAGAGCTGTGTGACATTCCAGCAGCACCACATCCCATTGCATCCCTACAGAGCTGTGTGACATTCCAGCAGCACCACATCCCATTGCAGCACCACATCCCAAAGGCTTCCTGGACACTGAGCAGGGACAAGCAGCTGCAGCTCACAAATGCACATCCACAGCCTTACACGAGACACGAGGAAAGCACAACTTTACCTGTGAAAGGCATCACAGCCCATCAGTCCCGGGGGGATGTATCTGAGGGTGCAGAACAAACTCTATTTATCCTTTGCCTTTTGCAAATTCAAAAGTCAGGCATAATTATTCCCAAGTGTCTCCAGTCACACTGGTGGCTGCCGGGGAGCTCCTGTGGCTCTGCGACATGCTCCTGCTTCTGCCGAAGCTATTATAGACTCCTATAGATATTCCTGGTGCTGAGCCAATGAGATTGTCATTATCTTGCTCCCTCTTCCCACGGGAACTCAAGTGGGAAGTGAGATGCAGCATCTGGCTGCTCAGCACTGGAACAAAGAGCCATTTCCCTCTCAGCAGAGCACTAGAGGGGTGAGCTGAAGGCTCAGATCCATCAATCTCGGGGAGCTCTGCTCCTCAAGTCAGCATTTCTAGCAAAGTAATATTGATTATTTCTGATCCCTGTTGCTGCAAGCATAATGACTTGGTTTACAGTCTCTGGGAGACAAGCAGAGACAGAAATACAGCATGAGCCCAGAGGAAAAAAAATCCCCAACTGGGAGATCAGGGAAGAAAAAATATCTCTTAGAAGGGAAAACTGTGTAAAATCCATTCAAATGAAGTTACAGATGGCAGAATGCAAAAGGAAAAGAGGAAAAAAAAAAAAACCAGATAAAAAATACATATAGGCCACCCACTTGTCCTGGTTTAGCTTCCCAGAGTATAAGGAAACTGGGAAAATTATCTGATTTATACATTGCCTGGGCTTCTTTTGAGATTTTTCTCTATATGTTCTGTTGTGGTGGTTTTTTTTTTTTTAATTAATCACTTTCAGGAAGAATTGCTAAAGAAAATTAAAAGCACTGCAACAGTGAAGTTCAAAATATCTAGCTTTGTTTCTATGGCCAGAAAGAGTTAAGTGAGCCAGCAAAACCTCTCATGCCCAGTTTTAGGTTCCATTAGCTCCAACTGCCTTAGTTCCACATGGATTTTGGTTGTTCTACTGAAGATACCCATCACAAATTGTTGCAGAATGCCCTGCACTGCAGCACAACAGCCAAAACTCAGCACAGCAACACTGAAAGCCCAGGAGAGAGGGGAAAATCACAGAACTCTTACTTTCTCACATTCTTCACCTTCATGCTGGCTGTGCTGCCACAGGACCGCAGTGGCAGCTCCCCTGGGATGTCCGGAATGTCAGCACCTCTGGCCTGCAGGGAGGGACACAGGAAAAGCAAGGAAGTTAAAACACATCTGCAAGCTCTGGACTCTGCCTCTGTTCTGCATGGTTATATGCTCAAGTTGAATTTTGCCTTTTTAACCAGGGAAAACTGACCCTTGGGATGGGGATCAGAGAGGTGACAACTTTTTCTTGCCCCAAGCCTTGCTAACCCTTGGTGTAACTGTGAAATCCAGTATTTAATTCATTGCTACTTCTGTTTTCCAAAGTGGTGGTTTTCAGAGGTGGGAGTGAAATAGATATTCCCAAACTCCTTACTTGCACTCCTCATTAGGTACCTGATTTTCCAGACATCTGTGTATTTAGACTCAGGCAGAGGCACTGCACAAAATCTGGATTGCTCATACAGTGGAAAACAAGTTAATGACAAAGCTGTTTATATGTGGGAGATGAACTTCTAAAATAGATGTTTGAAGCTATTGGCTAAAGTGCTTGAGGAGATTAAATTTCCTTAATCACCAAAATTCATTTACTTCAGTGAGACCAAACTCCCTCCTTTCTGTACTGTCATACTTTGCCATCCCCTCCTTCCTCCAGCTGCCTTTGCCTAAACCATGAGCACTGCTGGGGTTGAACTGTCCATCACAAGGGACAAAAGTACTCAGCTCCCTGGGTTTTCCCTCAGTGATCCAGAGGAATGAGGGGGTTTTATGGAGAGAGCAGTGATCAAATAGCAAGACCAGCAGAGACTTCAGAGACAAGGAGGAGAAAAACAACTGATGCTGCCCAGAGATTGCCCATCAGTGATGTGAGTGACATCAGCTGAACGAGCTTTTTCTGCTTTATACAATGCACTAAAAACATGAACAATGCTCCAAAGAGGGAATGCTGAACCAAGAGGAAGAAAGGCACTTCAGTGTTACTTCTCTTACAGGCCTGGAACCAAAAAGCATTCCATCAAGTCCTTTTCTAATGACAAAAGCGAACAGATGATCTCTCTGATGTTACATCAGTCCCAATGGTTCTATAAGCTGGTCCAGCAGATCTCTGAAAAGAGCTGGATCTGTCTCACAGCTGTGACTAACAGAACACAGCTGCATTCTGCAGTGTAAAATATGGAGAAATTGGTCTCCACCTCCAAAACTTTACAGTTAGACCACCACAAACCAAGCTAGCAGCCCATGTGTGGGATGAACACCAGGACAATCTTTGTCATCCCTCTCTGAAGCTCCCATTTCACCCTGACACAGGTCACCTGTGCCTGAGCTTCACCACATCACAGAGAGCTGCAGGAAGTCAATGTCATTCTCCTGCTTGTTTTCAAGCAGACAATGCCAGAGAGAGAGGGATTCACCCCACTGAACCCCATGAGGGAAAGGCTACAATCACTTCATCCATGGGAGGGTCCTGCTACAGTCACCAGGGACACTCACATACTTCAGGTCCATTCCCCTGCTGCAGACAACAGGAGGAGAGTCCTGGAAGGGTTTGGAGAGCCTTAGAGATCACCCAGCCCCACCCTTTCCCCTGGGCAGGGACACCTTCCACTATCCCAGGCTGATCCAAGCCCCTTCCAACCTGGCCTTGGACACTGCCAGGGATCCAGGGGCAGACACAGCAGCTCTGGGCACCTGTGTCAGGGCCTCACCACCTTCACAGAGAAGAATTTCTTCCTAACATCCCACCTAACCACCCTCTGTCAGTTTGAACCCATTCTCCTTGTCCAGTCGCTCCAGGTCCTTGTCCACAGTTTCTTCTCCATCTTCCTTCTCAGCCCCTTCGGGTCTGGCGGGCCACATTTAGGTCACCCTGAAGTTGGATGTGCTTGCTTAATTTTCTAAGCAACAGAATTTCTGTAGGAAGAAAAGTAATTTTTCTTCGCCATCAGCAGTAGGAGCTGGTGGGATAAAAATGGATAAACAATCTGACAGAAAATGTGGGCTTCAAGCCAGTTTGCAGCAGTGGGCAGAGACCTCCCTGGATCTGACTCATAGCACAGGCATAGGCAAAACTCACACCTCCAGGAGCCTGAAATGCCAGCACCTCTCTTGGAAAAGTTGTATTATCCTCTCCTTCCCAGTGAAGTTAAGTCCAAACTGAGCAGGATTTCTGCCCCTCCCATTTCACATCCAGTTAGGTGAACAACAATGAGATGCAAGGCAGTAATTAACTCTGGGGGCTTTTCCCATTAGATCTGAGCTCCATGACTGCTGCAGAACAAGGCTCACAGCTGAGGCAAAGCACAGAAAGGTAAGGGTACAGAACTTGTGCAAGCTCAAATCCTTATTAAGAGGTACAAACACGAGAAAGAAACTTGGTGAAGGGACACACACCAAAAAGGAACTTACTGCAATTTCAGAAACTGTATTACTCCTTAATAACCTCAACTCCTTTCCATTCAAACCAAAGATACACAACTGCATAAAAGAGATTTTAGACACTATTTTTGCACCTGTTTTAATGAAAAACTTGGCACGTAGCATGCAGGTCACTCTCCCCTCAAAACACAAACAAAACTCTCCAAATGAGATTTGTCTTCTTTTGTGCTTTATGTCACTGTAATTTAATTTTTTAAATAATTTTGAAACAGTTGGATTATTTACATCTGAAAATAAGCTACCTGGCATCATCAGTGGCTTCCCACTTCCCTATCCTCTATGCATCACGGTGCTGTGGAAACCCGGTAATTGCAGAGCAAATCTGTTTATGCAAATTATTTAGTCCCATTTTCACAGCTGAATGTCACTGCTGTATTAATCTGCTCTGGTCCAAAACTTGGTAAACAAATTAGAGCTTTACCCAGGACTCAGAGAATTGATTTATCAGAAATCTCAGTCTCTTACCGTTGCTTTGGAGTGACACCACTTCACCAGCTTGCCCTGAACCAAGAAATTCTCCTTCCAAAAGCTGCACTTGTATCAGCAGCAGATGGACTCAGGTTGAGACAATACTGCACGAAGTATTTTGTGACAGATACTTGCAGGAATTGCCAGGCAGGGAGATCTCACTAAACTCTTCCACTAGGGAGAGGAAGAAAGTCTGTCTTGTCTGCCTGTCCAAACCTCCCAGGGATCCCAGGATCACAGAACTGTTGAGGGTGGGAAAGGTCTTTAAGATCAAGACCATCACTCACCACTAAACCGTGTCCTGAGCTTCTGCATCCACATTTTTTGTTTTTTTGAACACTTCCAGGGACAGTGACTATACCCCTGACCTGGGCAGCTGTCAGGGCTGGACAGCCCTTTCCAGGAAGAAATTTTCCCCAATATCCAACCTGAGCCTCCTCAGACATAACTTGAGGTCATTCCCTCTCCTCCTGTCCCTATTCCCTGGGAGCAAAGCCAGATCCCTCTGGCTGTCCCCTCCTGTCAGGGAGTTGTGCAGAGCCACAAGGTCCCCCCTGAGCCTCCTTTTCTCCAGGCTGAGCCCCTTTCCCAGCTCCCTCAGCCTCTCCTGGGGCTCCAGCCCTTTCCCTGGACACATTCAAGTGTTGCTCTTGATCTCCTTGGGAATCTAAGAGTACAATCTAAGAGTTCCCACAAATTAGGCTGTTTAGCTTTAAGCATTTGAAATTTCTAGTCTTTTTATTTATAGACAAGATTTAGAAAACTTCAGCTTTGTGCTCTCTACCACACAAAACCTTAGTCATAAATAATTTATATCTAGCAATTCCACAGCATAATATGAAAGGACTTTCTCCTAAAAAGTCTCCTCGCATTTATCAGAAAACGTGTCAACCTGTCTCCCTCACATGCAGAGACGTAACAAAATCTGAAAATATACGTAAAACTCAACACAACAGTCCAGTGAACACAACGGGATGAAGTTTCCACCTTGGTATCCTCAAGAGGGGAGAATACTGAACCAGTGCAGAACCCTCAGCTCTCCTCCTGCTGCTTCTGACTTACTCTAGGATGCACGAGAAACCCTGGAATCCCACCAGAAATCCCACAGCTGGTTTCCCACAGCACTACAGAAAGAGCCATGAGGAGGCACCTCAGATACATCTCAGCAGATGGTTGAATGCAGGTGAGATTTCTGAAGGTGGGAATTTAATCCAAGGTTATCACAAAGCAAGAATAACTATTAGATAGGCACTAACATTTACTCATTTTCCACTGTCAGTCTCTCACCAAAACCACTTTGGAGGGACCAGATTGCTCTGGATTCTGTCAGCACATGGCCTTGTTTCTAAAAACAGCAGAGCTGATTCCAAATGCTGCTTGGTTTCCATGACAGTCTTTCCTTTACATCATCTTCATTTCCCCTTGATTTTCTAGAGGGAAAAATTACAGAGAGAGGAAAAAAACCTAAACCCCTTCAGAGCTCTCAAAAACCTTAAAGTTTTGCTTCAGCTTTACCACTTTGGAGAACAGCAGGGAACAGACATGTTGTTTCAGAAGCCATTACTCTGTGGGGAGCAGTAATTTCTTCACTTGGTATGAGGAAGAATGAAGAGGCCTGAAGTGGGTGCTCACGTACAAAGACCTCAATAGCCACCCCAAATTTTGGGTACCAACTCACTACACAGAGCTGGCTCAGCATCCACTCCATCAGAGAGTTTGCTCTGCAGCATTAAAAAGAAAGTGTCCCACAAAAATCCTTGGTCCCTGGTGGAAGGTGATGGTTCCATCAGCATCTGCTCTCAGCAATGACTGCCCAGGAACTCTCCTGGATGGAGCACAATGAAGGAAGAAATTTGTTTGAGCTTCAACCCCGCAGCCTTTAACACACTCCAGGGAGACAAAGGTCTCTCTCTGCTCTTGCTTCAGATGTTGTGACAACTCCCCCAGTTCTCCACAATAAATAAATCAATGAAGGAAAGGAAGAATGCTCCACTAAACTGAAAGTCACCATGTCCGAGTTGCTCCAAATAATTCTTAAGGAAAGGTCCCAACTCCACAGCATTTATCCCTAAAAGGATTAAGATGTACCGAGCACAGCAAGGCTATAACTGCTTTGAACAGCAGAAATATATGGGAATGGATGAAGAAAAACATTCATTCCAAAATGTCAGAGGTACACGGGCAATTTGATGGAAATGTAAATATTTACCAAGTTCTACTTGTTACCACTTTCCGTGGATTCATTTAGTGAAACCAAATGAATTTCTGAAGTATTTTCACACAGCATGGCTCTGTCATGCTACCACACTGCAGCTACATTTTTCAGAGCTGTTTAAGGTATTTGTAGACATTTAAAATAAAGAAGCAACACCTAGTTTAGGTACCCAGGTCTGACAATGCCATCTTAAACAAATATATGTGCTTGTTACAACAGCAGCTTTACCAAAGAAGTTAAATATCCCCCCCAGATTCTGCATTTCTCCAGATAGGAGGTTGTGGTCTCCCCATCCCTGGTAGTGTTCCAAGCCAGGATGGATGGGGTTTGGAGCAGTCTGGGATAGTGGAAGGTGTCCCTGTCCATGGCAGGGGGTGGCACTTGATGGGCTTTAAGATCTCTCTGGACACAAACCACCCCGTGATTCCGTGATTTGAAGGATTAAACCTGTGCTGTTCGTGTTCTCATCAGCAGAGAGCAGCACAGGCACATTCAACAGCAGCCAGCACAAGGATGTTTTCCAGAGTGAGAAGCACTGGAACCTTTTAAATCTATTTTTTAAATTAAAGTCATCACTTGGTTCCTTCCTTAGTGCAAGTATCTTTTCTGTCAGGAGGGGTGCTTTAGGTGCAGAGCTCAAGGCCAGGATGGCCTAAGTAATTAGAGGTAGTACTGATCTTTTAGTTTAACTCTCAGTTTGGGGATTGTAGAATGTGAAGAAACACTCACCCAGCCAGAGATGCCTTTAGAATCTCATGGCAACTGAGATAATTGGATAGAGAAAAGGAGTGAAAAAATGACAAGTGCTTACAGTAAGGAAACTTTGAACACTGGCAGTGCACATTCTTAATATCATGTCTAAGAAATCTGCATTCAATAAAGACACTTGAATGTGTATCCTTTTCTGAGTTTAGAACTTTTAATTCCATTTTCCATGTTCCCAATTCCAATTGCTCCAACCAGTACTTACTTCATGCCATGTATAAAAGGGAATTCTTCTCTTTTTTTTAAAGGACCACACAGAAAGTGTTTTTTCTACTCTCAGCATCTCTCCACTAAAAAGGGGAAGGGAGGGGGGAAATAAGAAAAAGAAAAACAAAAAACCCCAACACTTTAAAGCATTGCCATGAGCTGGCAAATTCAGGGAAACCTGAATCTCATTCCAGAGACTTAGCATCACAGAGGAGTTAGTCCAGGGCATCCATTTGCCAGAGTTTAAAGGATCAGTCTGGAATGAGCAAAGAACAAATTCTTAACTATTTGTCTACTGTGTTTCAAAATAAAGATCTGCAGCTCACAGATACTTGGGCAAAATCCTCTCCAGCTCCCATGTAAAACCACTGAAGTGGAATCAAAGACATGGAACAAGCAGCTTGGCAGTTCTGAGCACCTCCTTTGGCACTGCCACTGTCACTAGGACCAAAATTCACCTCTGCATGGCAGAGTGATTCTGT
This sequence comes from Sialia sialis, assembly GCA_009812075.1. Classification (NCBI taxonomy): domain Eukaryota; kingdom Metazoa; phylum Chordata; class Aves; order Passeriformes; family Turdidae; genus Sialia; species Sialia sialis. Next base: position 6,736,908 of record VRYO01001477.1, read on the forward strand.
GCCATGGACACCTCCCAAGTGAGCCTTAAAGAGACACACATGTGAATCCAATGCACGCAAGGGCTTCTGGTGATTTCCAGCAGAACTGTCTCACACTTGTTTTCCTTCACAGAAGCCACAGTTTTAGGGCTAAAAGGGATGCAACCAAGCACAAGTGAATGGGCAGCTACTGAGGGCAGCATTAGCATGATAACTCTCTACCTGCCCTAAATTTGGATGTGACATTCCTGGAGTGAAGCCTGATTACCATTCCCAAAGCCCTGGGCCCAGGAGCTGCAGGGTACAGTACACAGCCTCACACAATGGCAGGGTGGCTCAGGAATGTACTTTCTTTAAGAACAAAAATCCCACATACAATATGCGTGGGAAAGGCAGCCAGGGTTAGAGTCCTGCTTCTGTGCAGCCTACAAAATAAATTATAGAGAAAAGCCACAGAAAATAGAACATCCAACAAGAACAGTACTTTGGATTCCAGTTTCTTGTTAGTTAAAAAAAGACCCCAAAGATCTCAGCTACTGTTTGATGCACAGAGGGATGAGGGGATCCTAATCACAGCTTGGATATAAAAGGACAATTGGAGCTTTGGGTTGTTATTGTAAAAAGCAATTCCTCATCACATAAAACCCAACAGAGATGGACTCAGGCTCCAGTAAGCAAATCCCACTCTGGTAAGCTCCCTGGCCATAGCCAGTGATTATGCAAATAACAATGGGATGTTATGTTATAGGCATAAATCAGATTAGCAACTCAGGAGGTGTCCCAGTGCAGCAGCAGCAAGATGCGGAAGGTGGGAAAAACAGCAGCCTGACGTTCAACCCCAGCATCTGAGTCAGTACAATTAAGAGGAATTTATACTTCTGTGTGTTAAGCCAAGCTGGGCTCAGCTTTTGTTTATAGAAAAGCACTGTTTCCAATGGCATGAGCACAAAACTGGGATCCACTGCACTTCCTGCCCAAAGCCCTGTGACAACACAGTAATGTGAGGAATGTGTCTGCCTGCAGCGTGCACTTTATACCATACACTGTCCACAAACTTCTGACCAACACAACACAAGAGTCACTTCATCAACTGTCCAAGGGTACGGGGAAAGCTTGGCCTGGGATCACACAGCAGGCTCCCCAAACTGGGCAGGACTCCTCAGTCCTGTCTGTCCACCAGGAAAGATGACAGTGCTGAAAATAGGACACTGCTCTCCAGAAATGACCTGGTGTCACTCACATGAGGTCAGAACAGGACACTTGATGCTGCAAGAGCTGGGAAGGTGAATAATAACCATGCAGATCCCTCTGCTCTGGAGCCAGGCTGGCAGAGCTGGGGGTGCTCACCTGGAGAAAAGAAGGTTCCAAGGAGAGCTCAGAGCCCCTGCCAGGGCATAAAGGAGAGCTGGAGAGGGACTGGGGACAAGGGATGGAGGGACAGGACACAGGGAATGGCTCCCACTGCCAGAGGGCAGGGATGGATGGATATTGGGAAGGAATTGTTCCATATGAGGATGGGGAGGCCCTGGCACAGCTGTGGCTGCCCCTGGATCCCTGGCAGTGCCAAGGCCAGGCTGGATGGAGCTTGGAGCAGCCTGGGACAGGGGAAGGTGTCCCTGCCATGGCAGGGGTGGGACTGAATTGGCTGTAAGGTTCCTTCCAACCCAAACCATTCCACGAATAATCTGAGCCCTGGCAACCACCAAATCCCAAAAACATCAAGCAGTCTTCCACCAACAGCAGTGACCAATATTGTGCAGCAAGGCAGAAATGTAGGGAATGATTTAAATTAAAAAATCAGGCTAATGATTACCAACATCTTCAGGGAATAATTCATCATTTTATAATTAAGAAGGCTGAATCATGGCCAAAAAAAAACATTAATGCCTACAACCTTCAGAAAGATAAACTGACATGATTTGTTTGTCTCCTGGGCTTAAATTGGGGTGGGGAATGGAAGGGGATGGATGAGCAGACTGTTGATACCCTTCAAAAACTGTTCCATCTTTTCCTGCACTATGGTAAGTAAGAGGACAGGGACACTAATTAAGAAAAAGAAAAGCCAGTTAAAATAAACCCCTTATAAATGAGAGACTTCTTTCCCTTCCTAAATGTTCCACCTTAGTTTTAAGCAGCTGGGACTAAGAAAAGTGATTGACAGAAAAGAAATTATAAATTTTATCTCCCAAATAAATACATTTCAAACAACTGTGGCATTTCCTGTAATCTGACAATGAAACAGGCATAGAAAGAGATCAGCTTTGCAATGGGCGGGGGGGTGGGAGGGAAAGATGTGAAGGGTGGTGACAGTGTAATCCTGACTCCAGAACTCAGGGTAGGGAATAACCTGGAGTAGCAGAAACAGCATTCCCAGGACCACAAGAACAGCAGCAGCAGCAACAGCAGCCTGGCTGAGCCAGAATTAGGAAAGAAATGACAAACAGGATACATTGAAATTGGTGATTATGGTGCACAGCAAACGGTGCTGATCCAGCCTTAGCAAATTCCAAACCATTCCTTCACATTGTTGTATAGAAACAGAATTTCAAACAGATATTTACAAAACATAATTTGGATCTCCTGGCTCACCAGAGTGCACACACTGGTAAGGCTGTAAATGTAACCAGAAACTATTGCTGCTCTTGCCTATGAAAACTAAAGGACTGCTACGAATTATTACTTCCTGTCAAAAATACAGTATCCATTCTGGATTAATTGAACTTATTTAATTGGCAAACCCAAATGGAAGCCAGTGTGCGAATTAGGTGATTGCCCCAGTTTCTGCAGATTCTCAGGGACAAGTTCTGTGCTAGGAGCCAGCCTGTGAGATGAAAAGGCCCTCTAACCAAGAGGCAGAGAAAGAACCCCACACAACAACAGAAACCCTTGCCAAAAGCTTAACGAGGGAAAATGCTAGATTCATGCAGCGATAACAGGGAAAAGCAAGTTATGTGGACTGAAAAGGAAATACAGGTTTACTGGTGCAATGCCAGACCAGAACTGCTTTGACCAAAATATTATTGCTCCTGATGCCTGCCTGGAGTGCTGGCCTGTCCCAAAACATTTGCATGAGATCAGTGCCTGTGCTTTCCACACTTTCTGGACTCCCACTTGCATCCCATCCTTAGCTCTGTTATGAATTCACATGAAAATGCTGCCCAGAGCTGGACTCAGAGGGCACACTGCAGCTCCTGCCACATTAATACAGCTCTGACCCACTCATCTAGGCAAGTCAAGAGCTTGAGGAGCTTCAGCAGCACAAAACTAGACTCCAAACCCACAGGCAGCATTTCCATAGCATTTAAGGTTGTGATCCCTCAGACTTAGAGCCAGAAGCCAAATGCTGGAGCACTTAGGTGAAGAAAACCGGCTAAGTCAGGCTCTGATGCTGTCAGAACTCAGGGAGGATTTGGATTTTTGGGATCTTTGGCCCTCCTGTTCAGGACCAGGAGTTGGACTCATTGACTTGTGGGTCCCTTCCAGCTCAGGAAATTCCACGATTCTAAAGTCCCTTTCTGCTGAATTGTCCAAGCCCTTTAAAAAAAAGCAGAAAATCCCCACAATTTCAGCTTCTCCTAAAACTTCCCCTTACACTTGGGAGCTCAAAACTTTACACTTTTAAAAAAAACTCTGCAGCTGGGCAGTTGGAGTTCAAAAGCACATTTTTCCTAAGAAATTTTTTTCCATGACGTGGATCCCATCTGAGAACAGGATCAGCCTGACTGTCATTGACTTCAGAGCTCCCAACTACATCCCCAGCTGTAAAATTCCAGTGTTGGTTCACACACATACAAAGCATGAAGAGACACAGGGGAAAAAAATCCAAAATATCAATTTTAACATGCTTAAGAGTATAATATCTATATATCTCAGAAGCTAAAATTAGATCATTTCAGTAAATCACTATTTGGAAATCACTACAGCTTACAGGGCAAAGCAAACGGGTTCACCACATTCCCTTTTTTATTCAGATTTTTCCACAACTCCTGGAAATATTCATGTTACCCTGCATCAGAAACAAGTCTGATGTTTTGTGAATTAAAAACTAAACAACAAACGAACACTAATTAAAAAAGAAGCCTCTTGTATTCTATTTTTGGCATCGATTCTTGCAGAAGCCCACTCAAGACCTGAGGCAGCACTGGCCAATGCTGTACAAAGAATGAGAAACAAACACTAAGGGCATAAAAATCTTTCTTTAAACCCTTACAATGCACTAATCTCTGCACACATTCATAATTGCATTTAAAAATAGTTTTCTCCTCACTCATGTCCCAGATTTAACAGTGATATATTGAGGTCTCATTAAAAAGCTTTTATTACCTTAGTACCTTCACAAGCTTAGTACCTTCCCTATCTGGCATTAAATACTGAAAAATTACAGATCTCAGAATCCCTCTGACCTAAGAGGTAAGATTAATAAAGGACTTCATAGGACAGGCTCTAACCCTGTGTCTTTCTAAAGCATTTATAGGCTTGCATTTCTCCTAAGAAAATTCCATCAGCATAAGCCTAAAATGATGGGCACCAACTGCAGCTGCTGCCTTCTCGTGCATTTGTCAAATTCACAGATTCATGAGTCTCCTATCTGCAGTTTAGATGTTCCCCTTTTTTACATGAGTAACACCCAATTCCTGCTGTCACCAGTTAAGGACAACAGAACTCCCAGATCCTGTGAGATCCCAGCCAGAGCTGCATGGGGAGAAAATAAACCTTCCATGGGATTAGAAACTCATATTCTGGAGGCTTCCAAAGCTGAAGGACTTGGGAAAGTGCAGGAAAAGTGAATTTTTCAGAAGCACATAGTAAATCACAGAACGGCTTGAGTTAGGAGGCACCTTACTGCTCATCTCCTGGAACCCCTGCCATGGCAGGGACACCTTCCCCTGTCCCAGGGGGTTCCAAGCTCCATCCAGCCTGGCCTTGGCACTGCCAGGGATCCAGGGGCAGCCACAGCTGTGCCAGGGCCTCCCCATCCTCATATGGAACAATTTCTCCCCAATATCCATCCATCCATCCCTCTGGCAGTGGGAGCCATTCCCTGTGTCCTGTCCCTCCATCCCTTGTCTCCCCAGCTCTCCTGGAGCCCCTTTATGCCCTGGCAGGGGCTCTGAGCTCTCCCTGGAACCTTCTCCTCTCCAGGTGAGCACCCCAGCTCTCCCAGCAGAGTGCCAAAACAGAGGGGCTCCAGCCCTGGACCAGCTCTGTGGCCTCCTCTGGACTCACTCCAGCAACTCCAGGTTCTTTTTTGGGTGCATTCCCCTGATCTCCAGTGTCAGGTGAAAGCAGCTTCACGTGGCACCTTTGTGTGTCAGCACATTTGCAATGGGTGCATAAATGAAAAACTGTATATTTATCTCAGCATTTATCTCAGCTTTCCCACAAAATTTAGACAAGTGGAAGAGAAAGGCAGAAGGAATAGAGGGTCTGTAAGCACAGCCTGGAGAGGGGAGAGCTATTGACCCAGTGCTTTTTAACAGTGCAACTCCCTGAACTCCTGAAGAGGTGAAGGGAGTAACTCAGGAGGTCAGTAACATGTGCAAAATGTAATATTAAGCCCAAACATCAATTTATGCTAAAGTTAATGCAGGCTGAGGACAGCTGCTTTGTAGGCTCATGTGAGAAATATTATATAAAGCTCTTTCACAACTTAATTTCTTGTAACTCAGAAACAGACTGCTCAGAATGGTCTGACAAGGAAAAGATATCCCTTTCCTTTAAAACAACATTACTGTCTTGGAAAAATGTTAGAAAATCCATAAACTGCAATTTTCCTTGGCTCACACAGGGCTTTGCAGCCCCAGAACTCAGAAGTGTTCTATGAAGAAGTCAATATGATCAACTGCATTTTCTGAAGCGGAGCAGAAGCAGAAATCCCAGGATGTATGAAGGTTACCCTGCAGGTGCAGCACAGTGGGAATCAGGGGCTGAGACAGCCAGAAAAAATCTGTCTAATACACCCAAATTGTAAAAATACAGAGCATGAGCCAGGGGGGAATACAAAATATAGCAATGCTTGAGGAGCATATAGGCAGCTGCCTCATTACCCAGCTCCTGGAAACTCTGTCCAGCCAGGACTGTCTCTCCTTCAGCCTGGACCTCACCTACAATACAGAATTGCACCACAAATCCTGAGCAAGAGATGTCCCATCCCTGGAAGTGCCCATGGCTTGGGTTGGACAGGGCTTGGAGCCTGGGATAGAGGAGTGTGTCCCTGCCCATGGCAGGGGAGTTGAACTGGATGAGCTTTAAAGTCTCTTCCAACCCAAACCATTTCACAGTGCTGGGATTCCTCCCAAACAAACCAGGTCTCCAACACAGAATAAGTTGGGCTCCTGCTAAACCACAAACACAAAACAAGCAGTGTTAAAAAGCAGATGAAAATATAAATAATAAACCAAAGAACACAAAAGAAGTTGCATCAAACAAAGGACTGATGCTACTCAGGTGCCCAGAATAAACTGGAAATGACAGAAACATTAAAAATAAGAGTTTCTGTCACCTTACATTTACAGTATAGGAGGACATTTGACATTCACACATTTAGAGAGACCTTCAGTTTATTTATTGCTAAAAACGAGCTCTTTGTTAAGAAATAAAGCTTTTCTATAAATTAATAATAAGCCCTTTGAAAAATATTATGGATAAAAGTAGGGAGGAAGAGTAGGGACAACTTGTTCATGTAACTGTGAATGCATGAATTGACTTTGCTTAGTAAAAGCATGTACCAAGGCAAAGTTCAGGAGACAAGTGGCAGGAGTCCCCCAGCTCTCTGCAGTGTCCCTTGTCTCAGCCTTTGCTCATCTGGCAGAAGGTGAAATTCATGTGAGGTGACAAAGTCTGGTGCCCATCAGGGCTCCAGCAACAGCCAGGGGAACCAATGGAGTGAACAACTTCTCCAACCCTGCATTCTCCATTCCCTGGGGGATGGGGCATCAAGCAGCAACAAACATAAATTCTGCATCTTCAATGACCACTAACCAAAAATCAGATGCACTGTGGCACTCTGGGACAGTCACATACCATGGAAAGTGCAATCTCTGGGACAAGGCTGAAGCAGAGGCTGCTAGAAAAGCAAAGTGAAGGAATAGAATGAAGGAAGATATCTAAGGCTTCAAATGACCAGGGAAAAGGCAGAATATTGAAAAGATGCTGGTTAAACAGAAAACAGTGTCAGTGCTGAACAAGGTCCTGCAAATATTTCCATCTAAAACCAATAATGTGAGCACAAATCCAGCCACCCTAAATACAGGTTCAGCAGCTTTACTGTCCTTCATCACACCAAGTCACTCTGCAGCAATCCCAGCTGGGAATTTCCCTGTTTATCATCCTCTAAATCTCTTCTACACTGGACCAGTCTGTTTTGGCATTGCTGGCACAGACCCATGCAAGAGGGCAGACGTTTGAAAACGTGATTTAATTGGGCAGTGAGAGGAGCATAATGCAGGATAAAATAAACACTGAGCAGTGTCCATGAGCACAACAGCCTCAAACAGGTGAACATTCCCTTCACCGCAAATCAACCAGTAGAAAAAAACACCCCCAAATGAGATATGCCAGGAAACCTGTGTCACAGGTGAGGACTCTGAATTACAGCCTGACAGCTTTGAGACACACCTGGAGGTCACAGACAGCAGCAAGGTGTCCCACAGTGACTCCCATCAGACTCCAAGGTGTGGGAAGCTCTGAGCCAGGAGCAGAGCTGGAGCTCCTGCTTCAACAACACTGATGGGAACAGACAGTGCTCCCAACTGTGCCAAGGTGAAGAGAACACAAAGACAGCCACACACAAGGAAGGAAAATATTCACAAAGTGAAATGTGCAAAAGTTGACAGGCTGGGGGAGCTGGGGGTGTTTACCTGGAGAAGAGAAGGCTCCAGGGAGAGCTCAGAACCCCTCCCAGGGTCTAAATGGGCTCATAAATAGGCAAATGAGAGACCTTAGAGAGGACAAGGGGGAATGGCTTCCCACTGCTGAGGGTAGGGTTACATGGACATTGGGAAGGAATTCTTCCCCGTGAGGGTGGTGAGGCCCTGGCACACAGTACCAGAGAAGCTGTGGCTGCAAAAACCCCCTTGCATATTAAGGTAATCCAGTTGTCTGTGGTCCCCTGCCCACCCGAGTGCCTTCTCTGAGAGGAGAACAGCACCTTTGTGTGTGCTGCTCTGCAGCTCTGCTCCCTCTGATGGCAGGTTTGCTCTCAGGCTGAGGCTTTATTTATGTAGACTTAGCCAGCATTTTGCTAGAATCTCATTCCTTCACAATGCTGCATGCTTCAAAGAGCATGTTTTTACAAGAAGTTCCCTTCATGCTCAGAAATCTTGCTGAAAAAGAGGTTAATGCAGACTGAAAATCGTTGTGACATTATGGACCTTTTAATTGGTTATGAGACCTGCTTTAGGGCACATATTAATAGGGCAGAAGCGTTGTGAAAGCTCCTTCCCTCTCCTTGACAAACTGCCAGAGGAAGGAAGGCAGTTTGGCCTTGTTCAAAGTATTGTGCAATCCATTTAAAAAGCTGAAACTCAAGAAGTATAAATGGAATAGAGGAGTAGAGTGTTCAGAATGGAAAATAATGGGAAGATGTAGCCCAGGTGTTTTACCATGGCGCTGAGCGTCTCTTCCCAGTCTGGCCTCTCCCTGGGATGGATGCTCCTCTGCAGCTCTGGAACAAAGTCATCCTCTTCTGTGTGGACAGAGGACTTCATCATTCTAGAAAGGAGGACAGAAGTTGGATATTCAGTGACAATTCAGGTAATCTCATACCCAGTGCTCAGTTATGTGACAACATAAAATGATTTTACACATCCAGAAATCCCACAGACTCCTGAGTTTCTCCCACTTCCTCATTATACAAGCAGGACAAGAGTTTAAATCTGGTGGAGAGAAATCTGCACTTCCTAACCAATCAGTGGATAATTTTGTTTAATCACTGCACAATTTGCAAGTCTCACAACACAGAAAAATGCAGAGGAGTGATTTTCAGTCCAGTTCAGAAAAATGCCTCCTATTCCCAGGCAAACAGCAAGAGAAACACACATTTGTAAAGAGAAACACACACATTTGATTCCTCCTCCCTTCAGGAGGTTTTGCCTGAAATGGGGATAAGAGTTCCCAAATTCTAGACTGACTCCACATCCCAAGGCCTGATCCATCAGCTCTAATCCCTTCCTGATCCTATCCAAAGAGTGAGCACCTCAAATCATCCTGATGTGACCAAGCAAAACTTTTCTTCAGAGAATGAGCCATCTTCCAAATATACTGTGAAGGTTATTCCAAGCCTGCACAGAGATCAGAGGCCGAAAATGAAAACTGAGAAGGAATTCATGGAAGCTTCTCAGCCCCTTCACATGGCAGCACTCTGTAGATTTGTATTGTATTTTTTTCACTTCCTGTTTGTACAAATGTGCCTTTGCAGAGATTATGTTGTAGACTTGAAATACCACAGGCCTTTTCAAAGTCTGGTATCACCCATGTTTCATTAAACATGATACTTAGGCAGGCTTTTATTCCCTTAATAGATCACCACTTATGTATTTATGATAAGCATTTTGATAATCAGCAGTGCAAAGGCATGGGTAAAAAGGGCTGGTTTCTAACCCTCCTGATTTATGCATCACTTGACTGAAACATGCCTGGTGAAACCCAGTTAATAAAACTCCTTTGCTTCAGATCCAAGATGTGAAGTTCTGAAACCCCAACAGGCTGTTGACACTGGGCCAAATCATTTCACTCAGCTTTGTTCTGTCCAAGAGGGTTAAGGATGAAGTAATTAACACTGCAGCTAATGGCATGGCTGGGTTAGGAATTACAGCCTGTATAATTTCATCCCCAGCTTTGTGATCATATTTCTTCTCCAACAAAAAACACATCCCAGAGAAAATGAGCCTCAAAACCAAAAGTCACAAAGCCCCAGGGAAATGCTGCTCAATGGATTAGCATGTCATTCCCACCCTAAATATCACCCACTGTCCTCAGGAGGGGAAAAAGTTCCACCTACCCAGGGAAAGCTGCAGAGAGCTGAAAAAAATCTGCATGAAAATGCCATGATTTAGAATAGAGAGGTGCAATGTCAGCTCAGAAAGGAGACCCTCACCTTTGCAATAGATGTTTAAAAGAATCTGGGAGCTGGAAGAACAGAAATTTGCTGCCTCAGTTCTCCTTTGCACACTGAGAGGAGGAGCTGTCTTCACAGCCCCATCTCCACCACAAGAGAGGTTTCCCACTTAATTTAAAGCAGAGGAAACCAGGTTGTGCAACTCCAGGTTGTGAAACAAGGCATAAACCAAAAGAGAAAAAGAAAAAAACCCTCAACTTTTTAAATCAACATCATGATTCTGAAAAAGGCTTAATACAGTTTTCCTGAGGATTTCTAGATGTTTGACCATACTGCAGCTGAATAAAAAGATTCTAGACAAATTATCCCACAGCAGCTCAGCCTAATTCCCTAATGAAAGGAAGGGTGATGTGATCAAGATCCACCTTCTCCAGCAAAGCAATCAGCTTATCAAAGTGCTTCCTCAGTTTAAAGACTTGAAAATAATGGGACTGCATTTACATCTTTATCAGCACTTGGGAGTACAAATGGATTCAGTACAGAGATTCTCAGGCAGCTGGCAATTCCTGCCAGATTTCTCCTCTGAAATGTGTGAGCTGCAGTGGCCAGAGTAGGTGCAGAGAATAATATGTCCTATTTTAAATAATCCTGGGAATCAGGCACATGTTCAGGGATTGTACCCTCACACTGGATCAACATGGATGTCACAGCACCCAGCTCTTTTTACCACACTAGAATCTATCTGCTCACATTATTTCTTTAATCTATGTCTATAAAACTTCCATGATAAACTCTTCACAAACCCTTCCCACTGATACCCCAAAATGTAGTCCCATTATTCTTCCTGTGAAGATGTTCTGGACTTTTACTGCAAATTGGAAAAGCTCCACATGCAAAATTGAGCCTATAAAACAGTCAATTATTTGAGCTTTTGCCAGACTTGGAATATTCTACTGCTGAGGGAAATTCAAACTTGGTCACAACATCACAGAAAAAATGGAAATTATACTGAAATTTTTCTCTGACACAATTATCACTTGATAACCATCTGTGCACCCTTATTAATATTTAATAGCCACTATTTAATTCCATGCCATCTGAGACAGAGAGCAAGGAAAGCTGAAGATGTTGCAGGTAATATTAGTCCTTTATGGATTAAGTCTGGTGGCTTTTTCCTGCCATCAATGACCTGGATGAAGAAAAATAACTTTGTGAACTTGCAGCAATGAAACAGGGAAAGGACTAGGGGCAGAAAAGGAGGAGAGTAGGAAGAAAAGCAGCTTGTGAACACACTCTCCTTTTTACAGTGTTTCCTCCAGGCATGTAAAACCTCAGAGCAACAGCTGGGGAAGGAACTCTCCTGCCAGCTGGGCATAGGGAAAACCCTGTCTCACCCCAAGACAAGCTTGGAATATTATCTCTAGCTATAATCACATTCACACATTTTTATATGCATGTGCATTAAGTATATTTGACATTGTTTTAATTTATATAATAAATTAACAGCACAACACACATATGTCTGATTCACCACACATGTCAAGCTACAAGACAAATTATCTTGTTTCTGCCATGGATTCTTTTCCACAGGAGAGGCAAATGCCTCAAATCCCAGGAGCACTTGCATAAAACACTGTCACATGGATCTTGTAAACACTAAAGGGCAAGCCAAGTTAAGGAGCTGCTCTATAATGGCTCCATTTGGATATATATATTTGGGGCAGATGTAAATGAGTGAGAAGTCACTACAGGATTTTATTTAAAATGCCACTTCCTCGACCTCTCAGCAATCCTCTGCCCTTGTCATGAAATGTGACACTGTTATATTAATAAAAGTTCTAGAGTACAGAGGCCATTAAGCAATTCCTCTGCAGATGAATGAACCCTTCTTCATTGTAAATTGAGAACCAAATGTACTGGAACAAATGTTTACAGGACATTTCACAAAAGGCCCAGCCCACTTTCACACCCACCCTTTGAAGTTCTCTGGTAAGTCAAGTTGATTAATTTAGTTATAACTTGTATATTTGTACATGACACAACTGTATTGAGAAAACCTCTCATGGCCTTTTCCACGTTCTCAAATCCAATTAGCTGCTCCCATCATTTATGGTATTTCTGCGCCATATCAGGAATTAAAACCCTCTGGCACCTTATCAAGCATCAAGTCCTGCCTGCTCATACTAAGCTGTGGCACAGGTCAGGAAAAACCCACAGTGTGTGATTTGCATTAAGTAAACTTCATCTCAAGTAAACGTAAACTTTGTATTAAATAGATGAACATTCAGCTTGATATAACTAAACTCTACAGTTACTGCTTGTTTATAATGCTGTAAATTTCAAATACACTTTTCACTAGACAAGAACCACCTCTATGGCTTTAAAGGAGTCCCACATCCACAAATCCAACATATTTTCACGTGTCTGTTTGCATAAGAGAGAAAGAACCACAAAAAGAGGGTTTGTGGAAAGAGCTCCTGAAGTTAAACAAGACCAGAACTTTTAAAACATTGTGGGATCCCTCCAAGAGTGCGTGTTCCCATTACTCAGGTTGTTTGGCACACCCTCAGTGCCCCAGCAGAGTAACAGAAATGTCATGGCTTTGGTGTCATGGGACACGCCAGTTAATGGCAGGACACAGGATGGTGACAAAGAGAGTCCTGCCAGGTTCCTGTCAGTTCATTGTCTGCCTGGCCCATCCCACCCGTCCAGGCAATGGATTTCTTAGGATAAATATCAAATATGATTTGCACATCACGCACTGCAATTTCTCCTGGCTGCTCCCTCCACCAGTGACTTTTCTTCCTGACCTCCAGTCGAGACGTGAGAGCCAATGAGAACTGATTTATTCATTTATTTTTTGTTTCTATCACACTGTTGTGCCCGGAGATTGCTCCCCCGACGGAAAAGCACAGCTCTGCCCTACAGAACCAACAATTCAAGAGGATTTAGTGCTCCACAGAAAAAAGATGTTTTCCAATTTTACCCCAAAGGTCACAATTTAATTAAGGCCTGTGCTGACACCAACCTAGACTGAAAACAAATGAGCTTCAAACACTATCTGATAAAATCATGTGTTTGTTTTGCTCAAATAATTTGCACAAAAGGCAAAAATAACACATCCTAGCCTGGGTGGAGCATCCTTGTCCTTCCAAATGTAACAAGCAGAGTTTTAATCCCATTACTCTCAATCACAGCTTGGAAATTTGTAATCCAGCGGTGATCAACAGAGAAATACCTTGAAAACTCTGCTTCAGAGGGTTTACTCTAAGTCCATCAAGATGTAAAGCGCTGTGAGTGTCACCCTACAACATAAAACAGAGGAATTAAGCCAACTTTTCACATCTCATGAGCTGCCCATTGCCATCAGGAAAGGAAGAAAAAATATTCAACAAGAACTGAGATTTGACCCAAAGTTTATACATAATTAGGCAAGAAGTTGGAATTCATGCAAGAAACCCTGATACATCTTTGTTTCTGACCTCAGACTTCCACCACAAACATACACAAAAATTAGGAAATTACATTAGGGAGATGGGGAAAACACCAAAATGCACACAGCCCTCTCAGCCCAATTTTCCAAGGAAATTATATGTCTACAAAATTAAAACTAATACAGTGGAAAGGAATAAAATAATCACACAATATGGGAAGCAGAGATAGCTCATGAGCCCCAGGAAAAATGAAAGAAGAGATGGGAATTGCAGGCTGACAGTGCTGACCTGATGAGGATTTAATTTCACATGTTTCAAATCAGCTTTGTCAACACCTCCCTGATTACATTATGTCCATCTGTATTATATAAAACAAGATTTCTGAAGTCTGACTCCAGGATCATACAACAGAAAGCGGGAAAAGCCTGGCAAGGACATCTCCAAGCCTTCCTCATAAATAAACAAATGCTAAATGGATTGTGTTTAATCCTTGGCCACAGAGTGAGAACCTGGCACAACTAAAGAGTTGCTGTGATTGATTGGACAGTGCTGAAAGCCGTAATTGCTACTTTTGATGGAAGTTCATCATCGGAGAGCCAAAATTCAATTATTTGGGAAGGCACTGCACAAAAAAAAATCAGAAGAGTAACAGTATACTACAATAAGAGAACATCTAAAAATCACTGGAATTAAATGCCATTCAAATGTCAACACAGAGTAAACTAGATTTCTCTGCACTCTGAGTGCTCCAGGGCTACTCCTTATGCATTTATTTATTGCCTGGTTCTGAGCTGAGCTCAGTGGGTTTCAGCCTGGGGGACGCAGATATGTGAGGGTCTCATAACTGCAACTGTGGGTGGCAGAAGTCAAAGAATTAAAACAAGCTCACTGTGTTGCATAGCTCTTTAGTTCATGTGCCCCTCCCATGGAATGTAGGCTTCCCTGGCAGATCTATCCGTGGGCTCAAATAAAGGAGATTGGGAATCCCTAAACTATGAGAATAGAGGTCTGAGCAGGATCAGCATTGTTACAACGAAACATTATTCCCATTTTACTGGTAGTGATTGCTTTCAAAAATTAACCATGCTAGTTACAGCCACAAAGGTAGTTTTAAAATACTCTACATACAAAATGTTCTGTTTTTCCCAGTGTTCAAATTTCAAATTTATGGCAGACCTGTGCCCAGGGAGCCTGAGATCACCCATGCAATTGGGATCCCCAGTACCAATCACTGTCATTCAGCTACAGAAAGCAACTGGTCACCACAAACCACCACATATAAACCTTTAGTTCTGGGGGTTCTATTCTGACAAAGTTGTGGGAGTTAAGTTTTTCTTTTGTTCCTTCTTACCTATAGAATTTTTCCCATGAGTTGCTGGGAGTCACTAACCACTGGTACTTATGGGGACTTGAGAAAACAAAGGTTTGGCTGGGCCCAGGTAAAAGCAGCGCAGGGGCAGCTGCTGTCTTTCCTCTGCAGCTTCAGAGAAGGATGCTGGAAGCTGCTGCTGCAGGAACAGGAATTCACCAAATTCACCATAACCCAGCCCAGAGCTGCTGCTTCTTCCACTTCTTCTTCTTCTGTGGGGTGAGCCTCTGTTGGTGACAGCAGCCACTGAACCGGGACCTTATTAACCCCTACCTCACTAAAAGAGCCCTATCCCTATGTGCTTGTGTTCCTGGTGTGAAAAATGAGGTTTACTTTCTTGGTAGATTTTAGAAGGTTTAATAAAAGACAGTAAGAGATGAACAATAAAGCAAAATGTTATAACGGCCGGGTGCTTGGCTTTTAGCCAAGAGCACACCTTTTGTTTTGGAGACACCTCTTAAATTCATCAGCTTTTTACATATTCATAGACTTATTATGCATTTTCAAACTTTTCCATAAACTGTTTTTAATATTTCGGGTACTGTTTTACTCCTTGAGTCCGCCTTTTTAGAGCATGTGTATTTCTTGGCTGTGGTTTTGATCAATTTTTCTTCTTAGTCTTAATTTGGGCAGTGGTCTTTAATTTCCACAGGCGGTTGGTGCTGGTAGCTGGTGCATCAGTAGCAGGTGTCTTCACTGGGTGTTACCCAACCAAGCAGGCAGTTCACTTACTGCAGACACTTTATCAGCCTGTATTACTCCTAAAAAAACCTAATACCTTAAAAACTATTTCAACACCCACACATACAGCAACCACGTTAATATTTGGGAAAAGCCAATAGCATAAGATGTATTTATAACACCGGGAACGCTGTGCCCTCATCCCTGCCCTGCTCTGGGATTGTTTCTGTGCCCCAGCCCCTCTGGGTTTGTTTCTGTGCCCCAGCCCAGCAGCCCTGCCAGGACATCCCACACTTGAGGCACTGCCCCAAGCTTTGATCATATCCTCCACCAGCCCAGCATTTCTGCTCATTCCTGCCCTCCAGGTGCTCCTCAGAGTCCTGCAGAGCACTAGGACTGACTGCCCCAAAGCTTGTCCTCCATCCTTCCCATCTCGGCTGTCAGGGGGTCCCTGGGTCTGTCTGTTATTAATTCCATTGTTGTTTTGTTTGCCTTGTTGTACATACTAATAAAGAACTTGTCAGGAAAATTAAACCACAAACACCAGAGGTTTATGTCCAAAAAGGAGACAGAGAAGTCTTTTTACCTTATTCTAATAAAGGGAGAGGCCATGGGCATTTCCCTGGAATCTCTCAGATTTTTGGAGGACACAGCCTTCTTTTCATCCTGTTTTCCCAGCCACATTTCCCTCTCTCTTTCCCAATTGCTGAGGTACCTGAGAGGTGCAGACATCCCAGAACGCCTACAGATGTCTCTCTAATGTATAACCCTCCCTATTAGCTTTTAATTCTTATAGAAATCATGTTTCTTCCCCATTGCCTCTTTCATCTTTCAATATCCAATTTAATGTATCAGCAAACCTACAGTTTGTAAAGGCAAATACCTTTCCCATTCATCAATCAGTGGAATCCTTCCCATCGTTTCTTTTATCTCCCAGTGCTAGTCTTATCTACCAGCAGACCTGCAGCTTGTTTATAAAGACAAATCCATCATTCCTCTCAAACTGTTATTCCTATCCTCATATCTTTGTCTTAAAGCCCCTTAATTCCAAAATTATAGTAATTCGGAGGGAGGGGGTTTACATTCTCCAATCCAAGGGAGGGTCCTGCCTTCCCCAGCAGACACCTATCTTTCAAACCAAAACAAAAGTATTTTTTTGAAGGAAAGAACTTGATGTGCATCTCCACCTGCGAAATCAAATTCTCAGCTGCCTGAAATCTTTCTTTAAGGAAGAAAAAAAAAAGGGGTGTTTTTTTGTTGTTTGCTTTTTTTTTAATATTAACTTTTCTTAGATTAAGAATATATTAAGTTAGAAAAACTTCTAAAAAATTAAATATAGGAAGTTTTAAATAAAGATATTTTTGCAATCAGCATTGTCAATTAATTTTTAAAATGCCAGAGTGGACATGACAACCCTTCCACTGTGTATGTTCCTCTGCAGAGGGAGGCAGACAAGGCCAATGGCACTGCAGAGATTAATTGATGTATTGGTTTCCTGCCCTGTCCAGCTCTCTGGACATGCTTAAATATAAGCTCCAATACAGTCAGACAATTATCTTTGCTCAAGAGCTTTACTCTGGTTTCAGACTTCCAAAATCTTGTTTAATAATTTACAAGAACATTTAAAGCACCTTTTCTGAGCATTCCAAGAAAAGCTGCACTAAAGACCAGATTACCTAGAATTTAAAACCTCTGGACAGACGGGCAAGTCTGGGCAGGTCAGTTCCTGTTTTAGCAAAAATGGCATCTTCAGGTGCCATAGGCAGCCACTCTCATCTTGGGCATCAGCTTTTTATTCCCTATTGACTTCTTGGTGTCCCTGAATACTCTGAACATCTCCCAACCCCTCCTAACCCTCACTGCATAAACAAAGTCCTTAAGCCAAGGGGTAATATGAAAAGGGATATATTTAAATTACAGTAATTTCACGATTATAAGCCGCACCTGATTATAAGCCGCACCTCCTGGTAGCTGGGTAGAGCACGGGATTTGTCCATATATAAGCTGCACCCAAATACAAGCCACATATTTTTTTTTTTTTTAAAAAGCGAGGATCCATGTAACAAAGTAACGAGTTAGTAACAGAATCGCTGCCAGCTGGGTTTGGTGTCAGGTGCTCAAGTTGCAAACAGTTTTCATAGACCAGCGAAGCCTTTAAAGGCAGCCCCAGGTGCCCTCCCCGGCCGGCTCTCACTTCCAGGTTGGCATTTCACTGGGATTTGTCCATAGATAAGCCACACCTGATGATTAGCTGCACTACTGGGGTAGGCTGGATTCTTCAATGAAAAAGGTGCGGCTTATAATAGTGAAATTACTGTATATATTTGGAAGTACAGTAATTTCCAACTATAAGGCGCACTTCCAGGTTGTCAGCAAATTTACGAACTCTGTCCATATATAAGGCACACGGGACTTTTTTTGGTTTTTTTTCCCAGCAAGGGTCCGCTGCCAGCTCTCCCCGCGGCTCACACTTCTGGGTTGGCAAATTTCCAAACTTTGTCCATATATAAGGCGCACCAGCTTATAAGGCGCACTTCTGGGTTGCGATCAAAATTTTAGTCAAAAGGGCACGTCTTATAGTCGTGAAATTACTGTAGTGCTTTTCTTTGAGATTTACACTGGCATAGGTTGCCCAGAGCAGCTGTGGCTGCCCCATCCCTGGAAGTGTCCAAGGCCAGGTTGGACAGGCCTTGGAGAACCTGGGATAGTGGAGGGTATCCCTGTCCATGGCAGGGGGTGGAACTGGATGAGCTTTAAGGTCCATTCCCACTCAAACCAGTGCAGGATTTTGTGATTCCAGAGCTTGAGGGCACTGCCTATGCTCTTACACAGCCACAGGGCTGTCCCAGCAGAACCTTGGCAAGACTGGGCAGGTTCCAAGGTAGCAAACAGCTGAACATTTCTCCCACCCATCAAGGAAAGGAGGGAGGATGGAAGAGAAGAAGAACACTGTACTCTAAAACAAACTCTCTGATTGTCTCCTTTCCTCCAAGCACAGTTCAGTAAACAGTAAAATCAACCCCAAATCACCTTTAGTAAAATTCTAAATCTGAAAGCAGCAAAAAGCAATAGACTCACCTTCTTTTTTCCTACACTTCCACCATAGTTTTGGCAGTCTCTTGTCTCATCTGGTTGTGTTTTATGTCTCAGCTCAGTAACATCCATCTCCAAGTACATAAGTGAGTACAGAGAGATGCACTGCTTGTTCTGGGAGGGGCTGGAACATGGAACTAAGAGCTTTGTGCAACTGGGCTGTAAGAATCTGCATTCAGGTTTTGCATAACTGGCATTTCTTTAAGCACTTTATGAAAAGAATAAGTTCTGGGATGTTCAGCTTTTACAAGCTCAGAGACATGTTCTTAGTTAGAAAACATTTATAGAAATAATCACAGAATCCTCATGCTTTTGCATACTTATTACTGAACAAACCCGCTCTTTTATTTGGCAATGCATAAAAGATGTTATTTTAGTAGGTGCTCACCTTTTTTTTTCAGAGGAACACAGTGACAGTCAATAAAACAATTCCTTTGGAATAGGTTTCTCTCATCACTTTGCCCAGGATGAGAAAAAGAATTGGGAAATCACTGAACAATCAGAATCACTGAGCCCTGGCTTCGATTTCTTTTGTTTGACTCAGGAACAAGTATAAAAGTATTTTTAAAATACCTCTAAGGGAAAGGGCACAATCCTCTTATTTACCATTAATAAACTGGTACAAGCAGCTCTGAAGTTGAAACACAGAAGGGAGATGGGAAAAGATGCTGCTCCTGCCTTCCTGCTCTGCCAAGGAATCTAAACAGGCACATGAGCAAAGGCTCCTCGTGGGGCAGTGGGATGTGCTGCCCTGGGGCCTTTCCCACTCCCACTGGCGTGCTGGGAATGCTCTACACGCCACTGCAGGCTCACCCTCAGTGCCTGTCCTCACCCAAGTGACACCAACAGGGACCTCTCACCAAGCTCTCAGCCAGCAGCTCATCCCTACACTTCCTCTGCAATCTCCTCTGTTTGTTTGTCTTAGTAAGACCAAGCTTTCTCCCAGCCAGCCCTTCTCAATGCCCAGGAAGTGCTGTTCTGCCCCTTGCTGGAGCCTTCAAACCTCACCAGCACACACAGCAGGAACAAACCCCACCTGCTCCCAGCTGATCTAAATGCCACACACATCAAAGGACACAATATTGTACAGAATGATCTAAACCTAACGCAAGGACATACATCTGGGCTCATCTGGGGTTTGTCTGTAGTTCAGTGCCAATGCAAAGCCATAGCAAATTTAGTCTTCCCTCATAGAAGCACATCCTGGAAAAATGGTGTTTCCAGCACATGGAATGATAAAGAGCAATCACCTCATCAGTTACAATCAGCTTTGCATGCTGCTAAATGACAACTGTTGATAACATGAAACAACGTTCGGGACTTGCCCAGTCAGAAAGCTGCTGAGCAGGGAAACATTTCTCCAACTAAAACATTTATATGGAGCCAGACACCTACCCAGAGCCACACTTTCTATCCATCCCACACTTTCTATTCATCCAATACATCTGTGTATGTGGTTATGGGGCACTCCATGGTTGAAACCAGGGCTAAAAAACCCACCCTAAGCAAACTTGCTAGTGAATTCTTACAAGGAAATTAATAGAAATGAACTCTGGGACACCAGAACCTGAATAGCTGAACAAATAATAAAAGATAAGCATAAGCAAACAAATAAAGAGTAGCTCCAGATATTGTGACTTAAATAAATAGTCTTAAATTACGCAATCAATTGCATCATATTTGCAAGAGCCCTCCTCCTACACTCCTACACTGCACTTCAGTGGTATCAAAAGCAAACAGGAGGCTGCTCAGTCCTTTCTCCATCTAGAAATCACTACTTATATATTTCACTGTCATCATTCCTATCGGATAGCTCCTGACCAGCTAAATGGAATTAAATGGAGGCCTCCAACTGCAGCAAGTCATCATCAGGGACAGATTTAAGCAGGTGAGGGTCACTCAGGCAGGGAATGTGCAAAGCCACACTGTAATTAATTCTGGACAGCAGAGCCATGAATTGAACCGATTCACGATTCCCTGGGCTCACACAGCACTGGGACAGGCCTGCCCTGCCACCCCTGATGCAGGGAATAGGAAGATGGAAGTGGGAAGGGTGCAGAAGACACAGAGGGGACAAGGAGAAGCAGTTGCCTGAGAGCTGCAGACCTTCAGGAGCACAGTGCTCAAATCCTCCTGCACTGTCTCAGAGCACATTGCCCTTCAGCGACAACACACCCAGCACTGATGAAGTATTTAACGATCAGAAACACATTCACTTTGGCTTTTGGAATAATTTACAATTGTTAATTAGCATTTTCAGCGAATAATAAAACCTCCAATAAACAGGAAAGAGTTCCTCCCTCTCACTTGCCTGGCTCTCAAGGGTCCAGCTGTAGCCACTACTGCCTCCTTTCCCCTGGACACCCACAGGCAGTGTGGGACAAAGGCAGCCAAGCTGGCACACAGGGCTGCTCTCAATGGAAACCCTGCTGCTTGGTTTCCTGATGCCTCACAGATGAATACAGAAAGAACAACTAGCCGAGCCTTCAGTCTACTTTAGATGTATTTTTCTTATTGGAGGGGAGACTGAGAGATGGTACATCATAAATCCAAACCTAAACTCTAAAGCTGCTGAGAGGAGCACAACACTGGAACACCAAGCGTAACCTGTATTATAGAGACTTCTGATAAAAAACATTGACTCTAGTTATGCTAAAAGCTGTACTTGAATATGCCAGGAGACCTACATCAAAGCAGACAAGAGGTGAGTAAAGAGTATCTCCATTCATTTTCCAAAAACCAAAGTAACTGACAACTAAGTTGTCCAGTGTTTTAGTAGAAGATTGTCCCCAAAGTAGGAAATAACTTCAGTTTCTCAGTCCATCACATAAGGAAATATCAAACACCTTATCAGGGCCTGGAGGAAGAAGAATGAAGGCTCAGGGAGAACAATATCCTCCTGGTGCAGGGGATCACACCCTGCTCTCACTCTGCTTGCCATGAAGTGTTTTACCTTGCTGGAGCAGAGACAAGAGCCAGGCCAGCTCCCAGCAGGCAATCAGGGCACTCTCCTGAAGAATACAAAAAGTCTGTCTCAGAGATGGCTCAGGAGTGGAGCTCTACCCTTTCCCAACCTGTGCCTCTGAGCATGCAGAGTGTATGCAACACTTCTTTTCACTCTTTATGATAAACTACTTTCAAAGAAGAGACAATGACAAGAGAAAGCAACACACTATGCACAGAAAGACTGACCAGAATCACTGAACTGGGCTACAGAGAGCAGCATCACTGAAGAGCTCCGAGCCAGCACCTCCTCCAGCCAGCAGGTCCAGGGACAAAGCCTTGGGTGTTCCCCAAGAGAGCAGCTCCACCTGATGCCCAGCAGAGGGGCTTGCCCACCTCTGCAAACAATGCCCTGGAGGAAAACAAACCCATCCATACAGGACTGGCACTGTGCTGGGCCAGGAGAGCTGCCAGGACCCTGGGAGCTCCTGTCAGACAGCTTGGAGCTCCAGGGTAGGGACACTTGGCGCAGCCACAGCAGCACTTCGGGCTGCCTGCACAGAGAGCTGATGAGGGACATCATCACCTCAGAGACCTCCTTCTGACCAGGGCCACCTCTCACCCTGTGAACCCCAGGAGGGTTCCACCCACCAAAGAATCCCTGCAGGACCCTTAAGGACCATGTAATTCCAGCCTCTGCCAAAGGCAAGATGCCACTCACTACATCCAGCTGCTAAACCAGATTGAGGATCCTGCCCTGTGGTCAGCGTGTCCCTTCCTACTAACTGAGATTCTGGACAGTTATCCTTCCTTTGTAAATGCTGGAACTGAGTCCCTGGGCATGGAGGGGGATTCAGAGCCTCATCATGCAACATCACCCTAATCCCCTGGGAGTGCCAGAGATCAGGAAAAAAGAATAGTTTTGTTGGTTGTTGTTATTTTTAATTAACTGGGGAGGGAAGCATGTGAAACACAACACTTCAGGGAAAAAATTACAGTTCATATTTGAGTTTAAACTTTAAAAGCAAACTATGAACAACAAAAAGTAAGAATTACAGAAACAATCTGTGACTGAGAACAAGGATATTTTAAAACTGGGGGGAAAAATACAACCTTTTAAAACAAAACATTTTAATTGCCCTGCTTCAAAATTTTGTGGGCTTACAAAACCTCTTGAATTTTATATCAGGCCAGAGAAGAAAGTCTCTGAAATACCAACCCAATTTTAAAGGCAGAAGAAAGGAGGTATAAAGAGGAAAACAGTGAACTGTATATTCACAGTCAAGATTGAAAAGATACTCAAAGAACAGAGGCTCTCTCTAATACATTATAGGGGATGAAAATATGAAAGGTGTTGAATTGTCTAAGCAGATGCCAGAAGTGCAATGCATAGCAAATCAAAACCAAACAAAGGTTCCTGTCCCTTCAACTCCAGGAGAACATGTCTGCATCCACCAGCTGCCTCTGTGCAAGGAAAATGAATGATTTCAAAATCCCAGGAACAACAGGTCCCTGAGCACAGGACAAATCCTGCCATTAGGATGTGCCTCATTCACCCTGAGCACAGAGGGATACCACGGGAGCAGCACTGCACGAGTGCTTGGATGGAGTGCTGCTACACTGGGTGCAGCAGGAAAGCAGAAAGCCACATGACAACCAAGTCAGACTCCAGAAAGCAAAGCTCACAAAGGACTGGTGAGCTGTGCAATGACTCAGCAAGAAGGAAAAAGAAAAAAAAAATTTAAAAAAAAAAATACAGCAGCTGATAGGCAAGTCTTTTCAGTAAGGACAGGTACCACGAAAAAGTCAGTAAAGTAATAAAGAGCCAGAAGCAGAGTTCCCAGGCTGAAATTCTGCCTGTGTGCATGGAGCTGTCTCTGTTGCTGGTCCATTCCAACCCCCTCCCAGCACACCTAAGGAGGCAGAGGAGGGAAAGCCTGGCTTTAAGCCCTGTGTCCCAGCACCTGCCAGGCTCACTGCAAAGGCATTTTTCTTGGTGAGCAATGTGAGAGGAAACTACAGTCCAGCCAGAAGTCAGGAGAGCACAGAGCAGACAGAACACCAGCCTGGGAAAGCCAGGGAAAGGAGCAGGAGTGTGGCAATGCAGGAGAGTCAGCCTGTTGCCCTGCCAGGCCCAGGAATGTGGTCAGGATAGGAAGGTGAGCATCCCTGCACCTGCTCAGTTGTCATCCTGAGCATGAAATTCCACCTCCTGTTTCTCCTGCATAACTTTCCAGGACGGCTCTGCCATGACTGTTGAGGTTCTACAGCTCCTCCTGGAATGGTAAGATTAAATGTAATTTGTTAAACAGAGATAACATGCTCCAACTAGATGGACGAGCAAGACAAGCTGTGCAGATTGCAGTGCTCAATTTGAACATATTCTCACTCACACTCTCCTTTGCAAACCTTTATGCAAATAGCTTTTCAAGAACATTCAATCCTCCACCCTCCCAAACTACCACAGCAGCATCACTGTCTCTTCAGTCTGGAGCCCAGAGAGACCCCAAGGCACTGGGTGTCTGCCTGGCCCGAGCCAGGTGACATTCAGAGACATTTGAGCAGATGCTCATGTGCTCTGCAAGGCAGGAGGAGAAAGGAGATGTATCAGGTAACTGCAATTCCTTTCCATCATTCCTCCCTGGCAAACCCAATCCCTTGAAAAGCACTGTGTCTTATCTCTGCCTTTTGAAGCTCAGCTGGCCTGGTTTCACTGGTATCAATTCTGCATCTCTGCCACCATTCTGCTTCTGGACCAGGGTAATAAAAGAGGCGAGGATGCCAACAGCTCCTCTGTGCAGCAGAGTAACACAGTGTAACTGTATTGGCTGGAGCAGGTAACTATAAAATCAGAGGGGAGGGGAGAAAAGGGCAGCTGAAAGGTAAGGGCACTAGGAATGATACTCTAAACATTCTCCTTTGCCATCACACCACCCCTGATAGCCAACACAAGCTGCAAAAACTACTGAGAAAATTAACCCCTGCAAGGCAAGGAGAGCTGGGGCTTCATTCCTGGCACACAGAATTACATGTGTTAAAAGAGCTGGCAGTGAGGGACCAAGGGGGACCCAGGCCTAGTGAATCACAACCAGTTACACTTAAAAACAGGAAGCCACGGTGAGGATAACCACAACATCTGCAACATCCTCCTGACATCTCTGTCAACATCCAGCCCACCCAGCACCTCGGGCAAAGCTCAGGTGACTTGAAGGATTGGGATGAACAAGGAGAATCCTGCTGAAAATACAACCCACCTTTCAACCCTCTTTCAAAAGACCAACAGGAATAGAATAAAATTTTTCCCTGAAGTAATTTTTCTACTTGAGCCATGCAGCTCTTCACAATTAAGTCAAAATGTTCCTGTAAAACAGCTATTTTTGCTATTCCTTCTTTCAAAATGGAGTAAATAATGCACAAGAAGACTCAGCATTGCCTTAATCAGTGAAGCCTGGAATAAAACCCAAGAGTGCTGGCTGCTGTCTGTCCTCCATAAAAGCCTTCTCTCCATAAAACATGATTATGGATGCTTTTTTAACCCATGCTGACAACTTGTTTGCACACAAACGCTGAGGAACAATATACCCCCTCCCAGGAGCTCCCAAAATGCTGTGCTTTGGGGGAAGGAGTTGCTGGGAAGGGCTAAGGAAGCATAAGGTACATGAGCTGCTCATTTTCAGTATGACTAAGGTCATACTTCACTCCACTTGCTTGACAGTAGAGGCTGGAATATTTAATTGCAACCTTCAATTGTCCTGACCCATGCTATCAGTAATAAAATACTCTTTTGGGAAAACAAATAAACAGACAAATAAAGCCTTAATGATTTGGTTAAGTACCTACCAGTGAAAGTACAGTGTCCATTATTTTGAAGGCATTCAAAAAGGTTGAAGGTGTGATATGCTAGAGCAAGTGATGAAGGGATTTACACCTTTGTCACTTTGACAAGGGTAAAAAAAAAACCAACCAAAAAAGAAAGCATGGAGCAGCTTTTGAAAGCATTTGTCTCAAGCAACCAAAGGGCTGTCTGGAAAATGAAAGCATTTCTATTCCACTGGCACTTGTGGAGAGCAGCAGGATAATGAAGTGACTGGGCTATTGCCCTTCCCAAAGCAGTGAGATCTTGCTGGAAGCAGCACACATTCATCTCAGTGCCCAGGGAAAGGGCACTAAACAGTGCTCTGCCAGCCTCTTCCCCCTCTCTCAGTAACCAGGATCATTTTAGAGCTGACACCTGCAACAGAGACTTTTTAGTGCATAATGAATAACTCGTCAAAAAGAGAAGGCTGTGAGAGAATGGGTAAAAATAAAGTGAATAAAGGAGTAAAATTACAAGATATAATGCAGCCTCAGTGAACAGGGCAGCCTGACAGCAGCACTTTGAAAGACTCCTGGTGAGGATGTGGCTTACACAGCCATGGAACAGGTAATGAACTGGCCCGGAAAAGCAGCTGCTCCTTGCTTCCACATCACCCCCTCACTGTCAGAACACTCAAAAAGACAGTTCCTCTTGTCACCAGGGCAGGATAAAGCCCAGTGCAACAAAAATGAGCCTGTAACCATCTCTAAATGTTCTTGCCAAAGAGGATTGGGATTTCCTTTGGCCATGATGTGGGTGTTAGAAATCTGACTGATCCAGGAGCTGAGTGCCTCTCAGTTTGTGGGAAGGTTCCTTCCCATGCCAGGCTCCTCTCCCTGCTCTGCCCAGAACAGGGCTGGTGGCTTCCCACAGGGATGTGACTCGGTGATCAGTGTCACCCTCTCTGCTCCTGGGCAGTTCACAGAGTGAGACTCTATTCCATGTGACAGCCCAAGCCACAGCTTCTTCCCTCCTCTGAGGTTTTTCATTCCCAGAGACAAATGAGCTCATTGAAATGTTCTCTGCAAATTCTGTGCAGAAATTGGGGTGGGCTTCTAAAGATATTTTTTTCCTTATTTGGAAAAACATTTCATAAAGCACGGTTTACATAGGGTAAACACAAAACAGGTTGGGAAGGAGCTGAAAGATCCCCCAGTGCCAACCCCTGTCACAGACAGGGACACCTTCCACTATCCCAGGCTGCTCCAACTCCCAGGAATCCAGGGGCAGCCACAGCTTCTCTGGGCATCCTGTGCCACGGCATCAGCATCCTCATAGGCAAGAATTTCCCCCAGTATCCCATCCAACCCTGACCTCTGGCAGTGGGAAACCATTCCCCTTTTTCCTGGCAGTCCAGGATCTTAAATTTCACTGTGACAGTCCTTCAAGCAAAACCTAACTGATCTCTAAGCCATGTAAGTGACCTCTTCAAGCTTGCTCTGCTTCATTTTTCATGCAGTAACCAAACAGGCAACACAATCCAGACCTGATGCCTCCCATTATGTCATGGAAAACCCACAGGAGAGAGCACGGTTAGTGAATAAGACAAACCCTTCTGTTCCTGAATGGAGATTGGTATCTTTTTGTATTCCTATTATATAAAGCTTTCAACACACTTGTTTTATTGTAAATGCAGCAGTAATTAAATATGTTCTCTAAAAATAACATGATTTTATTTTCCCTTGCAAACAGATCCAGTGCACAGCTAGAACAGAGGATCTCCTGCCACACAAAATCTGTCTGCACAAGAGCTTCCAACTAGACCACACTCACACCATGCCAACACTTCCCACTTTCCCAGCTCCCACAAAGAGCCAGCACCAACCCTTTGCAGCACAGCTGGGAACGGTGACAGAGAACAGGGAACCAAGCCCCTTTCTCAGATCTGATGTCTGTTTTCCCCTAACACGCTGCCACACACTCATTACTGCACAGAGAGCCAATCAGGGTCAATTCACGTCTGTTAGCACACCCAAGTAGCAAAAAGCATCATTCTTACAAAGTTATGAGGTTCATGACAGTGGCTAAAGATATCCCTTGGTTTGCTTGTTTTTCCTTCCTTTCTATTGGCACAGAAAGTGTCAAATATCAGTGGGTATTATTTCTCTGATTTACTGAGTTAGGGAGTGTTTTAGGATAGCTGGGAAAGGAAGAATGTTTGGGAAAGGATATTTGAGAGACAAGGCATCAGCAGCCTTATAAATACTTTATTTATGGCACCAGCAAAAGCAAGAATATATCACTCCATCAGAGTACACACCTGGACATATTCTAATTGGCTTCCTTTGAATTCCTTATTTCTCCAAAGACAGCTGTATCCCAATTAAGAAATACACGTGCAAAGGTAAAATCAAGAGGGGGCAAACAACAAGCATCCAGAAGGATCTGCAGTTTCTGTTTCAGTATTCCCCCTCTCTAACAGTGCTGAACACATGAAAAGTTCTTCCCCGACCAGTATTTCCTGTTTGTTCCCTGTGCTGCACAGGTGACTGAGCTCCCTGCTGATCAGCATTTCCAGAACCTGATGGATGATGATGAAACACCTTTAAAGCCCTAGCTACTGCAGGAATCTCAACACTCTGGCCAGTGCTTCCCACACATGACTTGGCAGCCAAAAGGGCTGAAGCACAGAGAGCTCACCAGGTGACACCTCCAAACTCCCATCCAACACCACAGCATCCATTTCATCCCTAATTGCACAACTCCTTTTTACCAGGGAGCACCAGTCTGAGGTTATTTCCTATGAGCCAGCCTGTTTCTGGACACCCTGACTTTGCTTTGTCCTTAGCAGCACCAAGGAAATTCTGTGTCTGCACAAGAGACAACGGGCTAGAAACCTTACCTTCTGTTCTTTTATGAGCCACTGGAGATTTCCCTAAGCAGAGGCACATCCTGATTCAGAAGGGGACCAGGTACTAATGAAACATCCTGGGTGTGCAGCAGCAAGGGTTTTACATCTCAGTGGTGTCTGTTTCCAATGCCATACCCAATGTCTATTCCTTGTTAGCTGTAATCAGATCCAAAACCTCATTTACAAAGTCTGCATCAGGAAGAGCAGCACCTTTCCTCTCGGTGTCACTGTGGAGTTCACTAAACACATTACACACTCCAAAGTCAAGGTGGCATTTTAGTTATTTCAACAGGATACACAAAAAAAAACCCCCAAAAAGTCCAAGCTGCTGTCATTTTCCCGTGGGATGCACCAAATAACTCTACAAGGCAGGGAACGTTATCCCAGTGCCCCTTTCAGGACCTGAAACTCCCCCTTGATCTAGGCAGAAGGAAAGATGAGGCTGGTCCTCTGCAAATATTTATAAAGCCCTACACAGAGCAGGAGATACTGCCACAGGACCTCACAATTTTGTATGAAGCTGTACTTAAAATCCCCTCCAAGAAGTGTGTGCACATTTGACAACACACATGCAGAAAAAATGTCCTGCTGCTGGTTTTCAAGGAGCTGAAGAGAAACGGGGAAATATTTTTACTGCCAGACCAACTCCCAGGACTTACAAGACCTGTACAAATATCCTTGGGACTGGCCATGACCTTGAATTATAAACATATTAAAACAATGTCAAAATTTCTCACCATTTCACTGCAGGTCTCTCAGTATTTCATATTTTAAACCTCCAGTCATGGAGTCAAAGAGTGATGAAATATTCTCAGTTTTCAGTATAATTATTAAATTATCTTGTGGAGGAAAGGTGAACAACATGACCCATCTTGCACTTAAAAACTCAAACTGGAGGGCAAATAAATTTATAATCAAAGCACACCTTGAAAGGCAACATCTTTAAAGTCAGACTTACGATTTTCAGTAACTTGACTGCTGTTTTTTAAATGCTAGATGAGTTCTACCATAGATGCAAAGTCACTGCAAAAGGTAAGCATTTCTTTAAAATGAGTCCTTGGGTGCAAAAAAGTGTTTTTCTCCCTCTGCTCAAGCTCAGGGCCTGGTGTCAGTGCTGGACTACAGGGATCTTTCACTCTTCTCCCCATGAGGTGGCCACAGGCCCTGGGCAGAGGAAATTCAACATCAATGGACAGAGGAAAAGCCAAACCCCCCCCTGGGAGATGACAGGAACGTATTTTAATCAAACAAATTTCAAGCACAAGAGCAAACTTATAAAAGGTCAGTTCACTGTACTAGAAAAACCAAACAAGTACATGAAAGAAAAATCCATACTGCTTCCACTCATGGACTTGTTTTCTGTCTGTAGGTGTAGAAGAAAAGACTACAGACAACCTTGCCTGTGGTAAGTCACAGAACTAATTACTAAAGAAGAGGAATAGCCTAGCTCTTAGGGGGTCACAGCTGTGACTAATAACGGTAAGTGTGATAAAAGAGATGGAGCTGGCCAGTCTAGATCATCTTGGAGGCACAGGGTCTGGAGAAAGAGGATCTTGAGGAGACCTGAGCAAGAAGGAATGATCCAAAGATACACAAAGAATGAAACAAGAAGGAGAGTTGCTGCTGTAAATTATCTGCTATGAAGTCAGTCTGGATCTGATGGAGTCAGAGTCTGCAGCTGGATCCCACAGCAGGAGCTTGCTATAGTCACAGTCAGGATAGTTTATCTGTATAGAAGAATAACCCAGCTCATTTTCCATGCTGTTGAATGGGAATCTGTGTCTTAGCTCATTTCTACCGCTCCTGGGAGGTCTACTGCGACAGTTTTCCACTTTGCAAGGGAAGGAGGAAGGGAGAAAGGGAAAGGAAGGGGAGGGGGTGCAATATATGCAACTGCATTTTATCTTTTTCACTCTACTCCTGTGTATACATGTAATTTTAGTAATTTTTACTCTGTCTCAAAGGTACTGCACTCTTCTAAGAGCACTGCATGGCAGCTCTGAGATTGGTTCTCTCTGTCACCCAGCTTTATCTCATTTCTTGATCAAACAGCTGCTCCAAAAGCCAGCCTGATCTGCCAATGCAGCACTTGTGAAGGAAAAATTGAGAACACAGGATTACCTCATATCACTCCAGATACTTTTTCCCAACTGATGCTTGGCTGTGCTATTTGCTAGGAGAATTAACCCCACTGTGCACAGATCCGAGGGCTGAAACATAAAACACGTAACTGAAAATACACTGGAATTTTCTGTTGTTAATTTCTGCTGTGATGGTTTATAAAGTGTGTCTACTTAGTAGAGTTCACAGGGTGTGAGGAGGTGAGTCTATAAGGCATGAAGAGGGTAAAATAAAAACCTGAAAAATAGTTTACCAAGTTTACCCTTTCAATAATGTTTTCCAGCAATCTGCCATCACAGCTAGGTGGTGTTAGCACCCAAGTACAGAATTTTGAACACCCTTCCTACTGCCCAAAGGAGCAAGAGGAGGTTCCCATCCCATGAACCAGCAGGGTGTGTTTTCACCGTTTTTCTAAAGCAACTGAAATCTGCAATTATAGAGCATTCCTCATGTGTTATTAAACCTGTCTCCACAAAATGCAGAGGAAAAGTGTGCTGTAAAATCTCTACGTGACTGCACGTTGGCTCAGCTGAAACTAATTCACAGCATTTGTAATCATTGCTGCTCTGACATTCCCCCACCAGACAAGACATGAGAAATGAGAAAAATCAGAATCAAGGAGCTGAATTCAATAGTCCTGGAAGGGAAATCTTTATCTTCACAGAGTCTTGGGACCGAGTGGCTCAGATTTTCCCTTGCCAATGGTCCCAACCTGAGCACTGAACTGCGTTACAAATTCTCAGGGAAATAAAGTTCTCTCCTAAAATTCATAAGCAGCAAAGCCAAGAGCAGGATTGATTTGTCTGCACACCCAACAGCTGTGCAGAACTTGCAAATCCCACAATTCTTTCTAAAGGGACAGTGACAGCAGCAGCCAAGCACCTTCTGTGCGCCAGCCCCAAATGGAGGGAAGAACAAAACAACAAATAAAAGCAGTTTTGCATTCTGTCTATGGATTTTGAGACTTAAAAGTGTCTTGAGTACGCATTTTAAAAGAGCAAAGAGGTGATCTTGAGCCTAAAAAGCAAGAAAAGGGTTTGGAAAAGGTCAGCACAAACAGGTTCCATACAAAACAGAACATTGTATTCAGGGTCTGTCAGCATCTGGAATTATTTGTGAGCAGCTGCTCCTGAGAAGTTCCGTGTGTGGTCAAAGCACTGAAAAGGGAGAATGTGCTCAAACCCAGGGACATTTGCTGGAGAAAAGGTTTTTGTGTGATTCGTGTGTCTCCACTGTTTGTTAACACGGAAGAATGGAGAAAAGCTGTATTATTTCTGCAAGTCATCAGTCCTGCACACAAGCAAAGAAGCAGTATCTCTGCCAAGGTTCTACCACTCCAGAACTCAGGAAAAGCCTTTTTTGTCAACTGCAGAGACACCTCTGGGAAACTGGGCAAAATGAGGCATGGACTTCACACAGAAAGGGCTGTGAGACGGGTAGATATCCAGGGAGATCTAACACAGAGATTTGGACAGGTTTCCATGAAGTATGTGATGAAACTTACCACCTCAACAAGGCTAAAAACACTGAAAAAACAAAGCCCAGGAGCATAACACAGCTTCAGAATCAGTACTTAGTTGGAGTTTTGGTTCATTCTGTGCTGCTTATACATACATACATATATATATGTATGCACACAAAAACTGTGAGAGTTCTCTATCTTCATTTTGGTTCTGTTTTAAAGAAAAAGCTTCCCATTTTGCACTCAGAAGCAATCAATCATGGATGCTTTTATAAGCAGGGGAAAACAATTCAGGTGTCCAACTGCATTCCTAAACCAGACCACAAAGTGTGTCATTCTGAAACAACAAACTTTGTTAGAAACAGCAAACTTTTTTGGGGAGAAGCTGGTAAGGAAAGCTAAGGCAAGGAGGTAAGGAAGTCCCAGGTGTTCCAGGAGAACACTGTGCCTGCACACCACGTTAACTGGGAGAAAATGAAAGGAATTGGTATGTCTAATATGGCTTTTTCCCCACAAGAACTCCACTTGTGATGATGGGAGCTGTCACAGCAGTTTTTCCAGAAGTGTAATTATCTCCCTATGAAACTTGCTTCCCTCTCCAGAGTCCAGTGGGGGGAAGGAGGGGGTGTTTGTCTTTTCTCTCCAACAATGAACCCCTGGCTGGCAGCCTCAGCAGCTCTGCCCTGTTTCCCAAACTCATGCTGGCTCCAAGGCTGCAGATGGAAGCTCAGCTCCTCCATCATCCCAGCAACCACATCCTAACATGTCCCATAAAGTACAACTCTGGGCTTTGCCAGAGCAGCCCCCACACACAACCAGCAGAGCTGTGACACTTTCACAGCTTCCCGGGGGGATTTGAGGATCAGATATGGAAGCCATCAGAGGCTTGTTAATCTCATTATATTACTCCTGCAAAAATGAGCAACCGTGGCAGTATTAAATAAATTAGTTTGTACATGAAAAAAGTCAACACAGCTTTAGTTAACCTTTTGAATTTAACGAATTTAATGGCTCTTTGCAACCACAAATACCAGGATTTAAAAACGACCGTCCTGTGAAATTGATATCTGGTGTATGTTGGCCTTGTTTTCCCTACCCTTTACAGGGAACAGACATCCCTAGGCCCATGAAAATGTAAGTGTTTTCATATGTGCCCAGAAGCTGCTCCCCTGGTACCACACTGAGCTGGGAAAGTTCCTTTAAAGAAAAGTGTCAACACTGAGCATCACATGAGACCCTGGAAGATGAAGACATCAGTGTAGATCCCTCTTCTTGTTCTATTTTTCACAAGCCATGCCTTGTTTCTGGCTAGGCAAGTCCTCCAGCCAGCCTGCTCCTCTCTCAGTGCTCCAAATGAGATCAATTTAATGGGAGAAAAAGCTCAGATCTGCTCCTGCACTCTGGCTGTTCCCTGGGCTGACAGCACCAAGAGTTGGTTTGCAATAGATTTTGCTTATGCACAAGTATGTTAAGAGGAGTCACTGCCTTAATCATCACAGGAGAGTGCCTGAGCATCCAACACCTGGTATCACATTTGTTGGGACACATGCCCAAGGTTAAAACACTCTTATTTCACCTGTAGGAAGGGGTTTGCCGGGTTCTCAATTCCATTCAAAGTTCTGCTAGAGGCAAACATGAAAATCTTGTCCTGGTCCCTCTTCCCATCACTCCAAATTATGAGGTTTGCTCAGAAACCATGAAAAAAATGTACCGAGTAGTTAAGTGCTCTTTTTATTTACCTTTGGACTCTCCATTGCATGGACTTTGGGTTGTCTAAAGCTTTGTCCTAGCACATCTGTATTAGAACACAAACAGATTTTCACAAAGCCACTGTAGGCATATGCACTTAAAATAGCTGGATATTTTATGTAAATAATTTTTTTAAAAGCACAGCATGCACTGGCCCAGCACATTTACTCCCAAAACAGAAGCCAGCACAGTGACATTCCAAAGAGATACAGTGCACATTTACAAATGACATTTATCTCATACAGCAAGCAAAGCTATTCCACTAAAGTATCAGAGTAAATGCACAGACAACAGCAGACTGAAAAGGCTTGGAAATATTTTATTTATTATTTCTGAATAAGGTTTGTGTGATATCTTGTTATGTTTCACTTTTAAAAGGACAAAGCCTTCTGAAATATACAAATGAAAACAAGTGGCCAGAGAATCAAGCCTGTTTGCTTGGTTAAAATACTCCTTAAGGGCTGAAATCTCATCTGCTACATTCCAGTCCTGAACAAGTTTTGGAGCACTAATTTATAAACCCTGGGGTGAAAAGTTGAGAAATCCTTGACTGTTCAATAGCCCTGTAAGTAGGAAAATCTCTGTATAATGCACAATGAAAGGGAGAAACCCCAGCCCACTGGTTCATTAGAGTCACACTCGGAACAGGGAGATGCACCTGGTGATCTGGACCTGGTGGAGAGTCACAGCCACAGAACTGCCCCTTCCAAGGGTGGTTAAATCCCACCAGGGATGCACACTGCACAAAACCCACCTGCCAGGAGAAAACAACAAACCACCACTGCCTAGCAGCTCTGTATCCAGGAAAACATCATCTCTTACTGCAGAAAAAGCACAGGATCCCCCTGCTAAAACTGCCCCAGCTTGAACTGTCTGAAGCAAGAAACAAAGAACTGAGTTAAACTCTCATCAATGCTAATGAACAAGGGCTTTCAGGTCTTTAACACTGTGGGAAGTATCAGGTTAGAAGTCCTTCTCCAAGCTGGATTAACTGGGAATTTAGACCTCCGAGGAGCCTCAGACTGAACCTGGAGTAAATCTGTAACCTAAGGAGCAGCAATGCTGTGTCACCTCTGGAAGCTTCAGGAGTTTAGTCAGGTGTGGGACCTGCTGATGGCAGAGGCAAGGTCCAACCCTTTAAAAATGCAGTAATGTGACACAGATGATCCAACACAGCCAGCCTGTTCCTGGGCACGCCGAGCTCTGCCCAATCCAGCCGCTGCTACCAAAGGTGGGCTCTGCCAGCACAAAGCTCCTCAGACCAGACTGAAAGAAAACTGGAACAGCTTTAGCAAGTATTGCACTTTTACTGCTGTTTTACCCAGAGGAGGAAGCAAACTAGATTAGATGTGGACTGCATAAAAGAAAAGGCAACTGACAGAAAAGCAGGTGTTACATCACCTCCAAGGTGACTCCAGAGGTGCTGGAATAATTAATTCCACAGTCATACTTTCGGAAGGAGTGAACATGGGGTGTAAGAGAAGCTGGAATACAAATGGCATTTTAAAGCAAGGTACCAAGTTCAAATCCCTGCCCTCCTTCTCCTGTCATCCCCACTCTAAATCACATTGGATCTTCCCATCAGTCAAAGGAGCAGCTCGGAGTGTGAAATGCACCCAGGTGCTGAGGGTTATACCTCAGCTTCTTTCTGGATCCCCAATTCAGGCATGTTTGCAAGCTCTAGAAACAATACACACAAACTCCTTCAACAAACACACAAGAGCAAGCAGCTGAGTAGATGCACCACCCCATCCTAAGGAGCTGGATGGAATTCTAGAAATGCCTGTTCCTCAGCCCCTGCCACTGTGTGCCATCACTATTCCCAATATTCAAAAAAAACCCACAAAAAGTGTACACCTGCCTGTTTTTCCTTTTTACATGAAAAGACACTGGAGTCTACCCTGCTCTGACTCAACAGCTAACAAGCTGCCTGCTTTGGTCTTTATCCTCAGGACTGAGAAGCTCAGATCCCATCCCAGTTTTCCTGCTTTCTGTCCCTCACATCCACCATTTCAAACTCACCTAATTTCTCCTTTTCACCAGGGATTCTCCAGGGTTTTTTTCCTCTTTGCTTCAGGCTGATAACTGAATGGAAGCTAGGAATAACATTCCTTTTTTTCAACATTGGTGAAAACTAAGGGATTTAATTCCCTTTAATGACAACTATTAGGATCAGAATATCAAAAGATTAAACGGTGGCCCCTGACATCACAGCATGAAGTTTTCATAAAGTATCAAATAATAAGGGGAAACATGACTCAATGGAGAGAAAGATTAAACCAAAAAGCTCGACAAAATGGGATGAAATTATTATTTCTGTATTTTTGATATAAATACTGAGGATATATCACACAGGACATTGTTACACTGGTTGTTGCAAAAAGACCCGGGGGAGCCAAGGACATGCTCACTAACGGTCTGATAAAACTGTCCCCTCCTTGCGAAGACAAAATGCAGTTTTTTTTCACAGAAAGCATGCAGGGGGCCAGAGCCTGGGAAAGCTGTGTGCTGGAGCTGCAGAGCACACAGGTCAGGAGGAGAGGCAGCTCAGCCTGAGCAGGGACACGCTGTGACACTCAAGTCACCCCGTGCCCAACATCCATCCTCCAGCCTGGCTCGGGAGATGATTCCCATCCCGGGAGCACACACAGCTCTGCCCCTCTTCCCAAGCACTGCATGGCATGAACTCAGCACTGCTGCTTTCTGTGCCTCTTCCCTCCAGCCTCAAAGCCACTGTCATGGGTAGGGCAAGGACTCTGCAGCCCTCCAATGTGCCACTTGGAAAAGGACATTTTTCCTCCAGAAAATCTGCATCACCGCAGCACATTCACTTTGACATCAATAACCAGCAAACTCCCTGCACTCCAAGCATCCATCAGGAGCACTGGAGTGAGAGCAGAAAGTTAAAAATACTCCTGTATAATCCTGTTAAATGCAAGCTTTGCTCCTAAAGAACAATTCTGATTTTCTGTCTCTGCTGAAAGGCAGGACATGAGCAAGAGGCCTGCCTTCAGAGAGCCAACCCTAATAGGCTCATCCCGAGTTCTCTCATACTCTGGACTCTCTGCACAAGTGACAAAAAAAAGGAATGTCACTGCCAGAACTAAAACCTATTTAATCTGCAGACTTCATGGATGACAAGATCCATTTGAAGGAAGACTGCATAGATTTTATCAAATCACTGCTAAACTTTGTCTGTCTTCAGCCAGAAACCTCATACTGACATTGCCAGCTTCTCACAAATATTAGAACTCTCATTCCCAAGGGAATTCACACCAAACAAATCCCATAGTTCCAAATTACGAAATTCCCCTGGCAAGCATGTGGCTCTATCCTTGGGTAACAACATATTGCCAATATATTGCATTTTGTGCTTTTTCCATGACAGAGGAAGCTGGGGAGTGTAAAACCTTCAGCATTAGCACACTAGACACAGTTAATTTTTAAATACAGTTTTGTTACCAAGTAAGTGGGACCAAAATTTTCCAGCTACCTTTCTCACAGTGCCCAAGTGAAACAATGAGCAGATATCCAGCAGCAGCTTTCCTAAGGATAAATACTTCAAGGAAGAGAGAAAACACAGACAAATTCAAAGAAATTTTGCAGTACTGATGTGAGCTACTGTCCTTCCGTTTCTGGTAGTGTAAGTGAGGTAGGAGGAGTCAGCATAAATTACCAAGACTTTGTTGATGATGTGTTAAACAGTGAAATAAGAACCAGCTTCTGGCACCTTGGTTCATAAATAACTTCTGGTGTGGTAAAGCCGCCTTGATCTGTAACCCAGGTAAGTGGTAAATGCAATTTTTAAGTGATACTGGGTCCACACCTCCCTCCTTTTTAGCTCACCAGTAAATATTTATTCACTCTCAGCCCTGAAGCAGAAAATCCCAATTGAACAGCAGCAGCACCAGGCATACTCCCCATCAGGCACAGCACAAACCAGAGCTCAGGGTGAAGGAGATGGTTTGCCCTGAAGATAATCAGCACTGCCTCATTCCACAGGAATTTTAACAACACACATATGATAACCCAGCCCTCCAGAACTATCACTCCTAAACGCATATCCCATCAACAGCTCTTAGTAATCCATCAGAAAGGAAAAAAAATATGATCAGCACAGAGCCCTTGTGACTACTGCTGCTTTCACACAAAGTACACACTGTGTGCTCCTCTCTGCTATGCACAGGATATAGTACATTTTTAATTAACAAAAAAGGAATTTTCTGTCATGCTGATAACCGCATTCTACACACTTTACCCGAAAATGCCTCAAGGACTGCTGTCACAAAAAGGACTGGATGCAATATTCGACTTTGTCTGCCTTCTCCATGCTGGTGGGAGCAACACAGCATAATGTGGCTGAAGCGGGCGATTAACCTTTCTCCATTCAAACGCTCAACCACTTAAGACACCACGATTATTTACATACGTTTAAAAATACAGCAAATATGAAAATGAACTTGCATTTGCTGGGTGGAAACGCCACGCTTGCCTTCCTTAATCCCGCTCTACATTTTTATTCGGCATCGCCGGCTCTGCCCAACTGTGAAACAATTACATCCCTCGGAGATCCGGTCTCAGCACGCCATTGCTGAGGGTTAAAGGCATGGAGGAGAAGGGAGGCTCGTCCCGGAGGAGCGTTCCTGAGGGTTCGGCTAGCACTGACCTGTGCGATCCATCGAGGCCGCTCCCGGCTGCGGCGATGCCCGCGGGGAGCGCGGCCGAGCGGCTGCCGGGGAAGGCGGCGGCGGCGCCGGTCCCTCCCTCCATGTTGCGTGTACGGCACACAGCGAGCACGGGGCACGGAGCACAGAGCAGGGAGCACGGGGCACGGAGCAGGGAGCACGGAGCACACAGCACGGAGCAGGGAGCAGGGAGCACGGAGCACAGAGGACGGAGCAGGGAGCACGGAGCACAGAGGACGGAGCAGGGAGCAGGGAGCACGGAGCACAGAGGACGGAGCACGGGGCACGGAGCACACAGCACACAGCACGGAGCACACAGCACGCACAGAGCCGCACGGCAGCGGGATGGAGCTGCCGCGGGAAGCAAGGGACAGCGGCCGGGCCAGGGGCTGCTCCCGCGGCAGCCCCGCCACCAGGCTCCGGAGCCCCGGGTTTAACCCCCACAAAAGGGGGTGTTCATAAAGGAAAAAGCACAAGGCAGCTCGCGGGTCTGGGCTCCCATCCTGCCCTCCCTCAGCAGCACCGATTCATGTTTTCCTGACGCTGCTACAGGCATTTCAGCTGTAACCCTTTCCCGGTTGCAGGAGAAAAAGGCATCACTTGTCCCGATCACCTCCCTCCCCGTCCCTCGGATCCATGCAGGGATGTTTTCACCTGCTCTGCATGGTCCGACCCCTAAATAACACTTAAACAAGTCATCAATAAGGACCATACGAGCAGGAGTTACTCCCGGTTCTGCCAACTGGTTAACCTTGGAGATATCACATTAATGTGTTTGCTGTTCTGCTTCCTCCTTTTGGAAAACAGGGTAATACTTACTGC
Source organism: Sialia sialis (assembly GCA_009812075.1). NCBI lineage: Eukaryota > Metazoa > Chordata > Aves > Passeriformes > Turdidae > Sialia > Sialia sialis. Next base: position 6,776,010 of record VRYO01001477.1, read on the forward strand.
ATTCCCAGAGGAGACTTGTAAGCCTTAATTTATTTCTCTGTTTATGCAGCTAGATTGAAAAAGAGCTATATAAAAACTGCTATTACAATTTCTAGTTCATACACCAAACCAGAAATGAGAAATAATTATTGCAACCCAACTTTCAGATCCCAATAAAAGACTGAAATCCTTCATCAGACCACCAGTGCAGCAGTGAGGATGATGAGCTCTCCATCTGAGGTACCGAGGTCTAGCAATTAAGAGGAAAGCCTGGATGATGGATGACCCTCAGTCCTGGCTTGGCAATCAGCTTGTTGAGTGACCTTCATCAAGTCATTTTAATCTTTCTGTATCAGTACAGCATGCAGAGCTGTGCATTCTCACTTCTGTGAAATGGCCCAAGATTTTCTGTGTTGTTACCACTGCTACTCCAGCCTGAAGCTCAGAAGTACAAGCTGGAATTTGTAGCAATACTGGATATTGTCTGGCTGCAGCCCATGGAAACTCCATGTGGGATCTAAAGGTTTTATAGCTCCTTTCAACTCAGCAGGATGCTGAGGGTTATCATTGTAAATGAAGATTTTGGGGAGGTGAAATTCTGTATACTTTTTAGACTCAGCAAGACACCACGTTCAGAAAGACAAAAATATTTCTAAAACACGCTTCTTGTTTAAAATTCAACAGAAGAGGCTGCACAACCCCAAATTATCCAGAATAGTCCTATAACTGTTCTTTTGTAGTCTGTAATGGTTGGATCCGTGTTGCTGGCTAAACGCTGTATAACCCAGTGACAATAACCCCGTTCATCAGCCCAGATGCCTAAGGACACAGCCAGGCCAAGCATGAGCTCAGCACTTACAGGAGACACGGAAGATTCTAGCTTGGCAAAGCTGAGCAAAGTCAAACAGGTTATACCTGTTCTGTGCCTAGAAAGCTTAATGATCCTTTCCAAATCCCTCTTTCCCAATGCTAATTTTTCTTTGTTTCACCAAAACACACATGCAGGAATGGAACAACATAAAGATGAAGAACTTAATAGGAAACAACATGTCCATTTAGGAATAAAAGCTGTTCTCATTTTACATTCCTGGCTTCTGGGCTGCAGAAGCTGTTTAAACACACTTCCTGTCCCTGGACCCCTCCCCTGCAGCTCCCAGTGACTGAGACCAAGGGATACTGCTGGATTCATCACAGGGATTATAAACCTCAACTGGTGGGCTTGACCTCTCTGACTTGAGTGGGGAAGTTAATTCAAATTCCAAAACAGGAGAAAACAGAAGCACACTGAAAAGTGAAGGATTTGCATGAAGTGATAGGGACAGAGCCAGTGCAGAGGTCCCCAGTGGTCCAAGGCCCCAAAGCACCAACAGAATGAGAACACAAGGTGAGATACCTTGTGGGAATTCTCTACCCAGGAGTATCTGCGCCCTAATGTGACCAGAGATAGAATATAAACCTCCGCTTAAAGAAGTGAGCCTAAACCCAGTTCCATAGCTCCTGGTGAACTGTGTTCAATCCAAGCTAAATGAAACAGAACGAAGGCAAAACCAAAGCTGTCATTTCAGAAAGTGATAAAGCATAAAAGCTAAACAGACACTGTCCAAACAGCATCTGCTACAGCTTAAGGTCTGCTATCTGCTTAAAGGAGTAGAAGTAGCTGTGGAAAAAATTAGGAAAATGTATTCACTATAGCTCCAGGAGACTCTTCTAACTACCTGGAAAGCTATGACAAGCAGAGAGAAGGTGCATTCAGTGCAGAGAGACTGAGCACATGCACTCCCTACACAGGCAGATGTTGGTGGCACAGCAGAGGATTGTGTCCTGCTGCTGCTTCCCATGTTTCCCTGAGATCCCACCTCCAGCTCCTGTCTCCTGACCCAGGGCTACCTGTCCTGCACTTTAGCTGCAAACCCGCCAAGGGCAGAGCCTCTCTTCCTCTTTAGCTGTACATTTTTCAGTGCTCCACAGCCTTTTTTCAAGGCCAGCGCTCAGAACTAAACACTAACAAGGATTTTGTTTTTCAGCTAACTAGAATTCACCAGTTATTAGGAGCACCACTGTGCATGTCCAAGTGTCACATTAAAAAAGGTCTTTAAAACGTCTCTTAGAAAAGCAGGATCAAAACTGCTATGGTTTGATGAACTTTCACAGGTTTCCTGCACATGGGCTGGGTTCTTTCTGCTAGAGATAAGTTCTGACAGTAATAGATAATTTTTCTAATGCAGACAAGATCTCTCTCCAGTCAGCTTTGCTTTCCTTCTATTTAGGGCTTGAATTATCACAATAGCAAAAGAAAATTAAAAGTGTGACTCAAATTGGGAGTTTGTTGCTGTGTTCAATTAGGAGAGCAGAGCAGAGAGGTATCACTAACTGCAAGCTCTAATTTGCTGTTAAAATAGCAATTGGCTTTGAAACATTTTACCTCTTAATCCTTGGAGTAACAGGAGATCACTGAGAATCAAATTCAAAACAAATCTCCAACCTATGCTGCTCTATGACCTGGTTGCACACATGACCAATTAATTTAACTTTAGGTTTTAGAGTTTACACGATAATTTGATTACATAATGATTCAGCTTTCTACCACCTAAATAAATTTTGAGAAGCTGCAACAGCAACTCCTGTTTCAGACAATTCTCTTAGAACAGAAATTTCTGTCAACCACTTAAGGAACAGGATTATGCAATTCTTTACCATTTCTCACCTCTGCCAGTACTTTCTTTCCACCTTTGATAGTTTCTCTGAGTTTAAATGCTATTCCATTTAAGAAGATAAAAGGGCCAGCAAGAGAGGATTTTAAATATAACCTCTTCGATTGCTTGAGGTTATCTAGGCAGAGAAGGACCAAGGACGCTGCAAGCCTTTCTCCCTTGCTTTTTGCATAATTTTTCATTAAATTAAAAATGGATTGTCATTAATAATGTATGCATGATAAGACACTGTAGGAACACTTTTGTTTCCAAAAGTTAATTAATTTATTGTGAAAATAGTTCAATGTTAAGATATACAAATTTTTGAGTAAATTATTTGAAGCATCACCATTCTTGTAGGGTATTTTACAGGCACAATTTTAGCTCAAGTGCTGCTCAATACATGCTGACACAAGTTCAGGAAACAAAGACCAACTGGATAGCTGGACCCAAGAAACTAAAATATTTAAAAGGAAGTCTTGCTGCTAGCCCAAGCTGAGAACTGTTTCATTGCTAATTAATGATACAGGTCACAAACTGCTCTCTCCTGAGGATTATGACAGGACATTTGCTTCCCCCAGCCACAGAGTGCAGTTGTTCAGGGCCAATTTAATGTAATTTTATATGAAAAATGGTGGTTTTACACCAGAAGGACTCAGACAATCACAGCAGAAAAAAGAGAAAACGAGGCTGACTTTGTGACTGACAATGTAAAAGCCTTCCAAGCTGTGCCCACATCAGAGGCCCCTCAGGCTGGGCTAGGGCTGGATGAGCCTCTGTTTGCAGCCCTGCTACCACATGAAGGCAAAAGTCCTGAGCAGGCATCTCCCAGTCCTTGTCCAGAGGGACATTCCTGCACATTCTCCTTTGCAAGAGCTATGCCCAAGGCTCCACTTTAAATAGAGTGTATTGCCACTGCTGCACACCCCCCAGTTAATCATCTTTGGGGCCATTTACCCAGCTATGCATTATTGCACCTCCAGGACAGTTCCTGCATCTCCAGACCTCTGTCCTGCTCAATTCCTTGGTACAGACCTTGGGTTTGCCCAACCAATCTGCTGCAGGTGTGCTGCTGATTTCATAAAGTGCAGAGTGTATGTGTTTATCAGGGAAAGGATTCAGGATCTCAGTGAAAATTCAGCCCTGCAAACACCTCATAGCAAGAGGGTGATTGGGATGTGGAGACTAAGCTCTGGGTACATAACTCAGGACATCTTCAGCTCCAGACAAGCCTTGTGTTTAAAGGTGTCAAATGCAGTTTTTGCTACAAAGCAGGCTGTGAAAGGAACACTCAGCAGCACAGTCATTGCTGGAGATGCCAAGCAAACACATGGCCCTGAGTGTCCCATCTCCCCCTCCTAAACCTGAACTAGGCTGAGCCATCAGGTGCTGTACCTGTGCAAAGACATTGGCACATTGTGTGGCACCCCTGCACAGCCCTAATGCTGCAAAGCCTGACACTCCACAGTCAAGCCCACACTGAAAACTCAGATCTTACCGAATTTGCATTATAAAATGCACTAGTGTATTGGATACTCAGACTTCAGACCAGACACAGCACACAAAGAGGAAGCTAAGGAACCCCTACCTGGCTTCAAGTCCTGCATGGCACACACAGCATGTGTTTTGAAGTCATAAACCACAAACTTCAGTGGTGGAATCCCAGCCAGAAGAAGAAACAGGTACTCCCTGTAACTTACTGTTAGCAAAAACCTATTCCAGGGTAAAGGGAAACCAGATTTGTGGAGCAGACACTCAACAGATGAGTAATTCCAGCATTCCCACACTGCCTTTCTTCCTCCCCCAAAAAGTCTGAGCAAGCTGCTGCTCAGGACAAGTTTGTGCTTGTCCGGTGGTGCTGTATCTAAGGTGTGTTTCTGTGTGTGATCCACCTGCTCTGTTCAGCACTGTCCCTAATCCCTCAGCACCTGCCCTCAGGGAACGAGCAGGCACTCAGAGGCATTCCCATCAGAACTGTCTTAGACATGGCAAAAGAGAACTCTGCAGTGCAAAGTAAACAGCAACCTTTGTTAAAAATTTACATTTTCACAAGTTCACTATGGAGAAACAGAACATCAGTGTCTTGGCTGCTCAGGAGCAGCTCCTTCCTTGGACTTGTTCCCACCTGGCTTAAGACTTGAAAATGTCTCACTGAGCCTTGAGAAAGTGCAAGACAAGTTACAAGGACAAGAAAAACTCCTGAGGAATGGAGAGCAGAGACATGAGAGAGGGAAGCACCCACAGTAATTATCACACACAATGTCTGGGTTTTTCCAGCCTTGGAGAAAACAGGAGCAGGTTCAGCAGCAGAGAGAAGCAGAGGCAGCTAAGGGGAAGGAGGTGTTTGAGCTCCTGACACTGCTGCAAAGAGCTCTGCCACCATTAAAACTCACAGCCAAGAGAGAAACTCTATTCATTAAAGCTGGATGATGGAGCAGCCCATGAGGGAGAGCCACAGTTTGAGTCTGAATGTGGTGGGAAGCGACCAAGTCCAAGCACTGGGGGAACAGATCAAATGGCAGCAGCACAGACACATTTCACAGCTCCCCCAGGTAACAGCATCTGGCTCCCAAAAGAGCAGCAGCTTCTCCACAGCAAGAGCTCTGCACCAGCAAGGACACACAAAGATCATCTTGCAAGTGATTTGAGCATCCATGTATCTATAACCAGAGGAGACTGCACAGGCATTGAAAAACTTCAAATGCTTCCCCCATCTGTCCATCTCTCTCCTTTCTGAGCATCATTCCACATTCTCCCCAAGAACCTTTCCAGCCCAGCCACTCTTTAAGTACAAGCTGATCCTCTCTTTTGTCATATGAACTGAAAAAATGTATGTGAGTTGTGAGCACTGTGGGCAGTCCAGACCACCAGAGCAGTGTACCTTTAGGCTGCAGGAAGGTATCCCATGGGATTGCACATTCCATCCTCTGCACCAGCAGTGATCCAACTGCACACCTGCACAGCAGGGAGCTTCCCACGTGGAAGAGCTGGGAATTGCATTAAGCATCTCTGGTGCAGCTGTCAGACACTCAGTGTCTAAATACACAGTCCTACAAAGGACTTCAGTTTGCTTTTTCCCCTGGTGCAAAGCTGGCAATGAGCTGCTCTGGTTTTATTTTAGGCAACCACAATTTGACTCACAGGAATATACTGTAATTGCTCTAGCAATAATTCTGCCTCTATCACACCTCGGTCCCCTCCTGGATGAAAGCTTTTATTTAAAATATCCCTCAAGACAATTGCAAGGAGAGAAAGGGAGGAGAATTTCTGTCTTCTGTGTCCTTGCCTTATCACAGCCATCATTCTCTTTTCACTCTGAATGACCCTCTCTGAAACAGGGCTATTGTTTTGCCTGTTCAGACATTAAAGTTTGCAGATACTGTGGTTTAACCTCCACAGTTAAACCTTCCTTCTCCACACTCAGCATCCAAGTACCTCATCTAACAAAGGATATTGGGAGTTGAAAGGCAGTAGTGCAATGATTACTCAAACATTCCCAAAGCTGCCTGTGTAACGTCTCAGAGCTTGCACTCAGTGTCATGCCACGTGGTCCACATTAACCCATAAAAGAATGTGCACTGCTTCCTCAGAGATCAGTGATTTGGGGCTGATGAGGAAGTCAGGGCACATATCCCAGGAGGTGAGCCTGTGAATCCTGCTCGAAGCTTCATTTGACTGAAGCTGGATTCTGCACAGACATTAATGCACAGGAAGGTATCTTTAAATGACCCCTCATTACCTCTGCCTTGCTCTCATATTATTAGAAGACATTTTCAGAACTGTTTCTCCTCTACTTAAGTGTGTTTTAAGCCACATCAAATGTCCCAAAACCTGACACCAACTTTCACCTTGCCCTGCTCTTCACATCTCTCTTCATTGCTTTACTTCATCAGGCTCCTACTCAACTGCTTTCTCTTTATCAAGTTCTCATCCTTTGTTTCCTGCTCTCCACCTTATCACCCCACTTTCCCCCTCATATCCTTCATTGTCCTGCTGTTACTTCAACCCTTCCACAGCCTCTTATTCATATACTTCCTTCCATTCTTTCACTCCTTAAGTATCACAAAATGTCCTGTATCTCCTTTCCCAAGCATTGCTTTCTAAGAAACTACTTTACCCTCCAACAATTAAAAAATCAACCAAAAAATCAGCCTTCAACCAAGTCTTGCCATTTTTAAACCTATGGAGAGAGGTTGGAAAAAGCTGAGGAACACCACTTGGTTTTATTTTTTAATACTGTCCTTCTGCTGCCCCTAAACCAACATATTATGAAATGCTAACAAAATCCAGCCAAAATTTAATCAATTATCCAGAGGTCTTGCCACAAGCAGTGACACCTTGACACCAAGAACACTTGACAAACTACAGGATTTGCTCTCACACATCATTTATCCAGACATGAGACACATTGTTATGCTAATAGAGATTTATTTTCTTGGCTCTGGAAAAATGAATCTGCAAAGCATTCCCTCTCCAAGCACAACAGAGGTGACAGTCTCTCCCCTGCTCTGCAGCAAGTTTGAAAGCTGAAGAAGGGACAGAAATTCCATTAAATTGGCTAGGACTGCTGAAGGGAGGCAACACATAGTATTGTTAAAGTGGGAAACACAGGAAAAGCAGCAGGAAGGATCAGATCAGTGTCTCACACAAAATCCGGACAGTTCTGCACTGCAGGGTAGGACTGGGAGAGGAAATTAGGAAATTCTTGGTATAAACATGGATTTAAAGCTTGTGTGTCAAGCAACATCACACAGGTCACCTCAGACTGGGCACTCACTTTTACACAAGGTTTTTTCCAGCTGTGTAAAAGTATCAGGGCTTTTGGGAGGTAAATAAATTAAAGCTCCCATGAGGGAGCTATACTGGAAGCTCAGGAGTGACTTGGAACACTCTGCTGATATCTGAATGTGATTCTCACAGCCTTGGGGAGAGCTGGAGCTACACAGAAAGCCAGGGAGCTCAGAAAAGCCCAGGGAAAACTCAGCAGCAGGGATAGGAGTGTTCAGAACCCTCTGGAAGAGCCTGTGATCTGTGCCCATCACTGGAGCACCAATTACTTCCAAACACAGGCAGCTGGAATACCCCAAATAAACGAGGTGTGGAGTTTGTCCTTCACAGAAGGTGCTGCCTCAACACAGAGAAACAGCCAACAGGACAGAAATATAACATGAAGGAAGTTCCAAAATACAGCAGAAATTTCTCATTATCCAGGGATAGTCTTATCTTTGCCTGCAGGGCATTTATTTGGGCAGTCAAAGCTCTGTATCTGCCTCCTCCTCCATTGCAATGCTATAAACACACAAATATTCTGTTTGATGAGGCCTGAGTATTATCACTCAGTCTGTGAGACTCACTCAGTCTCATTCTGACATTCACTCTGCATTAAGAAGGACAAGATCACTGAGATCCCCAGGAAAGGATCATTCTGCTGTTACTGGGGGGTTTATTTCTGTGTTTAAACATTGGAAAAGGGATAATGCATGGAAATGTGGATCTTATGTTACATAACACAAATGTTGCAAAGCAAGAAATGCTGCTCCTGCTCCTACCCCCAAGGAAAACCAGTGCACCTCCAAGCTTTAGCTCATCCTCTGATGTTCCAAGGTAAGGACCAATCTGGCTACCACTCAGAAAAATACACAAACAAAGCACAGAATCCTAATCTTTTCATGAAAAATCACTGGTTTTGTTAAAAATTGGACATAAATGCTTTTTGTTAAAAGACAAGTTCTGTATTTTCTCAAAGTACAGCTTCTGGGATATTTTTTCAGCACTGAAAGCTTTTTAACATAGCACACAGTTAAATGACAATGAAATGGCTGTTTTGAACATGAAGGGGATTGCACTTTTTCTGAAATAGGAAGAAAAGAAGGTGAAAGACAAATCTAATTTTCCCTCATTATAATCCACTGATGCACAGATTTTTGTTAATTGCTTTCCTTATGGGTATAATCTAAACATTTTAAGCTATAATAAACCTATGAAGCACCAGAGGAAAATAGTTGAGAAAGAGCCTGGGGAATGTTTTAGCAATTTTTTCATTAGTTTTGCATGGAGAATACCATGTGAGAAGCCTGTGTGTGTGTTATAGCTAGAAAACATCAAAGTGTAACGGCCAGGGAAAAAGGACACACCGAAAAGGATATTCCAGCCCTACTCCCCAGGCCCAACATCCAGAATTCCTAACATTCCTGGAAGTCTCCAAGGCCAGCCTGGAGCTGCTTGGAGCAGCTTGATCTTGTGGAAGGTGTCCCTGCCCATGGCAGGAGGTGGGACAGGATGGGCTTTAAGATCCCTCCCAAACCATTCTGAAATTTCATTATTGGTTTGGTGGGAAAGGGAGTAACAGAAGCTGTTGAACACATGTACTAGAAAAACTAGCTGTTAGATGTTCCAAAATATGTCTGGGAAATAAAACCCAAGGTGTGTCCAGTGTAATTTACCCTGGAGTCAGGAGAGCTCAGCCAGGCTGGTTTGCACTGTAAAGCTGGGGCACTCCTGGCCACCTGGCCCCCAAACCAGTCTTGCTGAACACGAAGCAGGAAAGCTGGGAATTGTCCACACCAGGCTAAAAAGCTGGGAATTATCCCCACCAGGCTAAAAAGCTGCTTCCTCATTAAGTTTCCAGAATGTAATGAGCACACAAGATGTAAAAACAGCAGTTTAAAACCCAGTCTCTCCTGTCTCCACAATGTAACACTTCTAGACATCCCCACATCCACAGGTAACAAAAATTAAACACAAACTGGAATATAGATTTAAAGCATTTTCTCAGTAACTGAGAATGAACTGAGGATTTCATGGCTATTTGTCTTGATGCTCACAGTTCTGCAGCAAGGCTGGGTTCTACTTTAAGCACAGCCCTTTTCACTCCATATTTACACAATGTAGCAGTTGATCAGTTATGGGTAAAACCCAGTATTTTACATGCATGTACTACTCTTTTTAATATATACTGAACATATTTCACTCAGCAAAAAGGTGGTACGTTTACAATTATTACCACTCCTTTCCCCCATCGTGTTATGACATCGACATTGCCAAATGCCAGGGACCTAAAAAAGTTTCACTTACTATCTTCTGCTACAGCTGAGCAGAGAGGAGAAAAAAAATCAAAGGCCTCATGAGTTGAGATAAGGACTGGGAGAAAACATTCTAAGTGCAAAACAGGTTCAAATTTAAAGGCATAACGTAAATTTATTATTAACAGAAGAAGATAACGAGAAGTAAAATAATCCTTTAAACCATCTTTTTCCCCCCCAGCCCCACCCTCTTTCCCACCAAGGGAGACAGGGAGTGAGGTTTGTGTCAGTTCACCACTCGAGATCTGGTCGCTCGGGGCAGGGAGCTCTTCCTCTGCTCGGCTGGGGGGTCCCTCCCACAGCAAACAGGCTTCCCAAAACTCTTGTGGCCTGGGTCACTCATCCATGGGCTACATTTTAAAGGTTAGGCTGCTCTAGTTTGGAAGTAAGGGCCTTTTCTATTTCTGGAAGCAGGGGCCCTCTCTTCATTTGGGTTCCCACTAGATCACAGCTTTCTCCAGCATGCACCCACTGCAGTGGAAGCACTTTTCCCATGGGTTACATGTCTGCGTCCCCCATGGACTCTGTGCATTCCAGGGGATAGCTGGTTTCACCAGCATCCTCCCCATGGCCTGCAGAGGAATCTCAGCTCCCTTGGAGCACCTCCTCCCCCTCTTTTCCCATCGACCTTTTGCTGCCATGTTGCTTCCCTCACATGTCTCCTGCTCTCTGTCGAGAAGAAAAACTGCTGCTCATGGGTACCATGTCAACAAGTTCCACTAATTCAAAGATTCTTGCAGATCCAAAATGTTGATTTCATCCAGGTTCCGCATAAGGGAGTCACCCAGCTCTCTCTTGCTGTGGTCCCGTTGCACAGGCAGCTTTGAGGCCTCTCAAGTGGGCAGCAGGAAGGAGAAGCCACTGTCACCACCCCTGCTCTCCTGCCTGCACGCACGCTGTTTGGATTTTCTTCTTTAGTACCATCACAGAGGCGTTACCAGCCTCTCTGACTGGGCCAACAGCATGTCCATCTTCAGAGCCATCAGAGACGCTCTGTCTGGCATGATGGAGTTTCTAGCAGCTTCTCACAGAAGCTATTCCTGTGCTCCCCATGCTTTCCTCCCCAGCTGCTACCAAAAAAACAGGCCGTGCCAAATCAGCACATCCCTCAAGGAGTTATCACAGATTTAATGGTAACAGCTTCAATCACCAGAGCTCAGGTCAACAACCTGAAGCTCCCAAGTCATGATTCAAGTCCCTCCTACAGGTACAAGATGAAGGATCCATAAGGACACTCCACTGTTGCCTGCCTTGCTGCAGTTGGTCATGCATAGACTTTTAAACACACATCCCAGTGACTGCTTGGAATTACAGGCTTGAGAACAGTGCTTGAGAGGATGCTACTCTGGGGGAAAAAAAAAAAAAAGAGACTGCAGACAAACCCAGCTCAAAGAGTAAAAGAGAATACTTGTTTGCATCCTTTGTGACATCCTAAATATGGGAAAGTAATATTCCCCTAAAGCTGGTCAGGCCACCCTCTCTCCTGGTTCACAAGCTTACTTTCATTATTTCATAAAGAACTGCTGCTGGCATAAATAAAATTCTTCACAGATTAAAGAGAAAGAATCCAACATAAGCTGCTAAATACAAGCTTTTCCTGAAAAGCACTACCTGAACCTTGGCTCAAGGCTTACCCCCAGTCTTTCAGGGGGGCAAGGACAGGATTTCTTAGATACCCATTGCCAGTTATTTTAAACAGATCTCCAGCATCTATTCCATGGATGTGAGGGCTCGGCAGCATCAAAACTTCAGGACAAATGATGTCATTAAATCAGAAGAGAATACAGGATAAGATACCAGCATTTGAATAACTACTATCATTAAAGAAAACAAATAAACCCACTTTTCCATTCAATGAGATAGTTCCAGTTGTGTCTGGGAGTCCCAGCATTGATTGAACCCCACAGATCCAGCAGAAACATTCACTAGATGGAAGAGTCTGCACAGAAAAGCCAGAGAAAAAACAAAGGAATGGGGCATTAAAAGACCTGTCTGAGCACACAGCTGATTATTAGTCAGGGGATATCAGTCAGATCTCCAAGTCCCAGCTCTGTCTCTCCATCCCTCACAGGCCACGCTGGCTTACCAACACAGATTCCTCTTCCTCAATAAGCGGGAGGAAGAAAAACCATCAAGTGGGGCCAGCAAGGAAGGCAGACAATCTCCTGCACATTTCCTTAAGCCTGAACTCACCCCTGAGCACTCACAGAAACAAAACAAGTAAATGTTTTCATAGGCAGTGAAAACCAATATAAGATAATTGTAAATAGTGTAGCAGAGCAACACATTATGTATCAGCAGAGAAGCCTTCAATAAATCAGGGGCAGCTGAAGATCAGACCTGTACCAGGGCAGAGCTCCTACACCAACCACTAGCCTTACTACTGTGAGCAAGACACAACTCCCCACAGTACCTCCACAGGGTGACATGGCAAGGTAAGGCCATTGCTCCCAGGGGAACACACATGGATCCTGTAGAATGGTATGTTTATAGCACCAGAGACTCTCAAACCAAACACCTCTGATTTCTCTCCAGGAAGAACAGGCTGTCCCTTTTTAAAGTCTCAACAATCCACACATGGCTTTTAAGATGTCTTGAAACTCAATTTCTGTAAGAGGAATGGAGGGAAATGAGTAAGTCACTATGTTTAAGTCAAACCTATAAAAAGAAACACGAGTGTCAGACTCCTGGGTGACAACTGGGGTGGCAGGTGACTCATGCCCTGGCACTGGTACACTATAATTTGGTGCAAAGAAGTCATCGTAATCAATATTTACAGGTGGGTATTTTTATAAAAAAAAAGTGCACATTTGCCGCAACAGATTTAGAGATTGCTCTTTGAATAAAAATAAAAGCATCAGATGAAAAATTCTGCACCCCCACGCAAAAATAAATGTCTTCAAACATAAATACATCTTCAAACCTGAGCGTGCAGATGGACATTCACCCTGGTCAAAAGCATCACTTGAACATGCCCACTGGCAACAACACCCAAAAGCACTGAGGTGGGAATTTCTTCATAGAAAGGGTTGTTAAACACTGGAAGGGGCTGCCCAGGGAGGTGGTGGAGTCCCCATGCCTGGAGGTGTGGATGTGGCACTGTCAAACCAGGACAGGCACTCAGTGCTCTGGGCTGGTGACAGAGTGAGGGTCAGGCACAGGTTGGAGTCGATGGCCTGGGAGGGCTTTTCCAACCCAGATCCAACCTTATTCTGCAATTCTGTGATCTCTCCATGGGGAACTTATGAAACTTGTTTAAAAGGATCAGAGCTATTATGCAACTGTTAAATATGTTCATATTTCCAGCATGAAAACAAACACTGCCAACAACTCCCAAGGGATTAATCTTGGGAAGCACCAGATAGATTTCAAGCACACGAGGTGATTACTTGGATGTTTCTGACAACTTCATGCTTAAGGGCTGCAATTGTGATCCAGAACTGGTGGCAGAGCTGGTGCCTCTGCTAAGGGCCTCTGATCTGCAGTGGCAGTAACAGCCTTTTTTTATGTGTCCTATTATCTGGGAAACACAGAATAATGCTACAAATGAAATTAGAAGAAAACCTGAGCATGTGCAATAAGCTTAAGAAAATCAAGATTTTAGAAAGAAAATTTAAACTCTACTCATTGCACCACAGTTAAGTATAGCACACATTTATTTCTTAAGATTTCTAATGCTCACTGCAGGCTCTCCATATGATCAGCTTATGCTTATGGAATATATAACATTATAAATAGGCTGTATACAGGGTTTACCTGCAAAAAGGCCCAATATTTGCAAATTAAAAACAAGACCATCCCCATAATTTTAAATGACTACAGAAAAGCCCAGACACATCTTCTCCGGATCAAAATAGGAAGACTCACAGCTGATTTCATTCCAATTCAATTGCTAGTGCCGAACACCCAGCATTCCAGATCTAGTAAAATGTGTGTCCAATTATCACTCATAAAGTTTAAGGGGCTGCATTTAAATGAAGATTATGAAAATGAAAGGGACTCAAAATACCCTTCTGACTAGAGATGTGAGCATTGAAAGTGATAGCTGCTCAGGGAAAGTATTTCTAAAAATGTTAAGTCTTACAAAGTGTGGTTTTAATAAAGATCTAAAGATTGCCACATTTTTTCTTGCTGTCCCTCACTCCCACCCCATGACAGTAACCTACAAGACACAAAAAAAGCGGGGAAACAAAGATTTTCAGTAAGAGGCTTTGTGCATGAATGAGCACAGGGGAAAGATGTATTGAGAGGGAGAAAAGAAAAACATTTTTTAAAAAGGAGATTAAAAGAAACAAGCAACCCAAACAACAGTGGAAGTTAAAAGCATTAGAAAAAGTTTGCCTCTAAATGGAGAGCAAACACTGCAGAAAGAAAAGTTTGGGCATGCTGAAGCACTGTAATTAATGGAAAAATGCAACTAGGCAGGTTCCCTAAGTGCAACCCCACACCCTTGTGAACCAGCACATCCAGATGCCTTTTCCTTCCTTGACACTTCTGGGGCAAGTTCCCTCTCCCAGAGTACAGTGACCAACACATCAACCTTGGGTTACAGCTACAGAATTGCTGCCTTTTATGTTTCTATTCCACCTAGAGGAGCTGTGGCCACCTCATCCCTGGAAGTGTCCAAGGCTAGGCTGGATGGGGCTTGGAGCAGCCTGGAATAGTGGAAGGTGTCTCTGCCCATGGCAGGGGTGCAATGAAGATGGATTTTAAGGACCCTCCCAACCCAAAACATTCCTGATCAGTTCTAGGGATGGAGATCCACAGCTCCCTATTACAATGTTAATTCTAAACAAGAAATGTGCTGCAATCCTTCTGTTCCTGACAGGAACAGAACAGATATTTTATGCCTAGAATAGGATTTTGAAAGGGTTAGATGGGTTAAACGTGACCCATTGGGCAAACCACTAACTAAAATAATATTTCCAAATACATCTTTAGGCAGAAGTTTGAAACCAGTAAGTCATGTTCCTCAGCAATCTCAATCCCAGTGCCTGATGCCCAAATGATTTCCCAACACTGCTTCCAAAGGAGAAAAAGTACAGAAATATTTATTACAAAGAAGATAAAATAAAAATCACTTGACATAATTTTTGTGTCACAGGCAGGAGAAGGATAGTGAAGAAGGAAAGTGGCTACAAATATTCCTGATTTAGGTTCCTACACAGCAAACTGATGGATTTGATGCATTCAGCAACATAATCTGTCTCTAACAAAATCTACTCCAAGAACATTCCTGGGGCAGAAGTTATGTTTGAGCCGCCCTGGAGATTGAAAAGAGGTTTTCTCAGTTGGAAGGCAGTGGCAGAGCTGAGATCAGACTCCCTGCCTGCAGAACAAAGTGCAGGAGCCCAACCCAGCTGCAGTCTCAGGGCTGGCATGGAGTCCTGGATCCCCTGAGCTGTGCCAGGCAGTGTTTTCCCTCGGGGAGATGCACAAAGAAGTGCACAAAGTGCTGTGTACATGAGCCAACGTGGTGCATCAGCCTTGTCTGCCTTCAGTCCTGTCATTCAGCCCATCTACTGGCATAGGATTGCCCTTTTATCTAAACTAAAGCTTTTAAAGCAGAATAATGCAAATATTATCCTTGCTGTGACTGGATTCCTAGGCATGGGACACAATAAGTACTGATTTTAGCCACAGATCTCAAATTAAAACCTTTATGGATTTCCTCTCAAGTGATGCAGTATTTAATTAAGCCCTTTTAGGTGGGCCATATATAAGAGTACTATAAGTAATCACATTCTGAAGACATGCTTTGAATCACATTCCTAGTCACAATTAAATAGATGGAATTCCTGCTCTTCTCCTTGAGAATTCAGCTTCTCTGTTTTCATGCCAAACTTACTGTTGTCATCAATGAAAGCAAAATCCACGTTTAGTGGATTAGACAGAGATTCTGATTTTTCTTGTGACTTGATCTAGATGCAACGGGTTTAGAAATAATATTAATAAAAGTAATAATAATTATTAGTGACCATCAAGTAAATAATCCTAGTGAATATTTAAGCCAGTAACCATCTCCTTAAAAATTTCTCCTGGGTATCTCACAGTGCATGTAATTAAGAATCTTTTAAAAAAATGATCCAACTTTTCAAATTACATTTCTGTAAGATTTGATATGGCTTTATCATTGTTGAATATCATGACACTCCTACAGGAAAAAGAAAACAGGAAGAAGGAAGAGGGAGAGGAAAAAAAATTAACTAGAGCTTGCAAAAAGGAGGAAACATTGCTTTTCTCCTAGTGTTTCTTCTCAGATAGGCTGATGAAATTAAGCAATATATACAGCCCATGCATTCTAACGGAGGCTTGAAATGCCACTTTAACATAGGCCAGAAACAAAAAAAAAAAAAAGAAAAATCCAATAAAATAATTTTAAAAGCCCATATTACTGAGGGAATAATTTTGTTTTCCTATTTGGAGTAATGAGCTCCTGCTTTATGTGGCATCTGAGGACCCAAATGGATTATTTCAGTGTTTTCCAGCATCCTCAGTAGCCTGTGTTCCTCTACCTTCTTCCTTGCACATCATTATTTAAACTTGCAGCTAATCAAAAGAAATTTTTGGGATCTTCACTTCCATTTTTAGTGCTGGCCTAGTTAAAAAAAAACAAACAAAGGGAGCCCAGCAATAAATAGTGAGACAGGCTGGTTTTTTTTGTTGAAAGAGTAACGGGAAAGAATCTCTCTGTTCCTCCTTGATCAGATTATTGAGGCAAACAGGCTCTTCAAGAGCTGTTAGCAACGCACCCAGTGAAGACCCAGCTCTGCCTGGATTTGTACTGAATCTTCCTTTGCCTTAAGAACCAGCTTGCTTTATGCCAGTGTACATCCAAGTGTCTGAAATGAAGACTGAGTGAAATTAAATGAGAACACAAAAACTTGGGAATTACACCAAGAACAGATTCCATCACCACAGGATTTCACCTGCTCAACACCATAGTGGGATCAGGTACAGAGATTAGACACTCTGCACGTAAAACAGTCTGCATCTAATTTTTTGGGCAAACTCAGTTTCACAGTGGCAACTTGAAGCTTTCAGTGTTCTGGAAGAGACCACACTGAGGCTTCTGAAGATGGATTTGTTGATCTGTTCCCAGTACCCTGAACTGCAGAGGAGAGGAGAGGCTGTGTGTGCTCAAATAACCCTGAGTGAAGGAGCCCAAACACTGCCAGGTGTCTCTTCTGCGGACAGAACTGCCAAGGAAGTCATGGACTGTCCTACTCTACTCTGCAAATCACTGGAAACTGGAGAAATAACATCATGAATTTCCAAACCCATCCAGAGTGAAGGCACAGGTGTAAATGAGGTGACAATCCCTGCATCAGTTCTGAGAGGCCAAGACACCCCTTCTGTAATGGCACAGCACAGTCCCTGTGCAGCACCCCCAGCTCTGTTGCAGCCATCCCCATCCCTCGTGCTCTCTGCTCAAATTCCAGGGTCTAAAATGCAATAACTACAACGTTAAATGAACCTGCACTTGAAGGAGTACTGGGGGAGGAAAAACTGATGTGCAAGTCCCCATGGCAGCAGCCTGAAAGGAGACAGGCTTCACAATTCTGTGATCATTTCATCAAGGCAGCTCTCCTGCCTCTGGATAAGCTGCAGCAGAAATGCTTCAATGTGCTCAGCACTTCTATTTATACAGATGTGACTCACCTTACAACTGCCTCACACAAGGTTCCTCTTCCACCTTCCCTTCAAAAAACAACAACAGGAAAACACTGTGAAAGTAAGATCTCTTGCTAGAGTTCATGCCGAGTCAGTGACAAGGCTGTAAAGACAAGGTGATACACGAGGTTTGGAATGCTCAGAATTGCCATGGGGATCTAGGGTGAGCACAGAGGGGAACTGCTGGACCAGAAACTGTCACCCTGATCCCACCTGACACTGCCATATGCCCAGCACTGCAAAAGCAGCGGGAATTGGAAGATCTAAACCTCCTCTGCATTCAGAACATCATTTCAAAGGTGTCTTCAATGGGCAGACGTGTCACACTGTCATTTTTTTACTGCAGTCCCTGAAGTGAATTATGTTATGTTACTTTTATTATTATATTGAGGACATTCATTTAAAATAAGGAAAATAAAGAAAGTTGGGTAGATGTGTCCCTGGAGATCTCCCATCTAAAGTCTGGGAAAAAAACAGCTCTAATCTCCTCTGGTACTCCTTAGACTGGAAAAGAGAAACACTTGCAGATGGTGTTCCTGAGGGGGTGTGGGAGGCACAGAAAAATAATTTCTCCAGACTCAGCCTTTCTATAATGTGTAAAGGTAAAGGGAATTGGATTTCTCACACTTCTTCAAATACTGCATTATGGGGTTTTTTTTATTCCACTCTGGTTGCTTCCTTCTCCCAGTTCCCTGAATTTCAACCCACAGGCTCCCTCTCCACTACACCTCATCCCCCTCATCAAGGCAACACCATTCCGGGGCTGCAGCACCTTGTCACCAAAATCTCACAGTCCCCACTTCCCAACAGCTCTTTCCTCCCAAGAGCTCCTTAGCAGCTGTACCAGGAGGGAATTATGTCTCTTTTCTCATCTGTATAGCATGGTCAGAAGAGCCAGACTGACTCACAGGCACCAAAATGGACATTCCAATGAATCAGGGAGTCTTGGATACATGTCCTTCCTCCCACACAGGACTGGGAGCTGAGCTTGAGGGTTCAGCTTAACTGAAACTGAGAGTCACAAAAAGTCACAATGTACGTTTTACAGGTTCATTATTGACATCAACTATCAGCAGGAAGGCTGATTTGATCAACAACTTCACACCAAAACAAGCAGTTTGGACAGAAGTAAGCAGAGCACTTTGCCATCCTGTCCTCTCTGATGTCCTAGCTCTGTCAATTAATTTCAGATCCTCCAGCAATGTCTTTTGCTTAAAATTATTTAGTGTCAACTGCATTGCTGATAAAACTCCCATGTTCTAATAAGAAAAGTTTTGCTTGTTTGTTTTAAAAGGCCAATACAAAAAGATCAGTTTCTTCCTTCATGCTGATTCTAATGCTCCAGTGGGCAAAGCTTAATACTAATAACCTTCTTCCCAGTTCCCCAGCTGTACGTAATCCTGTGTCAACCACTGAGAAAGAAGTGAAATGCAGTTTGTGCTCCAAGTGAGCTGAAGTGTCAGCATTCCTCAGTGAAGGCCAGGGTCACAGGGAGCCCTTCAGTGCAGTCAACTACACACTCAAGTGCTGTTGAGAAGTAAACAGCCAAGACAACTCTCTCTAAACAAACCATTTCCTCTGCTCCCTGTGTGTTATAGTGTAAAATACAGTTTTCTTGGACACTGAGACTCCACCATCACTCCACCCTGTAAGAATTCAAGGTGAGCTCTCCCATTTCAGCCCTGCCAGGTTCTGTTGCTAAGCATATTTTAAAGGAATTCAGCCACAGATACATCACAAGACAATTCAATATGGACATCAAAGCAGCACAGACCTATAGGAATAGGAAGGAAATGCTATCCAGCAACTCTCACTCCTGTCTTTTCCAGCAGGATGGAGTAGAATTAAAGCTCTGACATCACCAGAGCTATTAAGAAACCAGGAGGTGCTGCAGTTACCTGCAGACTCACTCAGACCACAGGATTGCTGTTCTGGTATAGAAACTGCAGAGGATGACCTTGGATTTCCTCCTAAGGTGAAATCCTATTTGAGTATGCCTCACCTCACAGATGCTCCGACATTTCCAGTGCCATCACTCAGATGTCCTTGCTTTCCATGGGCAAGTCCTATGAATGGAAATGGAATCAGAGCAGAGGCTGTTGAACACCATTTTTGCTTTGCTGCTGCCTAATTAGATGATGCTGACTAATCCTCTGCATTACTTCACAGTGAAAGGAACCCAGCAGGAGCGCTAGGATGGATTTGAAAGAGCTAAAAGCCATTAATTATTTCCTTTTACAGAGAGCATTTCACTTGTACAAGTTGCTTCCATGAAGTGTTCCTTTCTGAGATTATATTCCCCACAAAATGTCTCTGTGGCCTCTAGTGTTGCAAGTTCGAAGAACAGCAGACAGAAACAGAAAAATAAAGAGAAAAAAACTGGATGCATTCCCCTGAAATATTTTCCATATTGAAACAACTACAATGAGAAATGATTTACAAGACTGGCCTCTTGACCTGCCAATAAGTAAGCACGGGTTATACATTTTTGCTCTCCTCTTGCAAAACTGTAGACCTGTGGCTAATCCATAATGCAGCCCCTGAGCAAATTCACAGAGAACAGCTCACGGGTTTGGAGTGGGACGTGCACAAGCACCCCTTGCAAAGCTCAGCCCCACACTTCAGAGTCCTGTTGGGCTGAGAGAACCTCAACAGACTTAGCACTGCCAGAAATTTAAATCTACAATGTTCTGATTGCCTTTGTTTCCTCAGAGATCCTGCTGAACCACAGCTGCAAAAGACAAAAAGTGAAAAGAGAGGCCACAGACTGAAATATTCAAGGACAGGAAATCTTTTATAATCAATTTTTTCGAAGCTTTAACAGGATGGCATCATCAGCTACCTCATTACCTGAGCTAATTCCTATGGGAAGCCTTCTTTTCTCCTCCAGGCTTAGCCTGGTAAGTGATGATCTATAGGAAACACAGGGAAACAATGGCAGCTCAGTCAGCCAGGGGGAAGTGCAGCTCTGGTTAGGATCTAACAGTGCTCCACAGCTGTGGTCAGTATGGAAAGCATTCCCCAATTTCACGGGATCACAGAATATCCTAGCTGGAAGGGACCCAAAAGGACCACTAAGTTCAACTCCTGGGCCTGTCCAGACATCCCAACAATCCCACCCTGTCCCTGAAAGCATTGTTCAAACACTCCTGGAGCTCTGGCAGTTCAGAAAAGAACATGATGTCAGCAAAGGAAAACAAATGCACTTTGTTGGTGAGTTTTCAACAAAATTTAAAGTATAATGAATGACCTCAATGCTCCAATGTTTTACTTTTTGTGATGCAGAGTTCCCCAAATCATTCAAGGGTCCTCAGAACTTTAAGTCCACCTTCCACTGCCAGTTGAGATGCATCGAAACAAGTCCCCACTGCCCTGGATGAACGTGTCTGAAGAACATTTATAATGCACTTCTGGTGCTGGTGACTGGGAGAAATTTTACCCTCTCCAGTCAGGAGCTCAAGGCCTCCCATCAGCCACAAGTGAAAGGCTGGGGTGGGGCACGTGCACCTCAGGTTCCACCATGTGCATCTCAACCTCTATTACAAAGTACATCTTAGGAAAGAACAGCATTTGAACCAGTTTTATCCTTCAAAATAACTCCACACAAACAGCCTCTTGCCCAACAACACAGCTCTTGAAGATGCCCAAGGTCAAATGTGCTTCTTTAGTGACAAAACCAGGCCAGCACTACTGCTCCTCACCTACAGCAGATCCCCCAGGATGTGCCAGGGCTGCATCACTCACTGAGGGGAGGTTTTCAGTCTCAGCTCTACCTGAGCACAGAAGTTGGCTGAATGTTCTGTTAGCAATTACACAGAAAGTTGGGTCAGTGATGGAGGAGAAAACAGGAAGAAAAAAACAATTGGGTTTACAGAGCACGCAGGTTTGTGCAAGGTAAAGAATAAAACCTTGCTTAGGAAGCACAATGACTAAGCTCAGGTCCACAGTTATTTTCAAAATAATTTGCTTTCCTAAAAGCTTCCCAGGTGTACGTGCAGGTCAGTCCCTACTGTATGTGCCCTTTTAGATCTCATGTTTTTAGTGACAGAATGATTTTACAAGTACCTAGTTCACTAGCGCTCAAAAAAATGTAATGCATAAATATTCCTGCATACAATTAAACTACTAATTAGTTCCCATCAAGGATGTGCATGCAGGAATGTGGAACAGCTGAAGAGTGGAAGTGTGCAGGCATTCATTAAGTCACTACATAAATGCAGGAAGATGTGCCTCTGGAAGTAACTTTTGCTCAAGGTCACTGGTGGAGTGGTTTTTTTTAAATGTAATTAATTCAGTAGCATTTAGAATAACAAAAACTGGCATAAAGCACTAATTCAACTGAAGGACAACAAGCAGCCACAGACTGTGTATCATCCATAAACAAAACCATGTGCTGTGCTGGTACAGGGTTAACCAGCCCCTGCTGAATCACTGGGCAGCTCTGCTGCCACCATTTCACCATTTCTTCCAAACAGGGGGAATAGCCAATGTCCCCTGAAAGTCAGGACTCAAAATGCAATTCCAGGGGTGAAAAAAAAAAGGAATTCAGTCATTTTAGTGCTAGCTGTTTTCTATTTCAGTAAATAGCATGTCTTTCCTCTTGGTATTTGGATAATATGACAACATTGAGGAAGAATTTTGGTTGGTCTTAAATGAATAGGAATGAGAAACCATTTCAACCTCTCCTGTTAAAGACAGAAGGCTAAATCCTCCTTCTTTCCTTCCAAGCAATCTAGTCATTTTTTTGCTCAGCCAGCAGAGCTGCAGACAGAAGGAAGATGGGAGAGCAGCAGCCAGGGGAGGATCAAACACCTTGGAATGGACTTCAGGCCCAACCAAACAGATTTAATCATTTTCAGTACATTTTATTCCAAACAGCATGTGACCTATTTTAGGCCTCACTTTGAGCTGACTATAATTAACCATAATTTGTACAGATTTCAATGTAATACATGAACTGGCTTGCTGCAAAAAAAACAAAAAAAAACAAACAAAAAAAAAACCCCACCAAAAAAACCCCCCAAAATAAAAAATAATTAAAAAAAAAAAAAAAAAAAAACAACAAAAAAAACCCCAAAAAACCCAAACAAACAAACAAACTAAAAATAAATAAATAAATAAAACAACCCCAAAAAAAACAAACCACCAGGGTCATTTCCAAAGTTAAAGAGAGTTCAAACATCAAATAAAAACATATTGTATACTGGCTCTATATAATAATCTCTCCAACATAATTTCAAGGTAAATATTTTAGAGGCTTTTAGCACAAGGACAGAATGTGATTTCATACACTGAAAAACTCAACTTCCCTTTAATAAAAATGCAGCTAATATTTGCTTCCTTAGCAGCAGTGGAGACTTGCATTTCAGAATTTGGCTGGGTTTGGGCTTTTTTGCTGTGATATAAAGCACAATTGTGTTAGGCTCAAATGAGATCTCTAACTCTGGTGAGACTTGTCCTTATTTCCCATCTCCAATTCTCTTCTCTCCTATTTAATTACTCAAGAAAACACCACCATTTCCAGCCCCCTTCCACTGCCACCCCCAGTGTCACACAGAATCCCAGCTGTGAAAATTAAGAGAAGAAAGTTCTGTTTCAGAACCTCATGTGGACATTCCCCAAGGGAAAAACACCACAAGAATAAATTCATACGCTTTTACATCCAGACCTCTCCTTTTTCCTCCCTCCTAGGCACTCTTATCTATGCTACAGAATTTTCCCTGCTGTAGGTGAACTATCACAAAATCCCTTTTACAAACAATATGGCAAAGAAAACCAGAAAACCACCACAAGGTTTTGAATCAGAACTTGACATATTGTACAGTTCCAAATGAGTAAATCGGTCTGCCCTGCACCTCCCTTTTGGTACTTTAATTACATTTCTGGGCTTTGCATCCCTCCTTTGTTGGAAACCTTTATTTTTCTGGTAACTTCTGAGACAAGACAGCAGTTTGTCGAGCAAAGATGAATAAACCCGTGAAATTTTTTGTAAGGGAGGAAAACAAGAAAAACTCCCAGCGCCCCTATCTGTATCAGCACCTGCATGAAAACATCCTTGGATTTCTCTCCACTACATCCCTCTGATGGAGGCAGCCACGTCCACCCTGGAATTCAGCATCATGCTATTGCCAAAGCTTTCCTGACGAATGCTGCAAAGCCTGGCTGTGAGCGAAGTTGCAGTGACTTCAATTGGAAAGCAGGTCTGATAGTTTTGCAGTGCTGTCTGGCAAGCCAGGAAAGAGATGAGAGATGGAAAGAGTGATGAAAATGGAATTAAGAAGTAGTAGATGAGGTGACATTCAAGAAGAGAGAGACTCTAGAAGCAGTGACACCATTTTGACTTGACACACTTCAGATAATGTAACTTCAAGCTGACAGAGCATAAATAGCCACCCATAATGTAAAAACAGTTACAAGTCCTTGGAAGTATTAACGTTATTCCTACAGCCCAAACAGAACTTTTTTGCTTCTCTGAAAGTTAAATGGTACTATTTTGCTTTTAGCTTCCAAGAAAACTTTGCCCTAATTCAAAACAGTCCCTTGAAGAGCAGAGTGAGTTCCCAGCACCACAGTAAATTAATAAGTGTAGCAAAGACAGCTGCAACTTCTACCTTGCAAGGCTGCTCAGAATGTTTGGAATTCATTCAAAGAAGAGAGGGCAATGTCCAGCCAAAATCATCACAAAGCCCAGGACAAACACAAGCACAGCCCAAACTCACCAGTGGAGTATAAAGCATGAGCAGAAGAGCATTGCAGAAGTGTAAGAAGGTTGAGCTCCAAAGCACCCACACCTCTTTGGCTCTGAGCTGAGCTCCCTGTCAGCAACACAGAAACACTTCGCTGGGAAAACACCATTGGGATGTGCCTGAAAGTGCAGTGAAGCTGAAAAGAATGATTCAACGAAAGCCAGGGCAGGAACAGTTGGATGAACCAAGATGTGCAATAATTCCCAGTCCTTCTTTGTCCCTCGCAGAAACTGCAAAGCATGAGAGAGGATCTTCCCCAAAGCTCCAGAGCAGTCCCAGCAGTTCAACTTCTGCTTCCACATCAGCACTCTTAGAAGGGGAATAACCAGGCACTGGCTGAGATGTCTCCCCAAACATCCACTCACAGCAAAAGTGTCATCCCAAACAAATCAGTGGGAGCACACAGCAATAACATAAAAACATCAGGAAAGAAATTCAGCACTGGAACAGGAAAAGAAAACCCAAGGAACACAAAAAAGGATGCAGAGATAGGAACCCAGGACTGTGCATCACAACATACTTGGTGTGGTTGCTTGTAGAGGGGTAGAAGGTGGGGCAGAATCATCCTTTTCTTGAAAATGCTATGGACTTTATCCAAAATGAATACTGTTAATTGTTTACACCAGCAGCAATCACTGTCATCACCATTTTCTATGACACCTCTTTGGCTTCCATTTTTTCTTGCTGTGCTGGCAGCTATTCCTTACCCTAAACAACTAAGACTATTCCTGCTCCTGACTGTTTCTTATTCGTGCACTCAACCCACCACTCTCAAATACAGGGCTTGTCATAGCAGTTTTTAGGAAAGAACAGTGACACTTCAAAAGGACCCCCACTGACGACAGCATGGGGATTTCAGCCTTCTAGGAGCAGTCACTGTGGAAAAAAGCTTCTTTTACAGATAGCAGCTATTAAAAAAGCATCCTTGGCCTTCAGTGTTTCAATTAAGAGTTTTGTCTTTCTCACAGCTGACCAAACTAGTGCTGCCTGTTCTGAATTCCAGCTACCCCTTCATCTCAACCAAGCTAAGATTTTTATCTTGCCAGCCTACAGACTAATACTCACATAAATGCCTTTTCATCCAAGTTAAGTGAGTTTTCAGCCATTTTTCTGGGCTGTAGAGATTTACGTACCATGTAAAAGTGATGGCATTGCAGAACTGGGACAACAAACAAGCAGAAGAGCAGTGACATTAATTCCTTACCATACTATAGGTGTATTTAATGAAGGCAGAGGCGCTTCCTTTTTGAACTGCCCAGAAAAGCAGCATGCTCTTCCAAGCTGATCATGTGGCTCTCAGCAAGCTTCGCATTTTGCCCAACCGAAACACAAGCCATGCTGACCACATCACTGAAATGCGGCTAGAAAATGGAAAACATTCCCCTCCACAAATGTACTCCCAGGAAATAATCACTCACTAAACACAGGAAAAAAAACCAATGACATCCCCTGTTCAGAGCTGGTTTGACTTGTCTCAATTTGGAGTTTCTTTTTAAATGAAGTCTACCAGCTGAATTCTCAGTAACTACACGTGGCTCCCTGCCTGTTTTTAGTACCTGGAGCTGTCTGGTAACTCGAGTGCCTGAAGCTGTTTGATGCACTCACTCCTTTGAAGAATAAAAAGCTGTTAACAGGGAAGCTGAAACGAAAATGTGCAGCTTCCCAATCCTAGAAGAGACTCTGTAAAATCAATGGAGTCAACCACAACAGCAGTAAAGTATCACCTCAGTCTTCCTGAAGAATTTGCTATTTCAACTTAAAATGTTAAAAAGATCCACCCCTTCTGCCAAAAGTCCAACTTTATCTTGAATTTTGAAGGGGAAAACCCCAAACAACCAAACACTGACAAACACATCCCAATCCAGCATGGGAAATAAATAGTAAGTAAAGTTCAATCCTGTGATTAATCTTTGTTTCACTTGCCCAGTACAAGCGAGGGAGTTATAAAGCCATCTTCACTGAACTTTGGCCCGTCAGACACAGTAATACACGTTAGAAATGACTGAGGACTCATCATTCACCCACTGCCTTTAATCTTCAGCTCTGTGTAAGCTTTGCATTAAGTTTCAAGGCAAAACAAGTTCTTGCCCCAACAGGCCCAGCTCATCCAGAGACTCCTCCTCCTTAATTCCCCGTGCTGGCATCCTCAGGAGTATTTGGGATTCAGAGAAGCAAAAAGCAACGAATTCAGTCACTTTTAAAGCATTTAATGAGTTTCAAGTAGCAAGGTGGCTGATTCCATCAGTCTCCAGCACGGAACAGCCTTCCTGTGGAGCTGGAGCTCCTCCTGTGGAAAGCATCCAAACATCTCTTGCTCTGCTTGATGCAGAGGATGCTCAGGAACAAGGATTAGAGGATTTCAGGATGGAAGGAGAGGGAAAAGAGGAGGGAAGAATGGGGGGAATAAGAAGGCAAGAGGAGGAAAAGAGGGGGAAATGGGAAAAAAGGGAGATAAAAAGGTGGGGGAAGGGGAGGAAAAAGCAGAGAGAAGAAGGGGGAACAAAAGGAGGGGAAGGGAGAAAAAGCAGGGGAAAGGGAAGAAATAGAAGGAAAAGGAGGAAGAAGGTCTATTTGCTAGTTCACAGTTTGCTGCTGTTTGCACCTGTTGCAAAGCTGGATGACAAACACAAGCTCAATGCACACAAGAACAATTCCACCACCAGTTTCAATCACATCCCAGTCTCTGCAGCCTCCACATTTTTTCTCAAGAGGAGCAGAAGGGATTTTCAGAGCTAAAGATGAGGTAAAAGATCTCCTCTAGACATGGGAGAAAATCAGGCATTGATTAGCATTGAAATCCTGTAGTCTTTCCAGAACTTTTTTTTTGTGCATAGTGTTAAAAAAGTTATATTTTATCTGCAAACCTTGTTCAGAGATATAGGTATGCCAAACACTTATTACCATTTGTGTAAGAAATCCAGGTGCAAACTACTCAATCCTAGATTACATTTAGAGTCAGTGGAAAAAACCTGACACACTGCTCAGAGGGAATTAATCTTATCCCCAGGCAAGAATTAAAGACAGGTCAGTTACATCAACCTGGGGAGGTGCTTGCTTGTCAGCATCAGCTACTGAGGAAGCCCAGAGACAACAGTCATCCAATACTTAAACTGGATGTTGGGACAGATGCATCCTACCAGAGGAGGTGGTTTTCTAACCCCATTTATCTGGTCCAAAGACTGGGACATTTTTGGAAAAAATATTGGGACTCCATACAACATAAAAGGTCACTCAAGATCCTGGTACAGACTTGGCTGAAGAGATAAAAAAAAACCCATGCAAAACCAATTGAAGAGTCCTAATTTTCAGTATTCTATTAGATCACATCCATTCCTAGCCCACATTTCAGGCATTTTTTGTTGTTGATTTGGTTTTATAAAAGTTAAGTATAAAAAGTTTCACATGTAGGATATGAACAGCTGAATCAGATTGATTCAGTAGCCTTAAGCGTAAAGAAAAAGAAAGCTCTGCCAAAGAACCTGTTTCCATGAAGTTTCTTTCAGCACAGCTGCTATGGTGTCAAATGTGTTATCAAGGGACAACTTCTTTACCTCCAAATCCCACCCTTTGTCCTAACTGCGAAAGCTAAGTGCTCTCTTCTCCAAAAGAATGACGTGGTCTGATGTCTGTCGGCATTTAACAAGACATGTTAATCAAACAGCACCAAAGTTTTCTAAAAAGAACCTAGAATTGCCATAATTTGTGTCTCTTTGGCTTTCCATCCCAAATTTACTTTCATACTAAAAATACTGATTACAGCAATTTCACGATTATAAGCTGCACCTTTTTCACTGAAGAATCCAGCCTACCCCAGCAGTGCGGCTAATCATCAGGTGTGGCTTATCTATGGACAAATCCCAGTGAAATGCCAACCTGGAAGTGAGAGCCGGCTGGGGAGGGCACCTGGGGCTGCCTTTAAAGGCTTCACTGGTCTATGAAAACTGTTTGCAACCTGAGCACCTGACACCAAACCCCGTGCTGGTTCGATTCTGTTACTAACTCGTTACTTTGTCACACATAGATCCTCGCTTAAAAAAAAAATAAATAAATAAATAAATAAAAGTGGCTTATTTACCAGTGCAGCTTATTTACGGACAATTTCCATGGTCTTCCCGGCTATCCGGATGTGCGGCTTATAATCAGGTGCGACTTATAATTGTGAAATTACTGTAATTCTCCTCCCATCTAACTACAGAGATAGGAAGGCAAATGTTGCTTGTGCTGCTATTCTGTTTTCTCAGCAGTCAGAATAGAACACTGCTGTCCTCCAGACTGTAAGGGTCTGTCCGAAGATTGCCTGAATTGCCTCACAATCATCATCAGTGAGTGAGATTCCGAGAGCCTTGATACCCCCAGGACCCCATGTCTCACTGTGGACAGGAGTTCTGGCCTGGCTAAGGTGGATGCTTGCCAAGGGACTGTGTAGAGATGTGTGTGCTGCACTGTCACAGTGCAATGCATTCCAGCAGGTACGGGTCTACAACAGCCATACTTTCTGCACCCGATTCTTGAAGCCACAGTACTCTGAACACAGTAGTCCATAAATCTCGTCACCTTTTGGCAAGAGGCCACTTGCCTTGAAATGTACTATAAAATTATTACCCTCTGAAGAGACTCTGTGAGATTTCTTCCTCCCCAATGGATGAAGACATCAACGGATGATCCAAGGACAATGTCCCATCTGTTGGTAGCTATCTCTCTGTCTCTCTCTCTCTCTGCTTCGTCACCTTTATCTCTCTCCCTCTTACCACTACCCCAAAAATGAGTTATTAGTCCTCAATAAATTGCTTTGCTGCTTGTTGCTGAACAAAATTTTAGTCTCTTGTGTTGTCTTTTTCACCCTGTGGTCAAACGAACCATCACAACCCCCACTCAGGTTGTGCAGACCATGACACAAGACATACCTCCTTCAACTGCTGTCAGATATTCTATCAGACCTATTTCTACATGGGCTTCTTTGAGCATCCTAGAGAGTCTGAGTAAAACAAGAAAAGCACAGAATATTCAGTGTCAACTCTAAAAATATCTGAAATTAAACCCTTCCCACGGGTGCCAGGTGACATTGGCAGGTATGAGCCAGCAGTTTCAGGAGGTGAGGCAGAAGCATAGCACTGACTAACTAAGCAGCAAGAGATGCCTTTGAGGAAGGATAACTTCATTCCCCTCCTCTACACTCCTTCCCAATTGGAATAATGATGTAAAAGCTACACTATTCATAAAAGACAACAGCCAAATGAAGTGCCAATACACAGCGCAGGAAAATCAGGAAGGCAGAGGGACATCACCCTGTTTTTCCACAGCTTTGCCTCCTGATGAAGAACACCTGCAGTAGAGCAAAATATGGAAAAATCCACAGTCAAAAGAAGCCAAACAAAAACAGCCCTGCTAATTTAACAGAAGATTAAGAAAACCCCCACACAGCAGCTCATATTAGCAAAGAGGCATTTTAGGGCACCTCAGAAATACAGAGATTGTTCTTAAAGCCCTCAAGGGCCCCAGAGGTTTCTTTTTCCCTCTCCCCCACACCTAATCTCTCTCAGTTGCACAGGCTGTAAACAGATGAGGCTCAGAATACAACAAAACAATTGCGTGAAAAAACAACTTTGTTCTTTTGCTTTATTAAAGCTAAAAGGCAGACGGGGAGGGTTTGAAGCAGATTCTGAGATGGGAGAGCAAACAAGAATTTGGTCCCAGCAAACCCTCCTGGATCACATTGTTGCTGCAATGCAAACCAGCTCCTTGCTCCTCCACAGCAGAGACACCCAGGTTGGACCTTCTGCCCCACTGCACCTGGGATGGCAGCAAGAATATTCCCATTAATGCACAGCTGGAAAAGGCACTTAAAACCTCAAGAGCAGTGATACACCACGGGTGTGGAACTCACAGCAGCACCCACAAACCTCCTAAACCTCCCCAGGAGAAATGATCTAAGCAGCAGCTAACCCAAAACACCAGACATCAAAGCTGCACACTGACAAATAGTTGGTGAAAGAACTACTCCAAGAACTCAGAGATGTGGATTTGTAACAGTCCTGACAGGAGGTAAAACCACAGCTCCAGCAACAAAACGCACTCTTTGATTGCAGGAAAAAGATACCCAGGGAACTGCACAGCCCACCGAAACAAAAATGATTAAAAGAAAAACTGATCACCTAAACCACAGAGTTGATGGCAAAAGCACAAGTAGGAAGAAAGGGAGGAAAAGGTCACCCTGTCTGTGACTTGAAGATTTAAACAGAAAAGCAATCAGTAACACTATATTGCATTTAAATTAATAAAAACTATAAAATCATCTCTCTGTAGTCTTAATTACTGACAGGAGTGATTCCTTATTAACTGATAGGTCATCCTCAACTCAAAGTCAGAAGTGAAAAGTTTTAATACACAAGGTTTTTCCCAAAGCTTAGGTAAATTTCTATCATACTCATCCACTCTCACAAATCCACAAAGGTAAAAAAACCCAGTTCTTCGGCCACTGCAACAGAAACTTAAAAACTAACCAATTAAAGCAGATAAGCAAGAGATTCTCTTCCTAACGAATGTGATAAAAAAATATTCATTCATAAATTGCTTTCATCTTAAAGATTAATAATAAATACAACTGAGGGATTTGATAAGGCTCTGAAAATATATCATATAAAGCACTGAAGGGATCAGGAAATTAAAGAGCAGGATTCAACCTCCTGGCACTTCTCAGAGATAAGCCATTCAATCATTCTCAACAGCAGCAATGCCACAAACTGTGTGTGCTCACTGCAGAATCCTGGTGTTCACATCTACACTTGTGTATGTGCCCTGCAATTACTTACTTTATATTTATATGAATATAAACAAAACGTGGGATTCAGTGTGGGCACAAACACCATTTATAGAAATTGAGGTTACATATAGAAACCCTGACCTGCAATTACCTCATTCTCATGTCCTACACTGAGACCACATTCACATGTACAGTGCACAAACCTGTTCCCAAACTCATCCAGAATTAAATCAGATTGCTTCATTACTGAAATCCAGCTCACAGCTTTCATATTTTTTGAATGTGAAGCTAAGTTAAAATGAAAACAAGAGGCAGGTAAGTATCCCCCACACAGAGCTGTATTTACTGCTCAAATGCTGAATACATACTTAAGGAACCCCTTCCTACCTTTTAAAATGGTAGAAATAAAACAAGATATGAGGGGAAGATGTTCAGAACACCCCTAGGGGAAAATAAAAACACAAACACAAATACTATTTCATTGATTCACCTGAGAATTGGAATTTATTTCATTTCCAGACACCCACATTGAAGCCATGAATCACATCTTCTGGCTGGAAGCCAGTGCTGCAGCTCCTGTTTCCATGACAATTCTGATGCCTCCCTGCTCCAGAGTCTTCCTATCAAGGTATTCATTCAAAAAAAAAGAAGAGGGGACTGCAAGCCAAGTGATGACTCAAGAAAATGCTTTAAAATGCTCATACAAGATTCAAAACTTGCTGAAAACGCAAGTTAGAAGACAGCCAATCCATCACAGGAGCAATTTCTGCAACAGGACATGGCTGAATTTCCTGAGTGCATCCCTCTGGATCAAAACTTTCCCTGTGTAGGCTTTCCCTCTTCTCATGGCAGCTAATGCAGAGAAAAGGTCATTTTTAATCTTTTTTTTGCTTGGACATCTGTTTGCTTCTCTCTGA
The DNA here is from genome assembly GCA_009812075.1 of Sialia sialis. NCBI lineage: Eukaryota > Metazoa > Chordata > Aves > Passeriformes > Turdidae > Sialia > Sialia sialis. Next base: position 6,807,858 of record VRYO01001477.1, read on the forward strand.
AAGGATACATTGTTATCTACATGCATCCTGACCCAGCTACTAATCTTCAATTCAGCTTAAACTGTTCCCAATTTGAAATCCTTGGCATTACAGGAAGAAATGGGACCAACTCCTACTCACCCATATGAAAGTTTTATTAAAACAACATGCCTGTTCTGGTCTTCTGACTATTTCTTCCTGGCTTTTACAAGAACAAAACAAGCTCAATGCAAAGCTGAAATATATAGTCATGATACGGCATTCTGCAGAAAAATCAGGGTGATGTTTCAAGCCTCAGGCATGATATATGAAATCATTCCCATGAGGAAACAGAAAATTCTGTCTTTTCAGAGAGAATTTCACCTGCTGTCAAAGAGCTCATCAGTTTAATGAGAGGTTTGCAGCAATTTTAAATCAAACACAGGGTTACCTCCAGATGAATCTCCTTCAAAACACAACTTTCACTTCCTCCAACATGAGGAAGTCAGCAGCACTCACGAAAGGAGATGCATTTTAGAGGATTTACATTTTTATTCTTTACATACAGTATTAAAGTTATGCTGACCACACACTAATACAGAGACGCTCCCCTTAATCACAAGTCTTCAGTCTCATCCAGGCAACCTGGGCAAGTTCTCTCAAACGGCAGAAACAGCATCTCCAAAACACTGTGGCAGAAGGAACACCATATCTGCTGTGAGTACAGTGTGGTGACAGGCACATAGCCCATGCACAAGCCTGTGGAAACCATCAGTGGGAACAATAAAAATGAAATAAAGCTGACAATTCCCATTGTAGTCTCCATCTCCACACTACATGGGAGCACCACAGCATTTTACATGCATTTATCCCATTCAGGCAGCTCTGTGTTATCATCCCTGCTGTACAGAAACAGGCAGAGAAGTGCAGTTTGTCTGAGTAACAGACAGAACTTGGGTGAATAAAGCAGGTTCAAAATTAAGGTTTCTCAAACGGAGGGCAGGGGTCACTCTCCCAGTCCAAGTCTCTCTATGGCAGCACAGACCATGGTAATTAAAAATAATTTGAGTGTCCTCCAGTGTGTGTTTAATACACCACTGAGCAAATGGATCCAATTTACCTGGTAGCATGTCACCTGACAGGCACGAACTGCACTCCCTCCCTGGGAATGGCAGCAGCAGGAACACCTCACTTGGAATGCACTGCTCAGCTGGGCTATATTCACTGTGCCTCAAGCCCTTGAAATTAATTTCCATTATGGCAATAAACACCACTTAGCTGATATAAGTTGTTTATTTGCAATGTAATTGTCTTCAGAGAGTTGCAGTGTCATTCCTCCTCATTATAAAGGGCCTTGCAGTTGTCTCTATACAAATCAGTGTCACCCATGGTTTCACATCAATCCCCATGGATTCCCCTCCTCTAATTATTAATAGAAGTTAATATTTTCACCTCAAGCAATCTCTTCTCCCTGGGAAAGGCACTTCTGTTGCATGTTCCTTTTTGCATTATGGCCTTGGTTTTGCAGCGGAAACACATCTGGCCCTCATTAGAAGCATAATAAGGTACAGCTGAAAGTGTTCTCACTGAAAAATGCATAAAATTCACACTAAACAATGAAATTGCCCTTTCAAAAGGAGGCTAGGTCATTCAGTCACTCCAAAAACCTGCTCAAAACCATAAAAAAAAAGCTTCCTGCAGCATTCTGGAGTGCAGAATTTCATTGGAACACCCCCAAGCCACTGCCCTGCAGGAAAGCCCTATGTGTTACAAACCAATAATTAGCACAATTAGCACTAGTTTCATTCGCCTTTTTGTTGTTGTTGTTGACAACATTAGAGATAACCCTTAAGTTACCAACCCTGGTAACTGAGAGCATCAGATCCACATGACTACATTTGCTACCAGAAGAGCCTAATAATCCTAACAGTTTCAGTAGATCTGCTAGATTTAAAGATTAATGCTTTATATAATTCAATATATGCTCTTTTAGAATTTCAGCAATGGCTTCTGATATCTAAAATTACATGAGGGCAAAAGGGCAAAGCAGTTATCATCATAATCTTATAACTTCATGTCTTATGACTAGCAAGAAGTAGGAGCACATTAGTTGGCTGGTCAAACTTTTTGGGATTGGCAGGGCTGGGGTGGAATTTTGCATATTTGATCTTTGTATCTTTTTTGTTTTCTTTTAATGATGTGCTCTAAGCGTTCAGGAAGTATGAGAAATTTTGTCTCCTTCATATTTGATGGCACTTGGAGATCTTTAATAACTGTAGAATCCTCTATTTAATTGCCAAAAAGGATGTCAAACCTTGAGGGCATTACACCTTTAAGCCCACTTTAGCCACACAAATATGTTTCCTTAGTGAACATAGGGTTTAAGAAAAATACAGAAACTACATCCATTTGAGTGTCACAACCTACAGACACTGAAAAACATATGCAATAAAAACAAAAAGCATTCTGACTGGTAGCAAAATATTTCTGAGCATTTACAAAGCCCAGTGGAGCACTGGAAAGAGCAGGGAGAATAAGAATTTCTGGAGAGCAACATACAAATACTTTCTCTTTAGTAGGGAATTTGAAACATGTTCAGACAAATGGGTTTTGCCATGTTTCATCCTGCCTAGCTTTTTAAGGCCTTCCAGGTGTGCTGCTATACCTGCATATTAAGGAATTGCCAGGTAAAAAGGAATTTTTTTTTTTGCATTTGTGAGCAATGCTGATAGTGCTCTGCTCAAAAAGGGGTTTCTGTAGTTGGCCTCTCATAGTATTAAAGGTCAAGGATGGAATGGAGCCAAAAATAGCTGTTTCCTTTCCACACAAAACAAATGTACTGAGCTGTCCACCCACATTTCAGGCAACTGGGGAAGATTTAGAGTATGGAAAAACATGCTAAAGAGGGTAATCCTGCAACAGCCAAACACAAGTACTACAGCAGATCCAGGCACAAGAAGAGTGTGGCTGAAGGTTTTTCTCAGTCAGAAGAGTTTTTAGATGGCAATGAAACTGAACAAAATTCAAAAAGACTTCTTCAGTGCAGCCACTTCGATCAGGAAAAAACACAATCCAAAACCAACAAACTCAGGCAAACACCCAAATCCTGAAGTGCTGTATGAAGGGTCAGAATCTGAGTTTCTAAATAGTCAGATTAAAAAGAAAAACAAAAAACAAAATCCACAACCAATTAAAAAAAAAAAGGGGGAAACAAACCAAACAAAACAACAAAAAACAAAAAAACAAAAGCAAAACCACAAAATACTCTCATCCTTTTGTTTTGGAGAATTTTTTTGGAGTAGTTACTCAAAACTGAGAAAATTTTGTAAAGGAGAAAATGAATATTTCCCAGTTTCATGTATTGCCCACATTATACAGACACTAGCAGGATCCTTGCTAGAAAACGAGAGGAACATCACAGAGAGCATTCTTCAACTCAGGCATCCCTGCTTAGTCTTTCAAGCTCTACACTCATTTTTTGTTTGACACATGAAAGGCTTCCCTGAGCAGCTTTATTTCCCAATTACAGTAATTTCACACTGATAAGCCACACCTATGTCACTGAAGAATCCAGCCGATCCCAGAAGCGCGGCTTTTCACCAGGTGCGGCTTATGAGTGTGAAATTACTGTACTTCAAATGATCACAGTTTCTCTCCTCTATGTTTTTGCTTTTCCATGTCCAGACTGGAGACAGCTCCCTTATTATCTCATAGCATTATTAGCAGCTCAATAATTGCAAAATCCTGACTTCATCAAATAAAATACACTGTTAGTAACTCTGTGAACTGCCTGTAGCTCTTAAACTCACTCAATACATGGTTTTACCCATCTTCTGGCAGTCAAAGCTATCCTCCACCAAGAGAGCAGCAAAAATTCAGCACATCCCACATCCACACACACAGGGGGGGCTGAGGATTCAAAGGCTGGTATAGAAGTGGGGGCTGCAAAAATACTTCATTTTTAAAACCCTATCTGCAATTTGGTTTGGTTAAAATTATTCCCAAAGCCATAATCCCAAATCTTCAGAAATAATTTTGCTTTTCAGTTATCTGGGAAGAAAGCCAGCCTTAGCAGGAATGGTGTAATGATGCCAAGAGAAGGGACAACTTTGTTAGAGGCAAAGAAATTTACCTGCAATTTACCATCACCTCTAACAAGGCGCTTCTTGCTCAAATCAGAGATTCAGCACTGTGCTAGTTTATGGAGCAGAAAACATTTTTTTCTAAGTGTCTAGGGGTAAAATACACTTTTTACAAGTGGAGTTGAGAAAGGAAATGGGGAGCCAAGAATAATCTGAGATGTTACTACTAACCATTTGCACAGCAGCACTATTTGAAATATATTATTTAATGCGACTTTCTTCAAATAATGACAAAAATTATTTCCAAGACTAACAAAGTTGATGCAGGCAAGATGATGGGTCTCCTTCCTCATCTGAGGCAGGACTTACAGTGAGGCCTTTCAGCCTTACCCTTCAGAGTACATCTCAAACCATGGAATCTCACAAAATAAGGCTGTTCCACAAGCAGAATTAGGTTGCAAAGGACACAGGAGTATTTCCCTCCTACATCCTACTGCAAGGCCTGTCCTGAAATGGAAATCAACAGTCCTTTTTAGACTTGCTCCATCTCTCCCCAGAGGGGTTGCTAATCAAGCAGGGCAGATAAGGCCCCACAAAGCATCTCACTTCATCAAAGCAAACTTTTTTCCCAAAGGATGGCAAGGACACATTCTGTTTGCAGGAGGGACAGAGGACTCATTTTAACAGCTCACAGCACATAGCAGAGGCACAAATTTCATTTCCCACTACTTACAACTCTACCCATTTTTGGAGAAGACACAAAAATTGTTTTTTCACTGCATTTAATTCTTCTCCCCTGTTCCAATCACCATCTATTCCAACAAAGCAACCTCTGGTATTTTTCTGTGTGAAGGTGGGAGCATCAGAAATACCAAAACACAAAGCAATCCAGAAAAGCCCTTAGCCAGCTCTGACAAGAGTCAAGCCACATTGTTCAAACCCCTTAAACAATGAATTTGAAATCTGAAAAGAGACAATATAGACTGAAGCTTAAAATTGCCAACAGCATCTCCAAAAGGACCTTCTAAGGTTCACAAAGATACTTTATTCCCTACAATCTGTCTGCAGTGAACAAGGCATTTTTGTGCCTCCTGCAGCTTGTTACCTTCTCCCCTAGCACTTCAGTTTTCAAGAGGGAAGCATCACCCATAGCATCAGTGATTTCCCCTACAGTATTTTTTTAAATCCTTTAGTCTGCCAAAACACTCTTCTCATAAGAGCCTTCATCAATTTCTAACTTTTCTTGCTAAAAATCTTTCAAAAGTGTTCTTGTCTTTCCACTAAAATAAAAAACAAGCTTCTTACCACTCCTCTACCCTTTTCTAAGAGCCTTCTAAACATCCTCCACTGATTTTATCCGGAAGCCTTCCCTTGCTCTGGGCAAATCCCTCCCTCTACCTCTCCTCTCACGCCCAATGTTCCTTCCCGCCAGGTTTTTGAAAACTCCGTATTGCTAAAAACTTCACAGCTGTGCAATTTGCACTGTCTGGCACTATTTACTGGCAGTAAATAATCCCATTACCAGCTTCTGGAACCATTTCCATTACATGCTATCCACAATGCTGAAGCTCAGGATAAAGTTTCTGCAGAGAAGATTGCACAAACACTCCGCATGCAGCAGCACTTATAATTCTTGATGTTTCACCAGGAACTTGAGATGACAAGTACCCTCCCCAAGAGTTCAAAGTAATCCCTGTCGCAGGATAATAGAAATCATGACAGAATAGATGTGGGAGGAAATATCTCACCACCCAACAAAGTGTGTGAGTTTAAAAAGTAGGGGTCATGAACCAGCCAGGAGCAGAATTGGGCTCATCATATTTATCAAGTTCAAAGTATCACCTAAAGCCAGGCATGGAACAAGATGACATTCTGCAGTCATTCCAATAAAACTTTCCCTTATCAATGAAATCCTGATTTATGACCAAGACTGCTACTCCAGCCAAGCTTTGAAGTGTGGGAGAGGTGCTTTCTACTACTGAAGATTAAAAGAAAAAACCAGACTTAAAATTATTTATCCTCTAAAGGAGGGTTAACCCCCTTTATTTGTAGTCTAGCAGGAGAAAACAGGAAAAGGCATCTCTTACAGCTCAAAATCTTGCAGGGCAGGGGACAGAAATTGTTCATTGCCTTTCCTGGGCAAGTCCAGACCATGGTGCACTCACTAAGGACTCCACTTAAACACCTAGGATAGCTAATTCCACCTTTATGAGCTCCATTCAGAGGGGAGGTTGGGAAGGGTCCAAATCATCTCCAAACTACACAGTCTAATTTACTGCTTCCCAAAGTTCCAGACTGTCACTCTTCCTGTTCTAAATATAATCGCCAAAATCTCATTTCAATAGTTTGTAAACACATGTGGAAGCCCTTCCTCATCTGCGGGTTAATTGGTGACTCATTTCACAGCATTGCTGAAGGATTTGCGCTCTTCCCTTCTTCTTGCTGCTAAATTCATCACTCCATTCTGCTGTGCCACTAAGCTTTTCCATCAGCACTGGCTCATCTGTTGCCATAGCAGCCACGAGAAACAGAATGCAACGTTAACAAAAGATTATTCGCTCCCTCCCCCCGTAATTTATTTATATGCAAGTAACCCACTGAGAGCTCACAATAGCAATGACTTGTCATTCACTCTACAGCAAAAGGGTTGTGGGTTTTTTTTACTTTCTTTTTCCACATTTGTGCTACCAAAAATAATTAAAATTCCTCTGAAGCGGCGGGGGGCAGGGGGGACGGAAATCCTGAACTTCTCAGGATTAAGGAAATGCAGCAGCAGATCTGCACAGGATGATGATTTGGAATTAGAGCATGGAAGCAAGAGGCTTAACACATACACTGCTTGAATATCCCTCTCCAAAAAGCTTTTCACTATTTTCAACAGCACCATTAGAACCTGTGAGACGCTAAACCGTGGAAAAAAACCTAATTCCAAGTATTTGCATCTAACTAAAAACCTATGAGAAAAGGAAAGCAAGCTAACTAGAAAAAGACATAAAGCCTTTGGAAAGGTTTTGAAAGTTCCTGATGTGCTGGTCACCTGCACAAGTTGAATTCAGCTGTTCAGTTATTAATTCCTGTAAGAACTGCTTGGGTGAAAGGAGTTGTTCACAGATTGTGAGAGACAAACAGTTAAAGTGAATTATACCTTGGTTCAGGTGCCTCTGGTGTCTCAGAAAACAGCCAGACTGGATGCCAGGATCCACCACTCTGCAGTAAAGATGTCTGGCCACATCTGTGGCAAAATCCTGAGCTAAATACAGAACCTGGCACAGAGTTCTGGTCAAAACATTCCAGGTAACCTCCAATTCATCGCCTCCCAGCTCTAGAAGCTGCTATCTCACACACATCCCTAAAAAATCTGCAGCTTATGCCAAAGGAATTTAATGCCAAAATGAGAAATCCCAGTATTTTCAAGGCATTACGACCACCTCAGCTGAAAGATCTCAAGCTGCCTTTAAGTAGGTTTAGAACTTGGTATATTAAACAAATTGTAAATTAACCACCACTATAAAAGTAAGAGTGGAACATTAAGAGAAATCAGAGCAGAACACTAAACAATGTTTTAGGTAAATGTATTCACAGTGTGTGGTTTGTGGTTCTTAATGGAGTATATAAACAAATGCACACATCCTACACTATTGTGATGAAGTTATTCTAAAGACAACACTGGACTGGAGCTCCACTAAAAATCATAAAGATGCATCAGTTTAGGCCAACTGGCCCATGAAACTCACTCCTTTGGTCTCCTTTTTAGAACAGGAGTTGCCCTTCAGATCCCTTTAGTTGCATTAAATAACAACTCAGATGTGCCTGGTGCCTCCATCAGGAAAATGAGACAGCACCGTCCTCAGCTAAATTCCATCTCACACCCCATCCCTACTCTCCCTCAAAGATTTTACAGTTTAAATGTAAGGGGCAAGTCAGCAATATTGCTATCAACCTCTATACCCCAACCTCCACCCCAAATTTCTCATTACCCTATTTATTCTATTTATTTTTCCAGCCGTCACATACAAGGTGGTCACTTACAGGAATCTGATTCCAGGCAGGACAATAGATTGAAACCTCACTACAGAGAACTTCTGCATGAGAGAAGGAAATATTCCACTTCCTGCTCCACACTAAAGTCATAACTGCAAAGTTTTATGTATTTTGTGCACATACTCTGCAAATGAACAAAATAAGATGTAGCTGAACAGTCAGAATTTAAAATATTAAGAAATAAATAATTTTAAAATAAACATAACAAAAAGACTGGAAAAAAGATTAGTTGTATGTGACCACAGGTTGTTGCTGTTGTTAAATCATCTTAAAACTGGAAGCTACAGCAGACCTGTTAAGCAGCAAACAATTTTAAGCAGTTTTACAACTAAGTCGTTCTTCTTTGAGCTTCTTTATAGAGAAAATATATGTACCTTAGAGATAAATGAAAAAGTAGCATTTAAACTAAAGAACAAGGAGCTGAGACCTACAATATCAACTGTCTTTTGCTGGGGAGCAATTCTCTAGAAATCTTTCTTTGGCAAAATCTCACAGAGCCGAGCTTCACTTCAGTTAAATATCTGTGGTTTAGATAAAAAATAATCCCAAAATTAAGTAACACCTGGACAGCCCTTGGCACACAATGCCTCAAAACAAGGATGATGCTGCAAAGTTGAATACATTTTAAGTATCAGTCTGGGAATAAAGAGAACACTCATTTGCTAGCCCAGAAATTTGATTTTTAGGCAGGAAAATTCCTATACTTTGGTTATAGCTCCCTTTGGAACATTCTGCAGCTATTAGTCTCCCCATTATTTGATTCTAAGTATCAAATATACACCATATGAATTAAAAATACTCCCCAAAGAAAAAGAGTTTTATCATTGCATATCTTCTGACCAACCAATTTCCTAAACAGCTCAATTAGAGAAAGCTTTTGAAATACCAGATGAATTTGGGATGATTAGTTTGCCAATAATCAATGCTTTCATATCTGCTGGAGCTTTTAAAACCCAGAGTGTGCTGTGCAGAATAATAAAAGATGAGCTTCTGGAGGTTTCTGTTTGAAGTAATGCAGAGAAACGTTTGATTCCAAGGCCTCCAGGCCCCATTTTCCAAGACACACTTGGTTTTATGAGCAGCTTGGAGCCTGTGCTAAGCATTTCCAACTCCATGGATCACAGAACACATTCCACACACACGGTGGGAAGAAAGAGCATGTGGGAACCCTCATTTGTAGCTGGAGATCAGGGAGGGAGAATGAGCTTCACGCAATGAGAAAAATTATTGCAAGCCCCAGAATAAACAAGCATTCGTATCTGGAATAAGCATCTGATCCAAGCCACAGTCCTCCCACCTTTGCCCAAAAGTCAGAGTTAATTTTTATGCCACCAACAGCAGCTGGAGGAAAGTCAGGAAAGAAAGGAAATGTACAGATTTTCTTTTTGCAAGTAATAATTCAAAATTCTACTCTTTGAGTTCTGTGTGCCCAGTGCTTCTCTGTGGTCTTTGAATAGAAGTGCTCCTCAAACTATCAGTGGAAGCAGAAAGCAAGGCTACATTTAATGACAATGAGACTTCTTCCCTCAATATATATCCTTGTTCTATTTTTTCTGTAATTGAGGACATCCCTCTGCATCATAAACTGTCCCCACCGCTTCGTTCTAACATCCATGGAAAACAAATCATAACTACAACATGCTAAACAGAGACAGGACTCCAAAGTTATTAATTTAAAAAGTTCATCTTTCAAAAGTATTTGCTGCAAGGCATAAATTATTCTACTTTAAGAAACGACTTTTAATGCCATGATTTATTCATCGTGACTATAGGCTGAAAAATTCTGAGTTACCATAAACATTGAAACAAAGTGAACTATTAAACAATACACACAAATACACATTTCACTAATTTAATTATCTATTAACCTCAGTAAAACCTAAAGACACATTCTAGGATGCAGCACTAAGGAAGAGTGAGTACAATATTCTGGCTCTATTACCCACTTCCATTTGTGCTTGCCAAATGCACAGGGCCAATTCCAAACAGCAATACACATAAAGTAGGCTGTTCTCAAAGGAATTCAAAGAGACAAGTATGCTCTTTTGCAATTCAATAACCCACTTTTTCTCACGCTCAAGTGGTGACCTCCTCTTAAATACACAAGTCTGAAGAGAAGGTGCAGCCAAAATCCAGTGTTTGTCAGATAGAATAATCTATATTTAAAGAGGCAAGACCAGACAATATAAGCTTCAAGTTTAGTTCCAATAAAAGGAAAAAGAAGGTGGAAAAATAGAACTAGTGTTGTGGCCTGCTCAGATTTTCAACATCTCTTGATGAGTAGAGGAAGGTCAGAATGATGGCATCACTCAAACCTAGGTTTTTGACCTAAATTTTCCCTTATCACTTGAGCTATGAATATTCTAAGATGTCTTACTGCTCAGACTGAACCCAAACCACTTTTTTACCCATATGTTATCTTGGTGAAGTCATTTCTCTGGGGTTCAACTACAGAAGTGGGGAAGCTTACTATTCAGAGAAAAAAAAAAGTTTTAAAAGGTAACAAAGAAAAGAACTAAATATGGGGGAAATTCCCTTTTACCCCTATAAGTACAGAGCAATGGTAGAATTGACAAAATCCAATAATATCCTGGTTTGCATCTCATTTCAGCTCAGCATATGCTTCAAGTTAAATCCATGCACTCCCTTGAACCCATGGGGCTGTGCTGACGGGTTCAGCAGTGTTGGAGCACCATCCTAAATCAAGTGCATCTGCAACTTCAATGAGTAGTGGAACGAAGCAAATTGTTGCTGAAATATTTGGCTTTCTGCACCTCCAGAAGTGTGAAGGCTTGTAAAGAAAGCTCAGCAAAACACACTCACTTGAAAGCTTTCCCTTTCCCATGAAGTCATTGTAGCTCATCCCCAGAGCTGGAAAGGGCTGATCCTGGAGCACAGGCTGGGCAGGCCAGATTCTCTTCTACTGCAAATAAACCACGCAAAGGATTTTTAAAAATGAATTCTTAAAAACAAGATGGCCTCATTATTTCACTGACTATTATTTAACACCAACTGGTTTATTAGCAAAGAAAAGAAACAGGAACAAACTATTTAAAAAGTCTTTAAAATAAAACTATATGAGGCCTTAAGTCCTGTTGGTCTTGAATGCATAATTTCAATGCCTGTGATTTCATTTTTTCTGAAATGCTGTGAAAAACATTGTTCCCCATCCGCTCCATGCATTTTAAAACTTTGAGTGTATGAATTATGCAAAAGAGCTCAGTTAAAGGACTCAAAATGCTCATTAATGAAGGCTGCAATTAATGCAGCACAAAATGCAAGTGAATCACGAACAGCTCTACAATAGGAAAACAAGTTGGTTTCAGGTATGATTCATGTTGGCTCAAATATCCTCAGAGTCACAAAATTACTCCTTCAGACAGTGAATTAAAAATATCCTTCCTTGACTCAGGTTCAGCATCTGAGATAATATTCTACACCACATCCTCCTGGTACTTACACAGGACCATGAAAACGATGACGGAAACTGTCACTACTGACACCTGCCTGATCCTTCTCTGTTTAAAGCTGACAAGACCTTACAAAATTTCAGCTATACCTGAATGCAACATGCTTTCTAAGGCCACAAGTTACTGTAGCCCCTTGAAGCTTTAAAGGGGCTAACAAGAAGTGGAAAAATCACCTAAGCACCACAAAAATATCAGTCAGAAGCACAGAAAATTAATTAATTTGTTTCTAAAACTACCTTGAATTAGGGATTTTTTCCCACCATATCATTTCAAGTTGTGTCATGTTCATGCTACTAAGTTCTACAAACCTCACATCACAAGCCATATAATGAATGCTTTCTTCTCAAAGGAGAAAAAGACATTTAAAAGCAGTGTGCAAAATTAGTAAAGCAAGGGTTGTGGCTTCAATCCCTGTATGGACCATTCATTTAAGAGCTGGACTTCATGATCTAGGTGGGTCCCTTTCAATTCAGAATATTCTGTGATTCTTTGAAAAATGTTGCTTCAACAATTCTAAAAAGAAACAACCACTTATCATCAACACTTATGAAAAGTGAAAATATACTTTTAAAAATTAATCTCCAAAAAGCAGGTAACTATAAAATCCCCTGGGGGAAGATTAAATAGATAAATAAATTGATAAACAACACTATTTCCAGCATCTTGCTTGCCACACAAAATATTTTTTGCTAACAAATCTCCATTTACACTTGGAAGTGTCTTTTTCCAGGACTTCAGAGACTGGAATTCCTTCCAGAATTTTTCCCATGCTCTATTCCAGTACTTGGCCGACCTTGGAACCACTACACTGTTGAGTGTTGGTTTTACCAGATGCTGCTGCATCTTCCTAAATACTGAACAATCCCAAACCTATTTGAAGTCAGCAGGAGCACCACTGCAGAAAAGATACACAGAAATTAAAGTTAATACTGAACCAATGCTGCTGCTGGCCCAACATGGCAGGAGTAGCTAGGACTTATTTCCTGGACTTCTCAACATGGTGAGAAGATGATAATTTCTCACTGCAGCTGAAATAGCTTGATGGCTCGTGGCTTAACACCATAACCAAACACTGGAGGAGCATCAAACCACTGGGGGAAAGAGTTAAAAATCATATTAAGTAATAAATTGCAATTTTTCTTTTCTTTGTAAAAAGAAGAAAACCTGCAACAAACCACAACTACTAAACACCTAATACAGATTCTAAAAATAAGTCTACCCAGAATTAAAGAGAAAACAAAAAATACCCACAGATGCAGAAGAAATGAGACAGATGGTGACTCTTGCAGAGGAGAACATTTGTGCTGAACAAACATAAATTTGTTTTTGGTCAATAACATTTAAACTGTCAGAAACAGCACAGCTAAAAATCACTTACTTAGAGATTCAATCTCCTCTACTTTCCCTACAATTCTGTAATTCAGAAATGTAACATTCAGATGACAGATACTCTCAACAGGTAAATCATATTTAAAGGCCTAGGTAGGTATCTGCTTAGCAACAGCAATTCTTTACCATATTTAGTATGTAAATTAGTGATTTTACACCCCAGAGCCTGGTACAGACCAGGCTTGAACTGTGCAGGGCACATGCAGGATGACTGCACCCAAAATATACTCTTCCATTTCCTCACCTATGAAAACACACTGCTCAGCTCTTCAAAGGACAGCAGCACAAATCCAGTCAAAGTTAACCAGAAGAGATTCAGAGATTTGCACAAAAAAAATAAAAAAAAGCAAAATTCAAACAGTTGCCTCAATTCTGCACTGCAGACCAGCCCCTCAAAAGCTGGCAATATAAAGCAGCAGCCCTAAATTTTTAATTAGTGTAAAATAAAACTGCTTCAATAAAAGCTCTTCAGGAATCTGCATTTGTAACTTGATTAAGGGAAAAAATCAGCCACAGGCAAGTGATTTATTTGTTCAGAAGCTGATTTTGGAGCACATTGTAGAAACACTTAACATGGGCCTCGACTGGTGAGTCTTGCTGTAAATGAAAAATGTTAGATGAAAACCAGTGTATCTTTTGGCTAAATAGGAAGCCATTAAGGAAATTGGTCTCGTCAGTCATCCGTCTTTCCTGCTACTCTTGCTTCAAAGTAATATTTGGGACTATTTAAAGCAAAGGTAAGTTTGAGATGTCAAACCCTCACACATCAAAGGATGCAAAAATGTCACCGCTCTGTCAACTTTTCCTCCAAAGGATGGACATCAAGGCTGAGGAAAAGTTTATTAATGCCACTTCAGAGAGATTTATCCCCACTTCCAAAACATGGCTATTTAATCCCCCCTTTCTACACCAGGAAGAAAAAAAAAGCAACCTAAGGTTCTAATAACATGGCTAAATAATTTGAAATTAAAAATAAAATGAAATTAATTTGACAACCCTTTCTTTTTAACCTTCATAAAGGTTTCTCTTCAGAACCTTATGAAAATGTTGAAATTCAGCCTTCACGTTCTGTTGAAGCAAAGCAACACAATCTGCAGTTTGGCAAAAAAATATCTTGAGGGAAGTGAATGGAGAACCTCTCTGCCACACTTCAGTAAAATACACAGAATCTGATAAATCCTGAAAAACGTAAAAGCAACGAATAAAAGGCAGGGACTGAGGTTCAAGGCTGCAGTATCGGGCTGGGTTACAGCTGTGCCCCTGGCAGGCAGTTAGTGCTCCCTGATGAACTGAAACTCAGGGAAATTTGGCTTTGCAAGAAAGCAGCAACGACAACTGGGTCTGGTGAACAGCAAACACATTTCTTTCCTGCTTACGCCTTAAACTGTCCTGTCCATTGGTTGGGAGGCAGCTGGAGCCTTGATGGATGTACAGTAATTCCACAATCATAAGCCACACCTGAGTATAAGCCGTGCCTCGTAGCCAGGCAGACCACGGGATTTGTCCATATATAAGCCGCACCTTTTTTTTTTTTGTTTTTTTTTTGTTTGTTTGTTTTGTTTTGGGGTTTTTTTTTTGTTTGTTTTTTAAAGTGAGGATCCATGTGTAACAAAGTGACAAATTAGTAACAGAATCGCTGCCAGCTGGGTTTGGTGTCAGGTGCTCAAGTTGCAAACAGTTTTCATAGACCAGCCAAGCCTTTAAAGGCAGCCCCAGGTGCCCTCCCCGGCCGGCTCTCACTTCGAGGTTGGAATTTCACTGGGATTTGTCCATAGATAAGCCGCACCTGATGATTAGCCACACTACTGGAGTAGGCTGGATTCTTCAATGAAAAAGGTGCGGCTTATAATCATGAAATTACTGTGCATGCCCTATAGAAAGCCCGGGGGTTTAGGCACTGGCACACCTGGACCATGTGTTGTAATTGTCTCCTTGCTGTGGGACAGAGCTCCCAGCTGAGGGTCAGCAGGGTCCCAGTGACATCTACATCACAAAGAAGTTCCTTCAACACCAGCAGCACTGAGACAGTGGCCCTTACGGCCACTGGCAGATGGCTGTTCCCCTCTTTTTGGAATGGCTGAGCAGTGAGCACAAGGCTTCTCCCACTTGGTGTGTCATTTTCCACCTCCACTGAATTCCAATGTCCTGTAAAGGACATCTACAGACAGGAAAAGGAGGAGACTATCAGACTGATGACATTGCAATATTCCTTTAGGCAGGGAACCCTTTGATATCACAATAAGCTGATTTTACTATGGCACCAGTTTTTTAATCACATCAGTATGCAGGGTAACACATGCACTCAAACTTATCTCAAAACGCTAACAGTTTTCCTGATTACCAACAAAAACTTGTCATTTGGCAAATTAAGAACAGCACAAAGTGCCACTGGGAGAGAAGGAGAACATGTAAGGGGTGTTGATTTATGTCTCCACGAAGGCATGCAGTTGTGTTTACATTTTAAACTTATTTAAATGTATGGCCTCTGTAAGCAAAACCAACCCTCATTTAAACACTTTCACAAGGATGTTTCATCTAGTTAAGAAAGCCTCCAAAAGTTGTCTTCTGTATTTTAAT
Source organism: Sialia sialis (assembly GCA_009812075.1). Taxonomy (NCBI): domain Eukaryota; kingdom Metazoa; phylum Chordata; class Aves; order Passeriformes; family Turdidae; genus Sialia; species Sialia sialis. The sequence goes on from VRYO01001477.1 coordinate 6,823,375, forward strand.
CATCAAACCAGACACCCTACATTGCCTCCTCCTCATTGTGGAGTTTTGACATCCTTAATCTCTTCTGCATGTTATAAACACTGGTTGAAGAAACAAATTTATAAATGACAAATCCACACAGATTTTTCTATTTAGAATCTCTTAATCTTCACAAAGCTTCCAATAAGTAGAGAATAATTTATTGTGTGAAAGAGCCTCACACCACAAAGAACTTAATAACCTCAGTAAAACTCCTTTCCTTTACATGCTGCTTACCATTTGCACAAAATGTTACAAATACCAACATTTAGCTCCTGGAAAGAGATTCTCTATCCATATAGCTGGCATAGAGTGGAAATATAGGAAGCTGGTGGAGGCTGGACCTTCACTCTAAAATTTTCTACCACTTTAGCATTTAATCAGCATCTGTAGTAGTCTATACAGGTTTATTGCTTAGAGCTTTGACCACCATTTCCTTATGACTCAGGAAAAAAAAAAAAAGGCAGAATAGCATAGGTGAGGAATGGAGGAGGAGAAATATTTATTGCTTTCTCTCTACAGGAATGTTCTCAAGGTGACTGATTGCTCAGAGGGAAGTGGGGCATATCCTGACACTGTTTTATGAGGATGTAGACCCACAATTCAATCAGAATGTTCCCAGGGAGACTGGAGGAGGTGAAATTAGAACAGGAACAGAGGAAACATTCTCAGTGTTTGTATACATTCCTGATTTCTCTTTCTCTAAAATTACAGTCTCTGCTAGGGATATGACAGTAATATAAGGCAGAGAGATGGAAACAAGCTCAGAAAACACAAGCCATTCTACATCTCCCTGTATATTTCAGGTCCTTTTTTCATTTCTCTTTTACGTAATTCTACACTTGAGCATTTGTTTCATTTCTGTTCATTTTCTTAAGACCTTCAGTTCTGCATATAAAAGGGAAAAAGTTAAAGTATTTGTTGAAAAAGTAATAATACAAAAGCAAATAAATAGTATCTTCATTGCAATACCTACATGGGCCCAGCTGGAAGATGGCAAACTCACCAGCAACTTCCACAGTATCAAGAATTGTGCCTGCAAAAGCCCAGAGCATTTTTCTCCCTTTGAACCCTTTTTATTTCAACATCTCCCATGAGGGCAAAAAAAAAATTATGTACTCTTCCAGAAACTCCATCATCTCAAAACTTCACTTGCCCAAGTTCTAGGATAACAATTTGTCCCCTGTGATTTTTTGATTCTTCCCCTACAAACCAGATTATTAACAAAGAAATATTGCCTCTTGACATCATGTCTTCACTAATACTATTTCAAAAGTTTGCTGTTCCAGGGGAGAACTAGGATGACTTGGAAAGAAGATGTTACACTAGGCTGTATTAGCATTTTTTTCCAGTCCAGTACTTGGCCTGGCTTCCATTTCCACATCACAGGAAGATCTGAGACAATCTTGGAGACTGCAGGTAAAAAGCTAGGAGAGATTTACAAGCACTTGATGCTATTGAGATGCTCAGCCCTTGAAACTCTACAATCTATTTATAGAATAAAAGAAGGAAGAAAACAGTCACAAACAGATGGGACAAGCAGAATAAAAGGAAAGTGTAAATTGACTTTGTCAGGGCAAAGTTGGAAGATGTCTACAAGTATTTAATAGAGTTAAATGTTCAAAAAAGAAAATAATTTCCCTGTAAGTTCAGGCTCTGAGGTGGTAAACAGCACCGTATGCCACACCATATGCCAGTCAGCAAACAACCTTCACAAATCATCTCTCAAAATCCATTCTCTGAATTGTCTGGATTTCCCCACACAAGCAGGAACAAGCAGTGACACAAGAAAATACACTGTCCATGCATCAATCCTTTCAAACACCAGGCAAATACAGGGCAGGGATTCAGTGCTTGGAAGATGTCAATCTACTCCACAAAAAACAGTGCCACTGGTACGAGCAGAGTTTAGACTCACTGAACCCACACACTACTCCCATTTGAAACAAAGCCTATTTTTTTGCCACTGTCTTAAGTGACAAGAACAATTCAAGTTGTTCAGTTACTGATTTGTTGGACTTGCTGAGCTCAAGAGCTGCTGAACCAACTGGAGAAAAATCTATGCACTGCTTCCCTGACTTTTACAGGGCCTGTTGTAGGGGTTTGACCACACAGATCAGTCTGATTTAAAATATGCAGCACTTGGGGAGAGAACAAGTTACCTATTAATTTATTTAGGAAAATTAAATATAACAGTGAGATCTTTCAAATCTCATCCATACACTTCTCTAGCACCTCATCCAGCACTTTGTCTAGCAATGTGCTAATAAAATTTCAGGCAAGAATTAGAAGGCTTAGAAGTGAATACTTCAACTCATCTATACATGCCCATGAATTAACACATCAAATACTTCCTTCATTTCTAGAAGTCCTTATTGGGTAGGTAAACAATCAGTCGTGCTAATGAGGAATGAGATTTTTCTTCATTTTAAGAAGCTAGACTGTTACCACACTCCCAGAAGCTGGCCCTGGAGCAGCATGATGAATGTCTTGCAGGGAGGGAAAAAAAGACCTTTCTCAGGAGATGTAGGAGCACAACACATGTATGCACACAACCAGGGCCAAAAATGAGTTCAAGAAAGCATGACAACCCAATAATAAACAACTCCCAGATCTTACTGTCATCTCACTGATACTACTATTTACATAAATAGCTTTAAAAACTTGTGAAATGTAGGCAAGCTCAATAATTGCAGTAACTTTTAACCTGAAGCATTTCTGCAGTGTGTGTTTCAGAAAGGCAGCAGATCTCTGGCTGTCCCAAAGTGGGATTTCACTTTTCAGTTATCAGACACAGCTGGTCCAGAACCACATGTTTGTGCAGCAATCAAAACCTTTTCTTATTGTCACAATATCTGGGAAACTGAAAGACACACATTATTTTTCAACTTGTTTACTGATGTTTAATTTATCCCTCTGAACACCTCTGAGGGGCCTCCAGAAATGAAGTAACAAAGTCAGAGAAGGAAGGCCTAGAGATTTTCCACCTCGTGCATTGTATGGGTTATGGGGTTGCAGTTCCCTAAGGAGGATATATTCTGCCCTCTGTTAAACCAAGACTTGCTGCTCTAATGTATCAAAAATGTAGGAGAACAGAACACTAAATGTAGCAGAGTTAATGTTATTTGCAAAATGTTGTTAATAAAAATCTCAACAGTGTTTAGAATATAAGATTAGACTTGGTAGTTCAGAACTTCTGAAACTGCTCACAGCTTTTCCATTTGGACATTTTATTTGCATCTTGCATTCAAAACAAAATGCAGTATCCATATGGACCCTTGAGACAGTCTAAGTTACTGTATTTCTAATGAATTTTAAAAAAGACATTTAATACTTCATACATTTCTCCTGGGAACCCATGGGCCAAATAATTGGCTCAGCAGGGGATGCTGAAAAGACCTTCACCCCAGGAGTGCTGGGAGCATCATCCTGCCAGGTTTCTCCAAGACGACAAGGTCACCAGGTTAAGTGCACCAGACTTTTCTGGCATTTGGCTCCAGGATTTTGCTGACTTTGCTCTTCCCGCTGAGGAATCCTTCAGACCTGTTTAATGGGTTGTCAGCTTTCTGCTTTGCCAGCCAGCCCCACATGCATTCCCCATGCAAATTGGTGCAAGCTCCAGCAGAAATTACAACGTCAAAGCATTCACAGAGCTCAGTACAAAACTGTCAGTGGCATCTCAGGAGCTGAGATGACACCTGTGTCGTTTAAAACTCACTGTTACCCAGCCCGAGAACCAAAGGAGGAGTCAGGAGTTGTCTTCTGCAGTTTCCAGAGTTATTTTATTTTATCTTATCTAACGAAATTCTTTCCCTGAGCAGCCGAGGTCCTTTCAGCAGGTTAGTCCAAGGCACACTGCCCGCCTTCAGGGCAGTATTATCTTTTTATGCTACGAACTATTGCTTTCAGTTATCTTCCAATACCTATCACCTATATTGTACAGTCCAGTCCTACTCTAAATCAACCCAAAAGTGTCACCGTCACCCAGAAGATGGATGCCAAGAAGGAGAAAGGACAGAACACGCCCAAATTCCTCCATCTTGACACCGAACTCCTATTATAAAAAAATCTTAAAAATTTACTTTTTCACCTTATGATAATCTAACTTATTCTCTACTTAATTTTCGTGACTTGTAACTCTTCATACAAAGGTGGCAATTTTTCCCATGGGTTGAAATCAAAGGCACAGGGGTCTTGGACTCTGTGCCAAGGCTTCTGAGACCCCTGCCAGGAGTTCAAGCCATCCAGAGGGATGTCCTGGGTTCCAACAGAAAAATACCAGTCAGGGGCTACTCATGATTTTGAGGCATCCCAGTTTCTGAAAAGCTAGTTTCAGTTTACACAGTGTTGAACAAAACATTAAACATTCTGCCCTTAGGTCTGTTACGTCAGAAGCAAACACAGATGTGAATACTGTGATACATCTCGGCATTTCTCCTGACAGCTCATGTTTTGGGTTCCTTATCTGCAAGAGTAACCAGTTCTCAATGAACTCTCTTCCTGCTGTTTATGAGAAAAATGCACATGTAAAATGCCTCAATCCCACTGGTCACACAGGATTATTTCAAGAGTTTACATTATAATTCTTTCTGAATTGTCCTCCAGGTGAGCCTCAGTTCATTTTGCCATTCTTATTTTATTCTCCAAATGTAGGCAACATACTGTCTAAATCTGTCCTGAAACTCCCAATCAGCAATTAACTTAGAAAAACCTTGAAAATCAACATCTACATTAATTCCTCTTCTTATCTTATTTTAAACACAAATAATTAGAAAGATTGGGGAAGGCAGACTGAGAAACACTTTCTATGTATTTACGATGTGTCCTACAGACTCTAAAGCCTTACATACTTTTATTTTCCACCCTGTCACACCACAGTTGTGACCTAGGCTTTCTGAAGTGGTTTTTCATACCTGCTCCCACACAGCAGCACACACACAAACCTTCTGCACTTTCTGCCTACAGGAATATTCAACAGGGAAATTCCAACCTGCATATTTCTGTTGGAAATCCAAAATAATTTAGAACTGCAGTTTTTTGTGTATTCAATTTTTTCTGAAATTTTAGCACATAAATAAGAAAAGTAACTCAGCCTCCAGAAGCAGCCAAAGCTGCCAGTGCCAGGAATATCTGAGCAACTGTCCCAGCTGGCCCTGACAATGGGGCCCAAAGCAAACCCTCCAACATCTCCATGCTAAGGAGCTCCTTGCCCAAAAGGGTAGGGAGTATTTTTAAGACTCTCACAGGACTATTATGAAGATTAATTAAGGTCTGAGCAGTGCTTTGAAGATCAAAACTGCTATGCTGTTATTTATTATTAAAGAACAACAAAGCACATTCTTGTTGCCTATAATTCAACTTCAGAGAAAACAGTGGATGAGCACATGTTCAAGTGCATAAATTAATTCTCCCTGCCCCAACAAGCTGTGATTTGCATAACTACATTTTTAGGCACCAAAACCCCACCAGAAAGTCTATACTCACCCCTTTGAAATATTTTAAAGGCCTGAAGGAATATAACCAATACAGCTCCTCTTCTGATTCTTTTCCAGGATAAGCTTTTCCTATCAGATATTTCTGCCTCTGTTCAGCAAATGTCTCTTATCCTATCAGGAGCTCTTGGATTATTCACAGGATAACGTTAGACATATATTAAAGTGCTTTGCTAAATCAGTTCAACACCTATTCTGCATGTTTGCACTCAGAAAGAGGAGTGAGAACGACAGTATGGCATGGTGGGTAATTTTTTTTTTTTTTTGGAAGGGGAGGAAATCACAAGTATTTTGGAGCTCTGCTTTCTTCATGAGTTTTCCTATCAGAAAATGACTACTCTCCTTTATAGATTAGTATTTCTCAAAAATATCCACTGCTGAAAAATACATACAAATACTGCATTGCATGGTGTATGACTAACTCACACTTCCTTCAAACACATGCACAAACACAATTTGAAATCATTTACTAGAAATGCTCTCCTATTTCAACTACAGTTGTATCCTTAAAACATGGGATCACATGTATTTTGGCAGAATGACCACACAAAAAAATCCCACAAAAGGTTAGTATTAAAAAAAATTAGAAAAACATAATTATAAATTGCAAATAACTACTCTAAATAAAGCCTTGCTGCCACAGGTCTGTCTTCCTGATCTTATTCACACAGCTCCAGTAGATTGAGTTTTCCACCACCCCAGCACTGGGCTGCAGCAGTGCAAATATTTAAAGCAAACAAGGACAGGAGCCGTAGAACCTCAGGGTTGATGAGCAGAAAACTGGTGTAACTGGGCAGCTCCTGCCACCCTTCCACTGCACAGACACTGCTGAGAAAGGGCCCAGTGTCTGCAGGATGCTGAGCACCTCCCCAATGTGTCAGCCCCCGTCACTTATCACAGGAAATACTTACATTTTGTTGGATGACTTTTTTGGCTCTCTTCCCATTACCTTAGCCTACACTCCAAGTCTGCAGCACATTCTTATTAGCAACACAGATACCATATTGTGAAGTTCTATACTTTTTCAACTGCTTTCAGGAGCAACTAGGGTTATATATAGCAGCCATATGGCATCTTTTCTCCACACATTTGCTAGAGATAAGAACTGACAAATGAAGTTTTCTAAAACACCAATCTATATGTTTTCATTTCCAGTTTTAATTGTAGATGTAAACTGTGGTGTAATTGTTAACCTTGGCATTTGCCAAACAGGAAATGCAAAGGGCACCCCTCTCAAAGGATGCAATCAGAGAACTAAATTTTCTCGCAATCTAGTGAAACTGTTAACAAAGCTCCCAAGTTGAACTCCAGACAGCTACATTCTTCTTAAATTAATACAATATGGCTACATAACTAAATAGCCACGGGTGTGTTGGCTTCCTCATGCAATTGGCAATTGTTCTGTGTACGGATGACTGAACATAGGTTACTCAAGCAGCTCAAACTGCTGCATATCTTAACGGGAGAAAGCCAAGAGCACAGTGACAACCAATTCACATCCCATAAAGAACTTCAAAGACAAGGGCAACCACCACACAGTTTTCCCATGCTCCTGGGAACCAGGTTACAAAGCTGCATTTCCCTACTGCTCAGCCTAATCTCACAGAAACTGTGGCCAGAGGTTAGAAAGAGATCAACAGTTTTAAGAACGTAAGACAAGACATTTGAGAGCTGCTGTCATTCAGGACAGCTGAAAAGGCAGGCTGAACACACAAGGACCTACAGCCTCACCCCGAGTGCCACCCCATGTGTGCATCCCTCAGGGAAAAGGAAAAAGGGGGGAAGGACTGGAGGCCCCTGATAATTTGAAAGAAATAGCATTTTTTTCTTCTCTAGCAGCGAGAAGAATCCCTCCTTAAAATACTTATCTGTCAGCTAAATCATATCTGATGGTAACTCTTCTTTCTGGTATCTGGAGCTTTCCCAATTCCTTCTGTGCTTTTCTGGGAACCAGGTAGGCCGGGAACACCCCAAAAAAAAGCTCTCACTCAGGGGCTGAGCCACAAACATCACCTGGCTGCCTGTGAGGCATCCTCTCCAAGGGTCACTGCACAAAGGCCACCAGATTCCATGCCTCCACTTTCACCTAATTCAGTTCTTAAGGGGCAAACCGAGCTTCTCCCTTCAGGGGAAACTTAGGAGCTGCATGTCCAGGATGAGAAATACAAATTAACAACTGTGTTTCTTCCAGCCGGTGTGTTATGCTCACTAGCCAAGGAAAAAACCAGTAAACCCGCAATACCATGGTTTCTCTCCCTGTGCACTAATCAATCTGGAGAATCTGTTCATCAAATACAGCCCATCCTCTGCATAAGCCTTGTAAAACTCATGAAGGTGAATGATAGGGCACAAATCTCTGCCTGCAGCAGAACCTTCACGCTGGACAACCCACTGAAGACCCAGTGTGCCACTCAGCACATTTTGCAAA